>OX246745.1:17989886-18168019 GCA_945910005.1 Isoperla grammatica
TTTGCGTCCCCGGCGACTTTGTTGTACCACTCTTCAGAGATGCCAGGGTGCGCCCCCGTATTTGCATAAGTGAGACATCTGATTTATCTAATACTACAATCCACTGACACTGGTCCACTGATTTCTAGTTCAATAAATTATAGACCTAAACCTGCTACTGTAGTCTTCAGTTTTTGAATTGTGTATTGTTTTGTCCACATTTCATGTTTATATAGTTGTTATAAATCGACTTGATAGTAATTATATTTGAAAAATTATTAAAATTAGAACTTACTTATTAAAACTTGGCTGTCGGGTTTAACCACGTCCATCGATGAAAAAGTCTTGACGTTTCGGGTCGATTGCACGGTCCATCTTCAGAAGATAAAATATTCTAGAAGAGTACACACACGGAACAAACCTACTCAATCCAGCCCGTCCGTGTATGATAGACGCGGCGAAACCCGACAACCAAGTTTTAATAATGACTCCGGCCGCGAAAGCCTACGACAAGTTTTAAGAACTTACTTTTGAATGTTGTATACATTTTTCGATTTTCTAATCATCTTATATTGAATTACATTAATATATAAACATCCAAGTAAAACATTGTATTTACGAGGGGGGAGGGGATAGGGATGGAGAACGGATTAGCTACCTCATGTTTTCTTTTCCCGTTTTGCACGTTGTAAGTACCGTTGGCTGGATGACCGCGGGCACTGTTCTCTAATGTTTTGACGAACAATAGGTTGACCTCGATTCTCTATCCTAGTCATATATACTTGGCAGTCATTTTAGTCGTGGCTATCCTCAATCTACAACCCACTTCCCACCTCTATTTTCCATAAATAAGACTACACTCTTGAAATATCTATATTTACTTGGCAACCACTGGTAATAAAAAAAGGGAATCAAATCCGTTTAATATGATGAAACAATAATAAACTGTTGTCATGCAGACTTATTATACCTTATAGAACCATACAAGTTTTCAATGTTGTACTTAACTGTCGCTGGCTTTGCAAATATTTCTCTTAATACTACATTTATTTTTCCTAGAGTTTGTTCAAAAGTAATAAAACGCAAATGTTGATAAACGCAAACATATTTGAAAATTCAAATAATGTTGTAGATAATTATAATCCTCCTATGACAACATTGCAGTGACAATTTCGAGGAATATCGAACTATCGCATCACATTTTTTTGCAAGCAGCGTTAACACATTTTTTATTCCTTGTAGTTATACAATTGTGCTATAAATAACTTTTCCCGGCATTTAATGCCCAAGGCAAGCACAGCGATTTCTATGAAAACGGTAAACTAAAAGTTTGATTGGATTGGTTGGAGTTTTCGACGAAATCAGATATGCGGCTGCGCACATTGTTTTTGTGTTTGATAATAGCCAAGTCAAAGGTAAACTTTTGCTACGTGAACTTTGTAGAACTGTAAAATGGATGGCTGATTATTAGAGATACGTGTAGGCTGTATAACATTTTCATTTCCCATTTGATAGTACTTTCAGTTTGAGAATATAGCGTTTTGTAGCAGGTATTGTTTTCAATTTTCAGTTTTTGTACGTTTACGGTTTTAACTCGATAAATTTTCTAAAAAGAAATACAAATCCATTAAAAATCTATCACAGATCATAATGGAATGAAAATTATAACTTTGTTTCTCTGGGCCTACCAGGTACGTGTAACGAAATTATGAATGTTGATTACACCAAAAATTCGATTTTAAGCAATCTATAATATTACGAAATTTGATGAAAACAAAATATGATTCAATAGCATTGCGTAGTTACCACTATGTCGAAGCTATGCTAAATAGCAAAAAAGCATTTAATGTTTAGTTATTGGAATTGTTACTTTCACATATCCCTACTGACTCTAAATAGAATGTACGGACGTCACGCTCAGATTAGTTGCCAATAGATGTTAATTCGATATACGAGTTCATTTGTAGAGTTCATTGTCGAGTTCATTCGTATACGAGACTTAGCGGCAACAAGTGAGACTTAAGATCGCCGGTTCGATTAGAACAAACGACCATCTTATAGGTTTGTAAAATAACCCTCGGACATACAACTCTTTTATGTATACCTATTACCTATATTTTCTTACATAGGGTTACATCATAGGTAAACTTCTCCCCTACAGAGCGAGCATAAGCAAACAATAATGAGTCTATCCATCGGACAAATTGACTGAAAACGGTCGTTCAAATATCACAGAAAATATCGTGAAAATATTTAACATCGCTTTATGGACAGATATCTAAAGTAGCTAAGATCAGAGTTCACTTAAAACTAATTTTTAATTCTATTTGTTTTCTCATCAAGCAAAATGTTTAATACCGACATCTATAATTAAGTCCTCCGATACGGATGTAATTATAATCAAGGTATAATCAAGGTCAAAGTTAAAAAAGGATGCAACGCTTATTACGTTTATATGAAACCAGAATCACAGTAGGGAATTTTATTCAATCGAAAATTAAAAATTGAGTTTTTGTTCTCTAGTTTTTGAAGCGATACTTAACGTCATTTCAACCATTCATTTCATTGGCTTTGTTTTGTTTTACGCTTCTAAGGTACAGGTGACAACCCTAAAGACTATCGCTTGTGTTAGATACTTTTAACGCTGTCAGGGCACTTTTCTATCAATATCTTGTTATGATCAGATTACACATACTATCCTTATGTATACTTTTCAGAATTAATTTTTGTATGAAAGGTCGTTATACCATTTCCAAATGTATTTCTATGTTTTATGATGAGTTACTTATACTCGAATTTTCATTGTGACAATTTCTAAACATCAAGGTTATCTAAAATGTTGCGAAAACAAGAAATTCTACTTAGAAAGATATATTTTCGAAAATATACCATACAAATGTAAAACGTAGCGAAGACACGGAATTGTACTTTGAATGATGTATTTCAGAAAATGTGCCATACAAATGTATTCAGTTCATACACACAGGAATAGTGCCTATAAATAAAATAAGTGGAAAAACAATTGTTTTCAACATACAATAACAAACGATCTGAGTGCACAGACTGGGTAGTGGGTAGAGGGGTAGGGTCATTGACCACTGTGCCACCCGTAACTATACCCAGTGTCTTCATAACAGGTTTAGATGATAAAGATACAGTAGTATAGTAGTACTAACAGTACTAAGTAAATATTAGTAAAGTAAATACTTCTACTATGTACTATTTAAATTGTAGTAAGTGGTAGTAATTCGAGGTACCTCGTATTGTAGAAGAAAAGTAGGCTATAAGATGGATTTGCCCTTTAGTAGAAGATTTACATTTTAATGTATTGCCTTCACATAACCTAGTACGCCACCCATAAGTTCTTTAAACAAAACAATTACTGATTTCATTCTTTATATATGAATGCATTGGTAGTTTGTAATTTTTTGTTTGTTTGTTAGAAAAAGTAAGCGAGCGATATAGGATATTTATTCGATAATCTCCGGATATTAACTTCGAAGTCTGCTGAAAACGTCAGCCCTTCAAACGAGTGAACACAAAAGCGTCCGGAAACAAACTAGAATTGTGTATTTAGTCTAATAAAATATCGAACATGTTGGAGTGACTATACAAAGGAATACTTATTCGTCTCTAGCACAGAGAGATCCACATTTGCCTGATGGCATTTTGTTGTCGGAAAGTTCCATTCAATTTGCAGCAGTTTGCTTGTTCATTAGAACCTGCTACTTTTGGTTTATGAAACAAAACTTCCTTCCCCATCTGAATGGGTCTCTGTGATAAATCATCATGAACGTACGTAAGTTTGAAACCTCTTGCGCAGCAGCGACGCCAAAGAGAATTACTGTATTTACCGTCTTGAGACTGGCGCGTTTGTGTTATTGTTCAGAGGGACTGGAGTGAAGAATTGAACAGTTTTATCTCCGATTAAAATTATACATTAGTGATTTAAATGAAGGAATAAAGACATTAGAAGAGAGGATGTAGAAAGAAGCTAATCTGTACTGTACTGTTTATTCTTCTCTCTTGCTAAACAGTGACGTAACATACGTCACTTCTTATGCCATTCGTCAACATCGAACAAATGAGATTATGAAGGGATTATATTGTTAAGTCTCATAACTATAACGCGTTCCTGACACATATTTTGCTATTATCACTGGTATGCAGTCTTATACACTCTTAATACTATACACTCCTACTACACTCTTATTATACACTTTTACTACTACTAACTACTATTACTACTCTACTACCACTATGAATTCTTTCACTGAGCCATCTGTAACGGTAGACAATACATAAGACAAGACACGTAATAAGAACTGTTAGTGACATCATATTCTATGTTTGAAAATTGGTCACATAATATGTCACCAACACATCCTTTCCATTACATAAGCTGGCAATACGAACGGTCGAGCCCAACCACCATTTTGTAATATTGTAACACAGAAAAGAGTAAGCACGTGTATTTTACATTTCTTTATCATCATTGAGCAAATTGTGCGTTTTGGGTTTGTAATTACGTTCGTTAATTAATGGTGTAATCCATTGCTGCGATTTCTAGCAGAGAGTTTAATACTGCTTGTTAGCAATGTGTACATAAAGGTATTAGTAATATTTATCACAACACAACAAAACAAAGGCAATAGATACCAAAGTAAAATATACATCGGAGAAGTCAAAATATATTAACAGGAGGATTGATCTACTTGGTCTACGAATAAGGTTCTTTCATTAGATCTCAATGTGAAAAATACTATCAAACCAAATAACAATGAAACATTTATCTTTAGATCTTTATCAGGGTTCCATCAGCCGCTTCCATTAATGCGTCACCTTATTGTTTGGATGGATGTGGAACAAATCAACTCATTAAGTAAACAGAAGGGTTTTCTTATCACTCGGTCTTAATAAAAGCCTTACTGAAGAATGCGATACATTTTTGTTCTTCAATGTCCACGCTTGATTATAAGAAAACCCATGAAGGGGGGGGGGGGGGGGGGTCAACCGAAATTATTTTTATTTGCCCAGTAGTTGCAGTTGTTCGGTTTTTGGTTCAGTTCGATCTCCTGAGGAAAACACTAATAAGAGTTGGTGATTCGGACTCAATTCTGTTTTGTTTTTGTTGGGTCGTCAAAGCAAATCCCTATATATGTAGTAAGACGTTTTCTGTGCGTATACACAGGGTCATATTTGATTCATACCCCGGGGGTGACAATGTTTGGTTTTTATCTTAAACGCTTTCCCCTTTATGCATCCAATCGAACTGTTTGACACTCGACTCCTAGCGCCTAAATCTGTGAAATTGATCTAAACAGATACGGAAAACTTATCGTTCGACCCCCTTCACTACAAGTGGCGTAGAATAGGGTGGGAATCTCCCCTGGGCCCTAACAGGGGAACTCTCGCATAGCAAAACTGCCAAGATATGCTAAAAATGACAACTGAAACTCAACTTTCGAAATATTTTGTATACACGTCAAATAAATCTGTTTAAATGGAGTATTTTCAATACGTAGACTTCATGTCCTGCTATAAAAAAAACTGAACGTGAGTGTGGGAGGGCGGGAGGGGGGGAGGGGTAGTAAGGAGAAGGGGTGAAAGGGGAGGGGAAGCTTTCTATATTATACTTCTGACTTTCTGACTTGCACGTGTCTGGTTTAATCTGGAGAAGAGTATTGAAGCCTTCGAAAAATGATATTTTTTTAATTGGTTGTAATTCTCTCGAGTCAAACGTCCTCCGGAAGAAGATGACGGTAACATGTTTCATTAGTGTCCTCGCTCTTATAAGGTCTACCTTTTAGTAAAGGGGGGAAAGGTAATGAAGGGCACAGAAAGCGATGAGACGATTGGAGTTAGTTGAGCGGGTGAGGTTAGGGAATAAGAGACACAGTGACGCAACAGTTATGGTTGTTGAAAATATCTCGAACTCTCCTGGAACTTTCACGTGGCTGTGTTTTGAACACTGCTAGTGACAGCAGCTGCAGCTGATTTGTATTTTTTAAAGCTCGAACATCTAGAAATAACCGAAATTTACGTCTCTTATCAAAGATCTCGCCAAATAAATGGATTGATTGACAGTTTCTGATAACTGTAAAATTTAGTACGGTGAGAAAATTGATTTTTGTTGATTAAATTATACAAAGAAGTTAATGAAATTTGCGCATTCTAATAATTTTTTTCGTAAGCCTATAGTGTGTGAATATGAACATATTTTATGTACATTTGAATTACAGGTTATAAGAAAATTATGTTTTTCGAGTTGTTGAATTACATGAATATTTCAAATGGGATGTAGGTGAAAGTATTGAGCTAAACATGATGTAGCCTATAGGGCTACAAGAATGAGTACTTATAATTACTCTCTCCATACCACTATTCCTGGCAGTTATAATGACTTAATGTTTTAAAATTATTATAAAAGAGAGGCAAAATTATGATTATACTCTAGATAATTCAGTGTTGTTCTAAATATTTTTTATTTTAACACTCTTCAATATTGAGCGGGTTCCTCGAGTTTGCGATACAAATGAATATTAAATCAAAGCATCATTCACAAAAAAGATAACTGCACTTATATGTGTGACTACTTTTATTCTTTCGGCGGCCATTTTGAAGCATTCAAAAGTTAATTCAATACTCAGAAAACCGTGATTTGTTGTTTGATTTGATTATTTTTGTTTGATACATGAACACGTCCTCGACCCTCATCAATTTTGGTACCGTTTTACACTGATGTGAGTGAAAACGGATTATACTTATTAGCAAAACCAAACATGCATCCAAATTAGTAAATACTAAACAAAACGCAGCACGACGCACTCAATTGTGAAAACAATTGGCAGCATTTGCTTATTTTGGCAGCGTTGGGGTTGTGGTGCTTTCAAAAGTAGCCTAGAGTTGCAACTTCCTTTAATCCGTCACTGACCGCAGCGGATATAGAATTGGGACTCCCCCAAAGGGTTTATCCAAGGCCACTGGGAATGCGAATGAGTTACATTAGTTTGTGTCTTATAATACAGTTTGGTGCCTTTAACGCACCACCGTAATTGGTCATTATAACAAAACAGGAACAATAGAACACCATCAATGATTTTTCTCGTCATTTTTTAGAATTGAATTTTAATCTTCATTCCTCTGGCTTGCGTTCTTTATGTTCCCGTGTTTTCATGTAAAAATGGTAGAAATAATTAAATCCCATTAAAATGACACAGTTGTTGCTTATGCACTCAGTTGCGTTTCAATGGAACAAGGGTGTGAAATGCATACTTCCAAAGAGTTCCTTTGTATGTGAACGAGTACTTCAAGTTAATGCTTGTTCGGGGCCCCTTCTCTTGTGACCGCGACTGTCTTCTAATCTGGGCTTAACCCGGCAGATTGGGACGTTAGTATTCACCATAGTATTCACCAACTCCGCCTTGCTAAGACGGTGCCTTGGGACCACGTCTTATTTTATATAAAAAAGAAAATCCCTCTGCACCTCTGATTTATTGTCGTTAATTTCCACTGTGCAATAACGGATAAGATTACTCTAGCCTTACAGTAGCAACATTTTCAAAGACATTGATATGGTTCTGTTTAAAGTATCGATCACGGTATTTCAATGATAAAGAAGCTTGCGTAGATTTGTGTATGATTTTCATTTCATTTATTCATAAGCACGATAAATAACATTTAAAAAAATTCTAATATTATATTAGACATATTTTTATTTTGTGTGCGCTTTAATATATATCGAATACTATATTGATGTTTCGAAGTACCCGGCGCCTCCACCAACTGCGTCTTGTAGCCGGTTCACACGCCGACTAATACGGGACTCGAACCAATGTCCCTGGTCGGCGGTCTCAAGTTTACTGCGGACGTAACTCAACATTAATATTATTATATAAGACATATATTTATGTGCACATAAGATATATATATATATATCTTATACCTACACCTATATCTGTACATTTGATGATTCGTTCTTTTCGGTATTGGTCGACGGTTTGTGATTGAGCCTCATATTACGACGTTTCTGAGACACACGTCATCTTTCTCAAGTGACTATCAAGCCCAATCTTAGCCCGGCAATATTGATTCTGATCTAACTGAGAACGTTTTAAAATAGTATCTATTACACGTATTATATTTAGTTGGCTGAATGTGTTTCTGGTAGCCCGAACAAGATAAGTGCTGTGACGAAATGCAGAAATATCCAAATATAACCGTTGAGAGTTTTTGAGATAATAAGGCTTTTACACGGATGTATAAAATTCAGGTGGGGTAGTAACAACAACCCAGTAGTTGCCTCGTACGACAGGCAGGGCCTTATTCTGCACACTGACTCATTTCTGATGTATTTGCTTGGTTGGCTAGATAGACGTCTTGGAGTAACTTATTAATACAAAAACCGACTCACGACAAGTTGTGTATATTGACATTGAATAGCAATCAAAGAAGTACGTACGCATTTCTCAAACTACAAATATATAAAGACGAACGACAAACTAACTGTATGGACTTTCGCTCAAAGTTCATTAGGCGTACGAAACAAAACACCAAACCTAGAAATTAGATAGTAAACAAGATTCACTCGCTTTACATTTTGAACATATATACACAATAATTTTGTTCACTGTATTAAAGTGTTTTGTTTAGACGATGTTGTAAACACGTCTTTGATTTTAGAATCAAATTGCGAACGCAGTTTCGCACTAAAAGCAAACTGGAAGTGAATTTCTCATTACCGAATACAAGTCTGCTAAAACTAAGTGTCTGCTTGAGTTTGTCGACATAAAGCGCTCCGCTTCGCTTGCAGTGACAGTTTCCACTGAGTTGGCCTAATTAGGGGACCAACTGATTCAGCTGGACGTACGATTTGAGACAAACATGTTATTAATTTGATTGATTGTGTTGAAGGTGTTATCTAATAACGTTATTGATTGAGTCAGTCCACGGAGAACAAACTCTGCCTATTAGAAATCATTATGTGAATCACGTACAAACGTTCTGGCAGCAGCCGAGCTCGAGCATTATTGCCAAACAATTACGTAGCGCGGCGTGTAACAGTTTGCTCGCTCTGTTCAACCCTGGCCATGCACATCACTTATTAAAATATCTACTGCCGCAAATTGAAAGCCTTGCGTTGTTTGATACATTTGGGGATTATGTATTTCACACACGATTTGTGTCATAGTCTGTTTCTAGGCGTATTGAATTATCCTAAAAGATGTCATTACGACACGGATATAAAAATATAATAATCTGAGTGCTTTGTAAGACGATATTGAAAGCTTTGACAGTATAATTGACACAGAAAATACATTTGTTAAAATGTTTTGAAGTAAATTATCATTGTTTGAGACACCATTTAGCAGTGAGAAATGATATTAAAATGGTGTTGGTAATGTTGCCTGTTGGCTACATTTGTGGTCTTCTTACAGTGTTGATGGGTTCCCCGGCTTAGAAGCTTCATGTTTGCTGCGTGGGTCGTAGAAAACTGCTCCAGAAATCCCGCGTGTCTTGTGAATAGCCCTGGGGCTAATCCCATTATTGCAAAGGTCCATTTAACTAGATTTCCCTCCCCCTTTTAGTTCCTTACAGGAAACCTGCGCCCTCTATTAACCTGCACGTGAACGTGAAGTCGTCATGCATAGGCATACAAGCCGTGTTTACGCTTGACAATACCAAGGAGTTGGTAAATAAAACTATTTGAAATGTTACTGCACCTATACTACTGTATGCTACTAGTACTATCACCACTATATACTACCACTACCAGTCGTACTGCTATATATTTATTATTACCACAACTACTAGTTATACTCGTATTGCCCTCATCCACTAACGCTACTTTTTTTAACAGCAGTAACTTTCATTTCAACTAACTTCAACTACATACTAAAACAAATAACTAATTCATTTCATCGTAGAATGTCTACTTTCACTTCTAATGAAAATACAAGTAATAAATGTAATGCATTGTTAATTTTAACATAATATTCATCGTCAATTATGTAGCCACAACGCTTCGCCTGGCTTAGCTGTGGAGTAATAAACTTTTGATTAAAAAAGTCCGTATATAATATACTGATAGTAATAAACTTCCGAAGAAGAAGGATAATCCGAACACAACTTTTGGAAGAAGATGAAGAGATTGTATCCAATAGTGTTTGTGAAGACAGTGAGAGGGATCGTAGTTGGATACCTACGTTCGTACAAATGCAATGTGTAATTGTTTTCTGGGGAAATATTTCGTCATTCAGTTAGGAACGATGCTTTTGTTCTAACATCTACATCAATTTAGAGTCAACAATAAAAGCATTCAATATTTCACGTCTACAAAGGCGGTTTTTCACTTTCTATTGTACACCTCCATATTGTGACAAGAAATGCACTCCAATTATTTACACAGTAGGATTAAAAAACAAATTCATAATTAAAGATTATATCTTGGATATTATTACTTATTAGCTTCACAATTCTATCATTTTAATTGCACACAATTTAAAAAATATAACACATTTATATTAGATTCGTAAATTGCCTAGTTAATGTTTGAAATGCGGCTACAGAAATAACCATAATTTGTAAATATTTGAAAGTAGGACAGGTTCCACGGAGCCAACTAGTGCGAGTGAGACGTATTTATTTCCCTCACTAGACAAATGTCAATCGAACTTGTATCGTCTTTACGTAAACCGGAACACAAACCTTGTCAGTGTCTGGAACATGAAACGTGACGTAAGGAAGATATAAAATAAACGAAAATAAAATAATTTTTGAAAAGAAATAAATATAATCAAAATAAATAAAAATATACTGGAAATGTAAGCGATCCCAGAGAAATGATATGTGAATATATAGACTTGTAGACGTAAAAGGACTTGAATAAAAAAAGCGAAGCGGAAAAATGTTACGTAATGATTTAAAATGGTGGATGGCAAATAGAAGTACAAAAGGATCCGGTATCATTGCAGGCGAACATGTCAAAATATACAATAGAATTTTACCTGGAAGTGGAAATAAAATTACGTAACCAGCTGGATTCGGTAGAAATAATACACACCACTAGAAGCTAATGCGCAGATTAATTCGGGCAACATACGAAGCACGTTTACGCTCAAACTCTCTCTTGATCACATTCATAACAACAAGAAACAGTGAAACGCGTTTTAGAAAAGTTTGTCCTTCTACAGCGTCCGTTGCTTTGTTCGTTGTCCTGCCACGTGGCCATTTTGCCGCCTTGTACTCGACGACACAATCAAAATGGCGGCTTCCGCTCATGCACAACTCATCGTGTGTGGCTCGGTGGTCTTGTGTGAGTTTATTCCTGCTTTCTTGGTCCAGGGTTCAATTCCCTGTTAGGGTTTGTTTAAATGTCGACAGTGAGTTTAATCCATCTGTATGATGCTGGTGACTTTTGAGCCGCCATAGCAACGAAGCGTATTACACCGGTATTTAAGGACCCCCCACAAAAAAATCAGTTTTTGTAACATTTTATTCATCCCAAATTTGAGGCAGCCATAGGCAGCCATAGGGGGGAAAAAGGAGTCACGCGCTTGTGTAATTCTGTTCGTTGTGAAACTTCAGCGTCCAAAACTAAGACACTGTTAGCTAAATTGGTCTCATTAGTATAATAAGTCTAGTTAGTTTACATGGTTTTAATAACACTCAACACTATGAAGTTCATATTCCTACTTAAGGACTCAACATCCGTTCAACCGTAAACACAAATCCCGATGTAACAACTACTAATTATGGGTAAATTTAGGTGAAGTGGAAGATGATTACGAAGCTTCCTCAGAGCAGCTGAAATACGGAGACTTTGGTTTTAGGATCTATTATACCCGTTTCTAGAGTACATGAGAAAAACTTACCTGTAGGTTTGCTGTGAGCTGAGCTGAGGACAAGAGCTGGGATTAAATCATGGAATCTGTGGAGTATTGAGATCATATAGTTTCATCCATATGGAGTTAGGCATTGTTATTCAATAATCAATTTTGCATTGCATACGATCACGATACAACCGTACTGTGTCTACTTTAACAGAAACAGACATCCCACTAGGCCTACTTAAGTATTGTGTTTAGGGACTCAATGTTTAGAACATATTTCGTTGTTGTAATATATCTATTGTTACTCCTGTTATCGTGATCTAGCATCATATTGCATAGTTTTACGGAAATGAGGCACGATATGTTATTTATTTATTTATTGAAATTAAGGCCATATCAGGGCACATTGCCCTATTTAGCCTTTAGCAGATATTATAGTGCTCACACAGTGTTTGGCGGTCCATGCGGCCAAGGCGCCCGTCCGGCAACGAATCTCTGGGTTCCTTTCAACGACGAGACTGTGTTTTGAAATAACTGACTTTCCAACACAGTGCCAACCGTAGTTTCTAAAGCTTGATATCAGTCCCTATAGAGAATTCAATGAAGTTCTTGTTAGTTATACCAGTTATACTTTTTTTTTTGTACAATAGTTTTAGCTTTTAAAGCTGTCTTTCACAAGCAATTTACTAAAGTTAAATCAATCATCTTATAGCCTTAATTTTAATTTAAACTTGACAACATTTAAGAAACAGAGAATTAAATTATGCTTATTTTCACATCAACAATTTCATACCATTGTAAAAACATTAGAAATCATCTTTTTTGCGCGTGGTTGGACATCCCACGGAGGCTATTCCGCATGTTGCGTTCAGTGCTCTACTTTAACAGAAACAGACAACCAACAAGGCCTACTTAAGTATTGTGTTTAGGGACTTATTATGGACTGCATAAAAATACGAGCCGCTGAATACAATAGCTTTTCAAATTTCGAACGCGTATAAGCTGTTTAACTGTTTGTTTGTTTGGCGCGTAACCATGACAACGATTTTCAACTTTTGTCTCGTTAACATGCAGGGATGGCAAATAAAGATCCGTACAGGTATTATTCTCGGTTTCCCATCAGCCATTGCGCCTCTCGTTTCTAGTCATAACATGTATGTAAATGTTTATTCAATGTTTACATACATGTTCTATAAGAACTCCAAAGGATGGCACATTTTACATAAAGTGTGACCTATATATTGTTTTATGGCCGTGTACACTGTGCATCCAAGCTCGAAGATACTTAGTTATATGTACTGCGTGCTGCATTATGGGTGCATAATGCACCATATATAATAAATACATGGAAATGCAAGTTTGAATTGGTTTCTGGTTGAAGTTAATACAGTTATTACACATATTTGAATTAAATGTCAATTACAGAAATGAGAGCGCACTGTGTGCAAATATTCTAACTGGTTTGTCAATAACATTCATGATAAACACTTAACAGTAATATTATATTTCATGCTCCATTTTCGCAAAGTCAAATCGCAAAGACAAAATTCGCTCATGATACAAGAAATGTAGCTTTCTTGTATCATGAGGGAATTTTGTCCAATTGACTTTGCGAAAATGCAGCATGAAACATAATATGACTGTTTATCCTGGATGACCATAGTCGTCATATAATATGACTGTTTATCATGGATGACCATGGTCTTCATATAATATGACTGTTTATCATCCATGGTCTTCATATAATATGACTGTTTATCATGGATGACCATCTCTGAGGCAAGGAAATGTATAATATGAATCCGGTCCCAAAAAATTCTTGATGGGAATTTATTGGGACATCGAAGAGTGAATTTAGGTATTTAATTCAAGTTTCATAACAACAATTAATATATAATTATATAGATTAACACAACCAGTAAAAATGAAGTTCAATACAGTAAATTCTAGTGGTTTTGAAGTTATTTTATTTGTATTCGACAATATCTTCCGTCGATCAGAACACAATTTGTCTCAATTTCGATTGGCTATAGAGTTGCCCTGGGGTTATCTTGCTCTGAGGCAAGGAAATGTATAATATGAATCCGGTCCCAAAACCCCTTGGGATAACCTTCAGTCAATATTGACAGTTGCAGGAATCGAGCATTTACGATATCGAAAATGCCGCCAGTAGTTATTACGTAGATTGCAATTAAATCTATTTGCACGAGCCGCAGAACAATGGTCGACAAACTGTGGCCCGCAGACCACGAGTCGGTGGGCGAACAAGTTGTGAATTGCAACTACTGAGTTTGAGCCATATTCGCGTCCAAACTAAAAATAACATTTTTGTAAACAATTTTAGAATTATGTTCTAAATCCATACATATACCAACACAAAACGGTTTTGGTACGAAACAGTTTATCATTTGAATATTGTTCCACTTGGCGTGAATTGACCATTGATTCACAATCAGTGATGCAGACGATTCTGTGCGTATGTCCCAATAACTCTATTGTGGTACTTGCCGACTGTATATTTCTCTCAATACACTGAACACTAGATATAGGCTAAAGAACCCATCATTTCGAGGCAGCAATTGAAATGTTGTTTAATTGCTCAACATATGTAGGCTATTCAATGCTTTTTGAAGATTATGGTGCAAACGACTAGCGCTGAAGTTCATTAAAGTGTATTTCACTGTTTTTTGCCAGTGTTTTCATCTTAGTCTCTCCAAATTTTGAGTTTGCTCCCCGAAGTGAATATCATTAAAGTTTGAAAGCCTACTACATCTACTATATTTAATATCGTGCAGTATAAGAATCCCAAACTATACATAAATAATCAAAGAACAGTAAAATTTAAATTGAATTATATTTTTATGAACAAAGTGCCTTAATGATCTTACTTACTAAACAAGTCTGCTGGGTTCGGGAGTGATTTGATTGGCTTTCTCTCTGACGTCACTGCACGGCCGGTTGGGCTTACCGTTGTATTCGCGCTCGGTTCTCTCCTAGTGACGTCACTACTTGCGCGCTTTCAACTTTGAACTTTGAGTGAGTGCAATATACTAGTTTGTATTTGCTTGGGTTATTTCACCGGACATGATCCTTTTAAAAGAGTGAGGTGGATACAGAGGTAAAACGCATAACGCCCAATGGCAGTGGGAGAGATTTGCCCCCGCACTGGATTCCGTGAAGCGACACTTTCAATCCCAATCTAATCAGGTGTCAGATATCCGATGAAGCTGTTGCAAAGATAGATGTACAGGAAATGGAATTATTTTTGTGATGGCGTGGGACGCGCGACAAGACGAGGTTATTCCTCTAAGTATTAATACGTTGAAGCAACTGAAATGCGTCGCACATCCACTAAACATTAATTTTCTTCATATTGTTTATTAGTTAATTTATTTGGTTCCCAGCGAGTTTCCTCGTTGTAGGGTTCCCTACAGTTTGAAATACATGGAACAAACTTATACTTTTTCTAATTTTTTTTTTTTTAAATTATATTGTGGCGAAATTCGAACCACACGTGCTGCATATGACTGTATGTCCACCTGTTTTGCGATTCACCCGATGTCGATCTGTTAAAAATGCTTTGTCCCAAATGTAAGGCAAAATATGTCATCCTTTAGAGATTGAGTGTACTTTCTTATGAATGTATCTTTGTTCCAATATTGTATATTTCCTTTTCGCAGGTGTTCTTAGTTACTTTTTGTAATGTGATGTCGCTGTACACCTTTCACACCTTGTTAAAGACATCCGAAAAGCGGAACTATTTATTGGAATAAAACACCATTTATAGGAAAGAGCATTACATTCTCTATAGGATGATCAATGATTTTCAACATCTATAGTAGGCTAGATCGCCAGGCTAGCAGCCACAAGCGTAGCACTTTGATGCCATCTTGAAATGGGCAAATAACACAGGCGGGGATAGGAGTTTCTAATGCGACTTTCTGCCATTGGCAGCGCTAGCAGTACTAAAAGGTCCAAATTAGCATGTAAATTGCAAGTTTCAAGATGGTTTCAAATCGCTACGCTTGCTACTGAGTGGAAGGTTGGGGGACTGGCGATCTAGCCTACTATGGATGTTGAAAATCATTGAGGATGAAATATTTTGATGTTCTTTTGGGATAATTTAAAACCATTTTAAAGTGAGTTTAACCAAACCAAAATCGGGTTATTCACAAGATAGGTGAACATTACAACGTGTTAGCGAGGAAAGCACTGTGAGATTAAAAAATCTCCTTTATCATCACATCAAAAGATTCTCGAAGTCGGAAACAATATTTCACTCACTGCTTCAAATCAAAGCGTTCAGAGATTGTTCTCTACACAGTACACAACACATCCCACACTGTTTTCATTATGGCGTTTTAGTAATCAATAAGTAATTAGCATAATGAGTGTACTCATCTGTCAAGATGTATCTGAATATACGCAAACTGTTGAGGCAACTTCCGCGTCTAACTTTGCTACGGTGTCTAAGAGGGCTTCGGATACCGAACCGAGATTACATATTCACGTTCATAAAAGGATGTTTGCTGCACTTTTTCACTTTATGTTTTTGATTCTTCGCAAGTACTTCCTACGAGATGCATTGAAACTTGGTCTTGTGCACTTTTACCGTAGTCGATTTTCCTTCCAGCATTTATGGTTATAGCAGCATTGTGAACAGAGGATATAAGTAATGCCTTAGTTTAGAGAGAGAGGATGTGTACTTTCATGTAACACACACAAAGTTTGGAAAGTTAGTAAGATAGGACTAGTTTTCGTACAGTTGAAAGTACGCTTAAGGGCTTGCGAAGAAGAATTTATAAAACCCTCTTCTAGTAATGAGCTCGGCATCATAGTTTGAATGTTAGATCTAACAGCGGACACAATATCGGAAGGAGGTTGGAATGTTAGTACCGTAGAAATATTTCATAATCGAGTTTGATATTAAATTATGTAAAATTAAAATCTTCTAACAGTCGAAATTCATTCAAATCAAATAAAATCAAATTAAGATTACTTTTGTTTTGTATTATTAATTACAGTAGGATATGGAACTGTATATTCACCGTTGTAACGTACGGACATGTTAAGTAGCTCTGGATGTGGCTTCCTACAAACTAGTTACCTTATTTCAAGAACATTTCGCTCTTCAATCAAACATATTTCAATATGTTTAGAACATACAATTTTATTATATTTATACTTATAATAATATATCTTCAGGTGATGAGCACTATAAACATTAAAATAAGTATCCATTGTCTTTATTTTATACTAACATATCGATATTTATGCACTTAGTTAAATCGATTATCCCATTTACCACTCATCGAAAACTTTATTACTAAACCTACATGACAATTGTTGGTGTGACCTGTTATAATTCGTATCGAAATTAACTAGGTAGTTGAAATGAACTAAACCGTTGAAAGAAAACTTTCACCAACAACAATGCATGAGAAGAGCTAGAGTATTAGTAACTACATATACAGCTGACGTTGTGTTGATTATACAATTTGACCGGTGAACTGAAATGATATCGTAATGCAGCTGACGAGGATGGATTTAGGTGCCAATGCATGCATAACTGTATAACCCGATCATCATATGTGAAGCTCGGTAATTAAAAATACCTGAAGTGCGGTATGCAAACAAATTACAAATTAGGGATTTTCAAATCATTACCTAGTAATGCGTTAGGGATTACGTGAAACTAAGCGATTTGGAATGATGTAATGACATTATCTATATTCATTGTGATTTATTATATCAGTGTGATTGGGGTTGGGGAGTAGAGGGGGATATAGGACCTTATAATATTAATGATCGAGTGAAATATATCAACATATTTCTCAAAAGTTCTTCATTTTTCTAGGTTTTTGAACTACATATCACATATTAACGAACACCCCCAAACACAGCACCGTTTCGCCTCACCTTTAATACACAACTGTAAGTGATAATTTCTTTTTTCTATAATGATTCGCCTTTCAACAATAATTAATTACCTGGCGGACGAAACATCACGTTTAAAAAGATGAAACTGGGTTTATTTTATAATATTCCATTCACTTGCAATTACAAATCTAACAAAACACGAGCAGTAGTAGTATGCATCCGCATCAAAATTTGTTACTATTGTAATTTCGGCAATTTCCAATATATTTGACTTAGAGGATTGTATATTTTATTAAAAATATTTATAAAGCTCCGAAATAAATAAATACAATAAATTAGACACAGACCTGTGGGTTTGGGCTCATACTTCGTAGTCTTGACTGAAACTCCAATCTATTGCCTTCCATAATCGTTTCTGGGTATCACAATAAATAATAAATAGTAATCTATTGTGCATTTGTATTTACAGATTTATGAATTGCCAATTATCCTAGTCGAGGTCCAACGTCATTCATATTACGGACTCAGACTCTCAATAGTTTATTTAAACAAAACAAAACATAGGTGGAATGAGGCGAGTGGGGGCTATTATTGGAACGTGCTCGGAGCGAGCGTCAATACGACTTCCAATCACCCATTCAGGTAATGAGAAGGGTCTTCCTTGCAACATATTTGACTACAGTAAATAGGCAACACAGCATCAACAAAGATTAACAAACAAAACGTAAACGAATGGTGTAATTAACCCCAGCCGGGTACGAATCTATCGACCGATGTCTGCCTCACTAGCATGGAAACTGCTAAATCTTCTGGAAATGAATAGCTCAGAGTAAGTAACAAGCTTCAACTAAGTAGAACGTTAGTTTATCTACACACAAAAGCATTGATGATCTCAAGTTATTACTTTGAAAGAGATTTACAGCAAAAGCAATTAGTTTTGATTTCAGGTTGATAGTAAATTAATAAGATATGGATTTACACATTCTAGGATAAAAGGAATCGACTGAAGGCCCAACCACCATTGTCGGCATCGTGATCGGGATCGGAATCGCAATCGTAAATTTTCTCGTTCTGAATCATTACGACATTACGATTCAGTTGTGAATAACGTCATAAGAACCGAGCTAGTTCATTCTTTCACAACTTCCGAATTACGATTACATTCACGATGCCGACAATAATTGTGATTGGGGCTTTACGGTATTATTTATTAAATCCACATTCTAATAAAACGCTCAACATTCTCCGCCTTATTTACCTCTGGTTGTGCATTATAGTCAATATCTTTATTTTATAAAATAGTTTACTCAGCTTATGAGACTGCGGCACCGAAGCGGGAGAATTTAAGATTTTCTGTTCTTATATTTAAAACAACTTTTAAAATAAAAATTGTGAGAAGATAACGCATCTAGATATTATGTAAGTCTACATATAACGAAACAAAATATGTGAAAAATTAATTCATTTGAATTAAATCCGATGATTGAGATATGATCGTACTTTCGGATTTTACCCAAACGTAATGAATTTTGCATATATTTTGGCCAGTTATCTGTAGACCATTTTAATATCTAGCTGCGCCACTTTCACGCAATTTCGTCTTTAGTTGTTTTAAAGGAACGTACAGAAAACACTTAATTATCGCGCTTTGATGTTGCAGTCTCACGTTGTACTGTCATGGTTCTGTCACACGTTGTACTGTCATGGTTCTGTCTCACGTTGTACTTTCATGGTTCTGTCACACATTGTACTGTCATGGTTCTGTCACACGTTGTACTGTCATGGTTCTGTCACACGTTGTACTGTCATGGTTCTGTCACACGTTGTACTGTCATGGTTCTGTCACACGTTGTACTGTCATGGTTCTGTCACACGTTGTACTGTCATGGTTCTGTCACACGTTGTACTGTCATGGTTCTGTCACACGTTGTACTGTCATGGTTCTGTCACACGTTGTACTGTCATGGTTCTGTCACACGTTGTACTTTCATGGTTCTGTCACACGTTGTACTGTCATGGTTCTGTCACACGTTGTACTGTCATGGTTCTGTCACACGTTGTACTTTCATGGTTCTGTCACACGTTGTACTTTCATGGTTCTGTCACACGTTGTACTTTCATGGTTCTGTCACACGTTGTACTGTCATGGTTCGGTCACACGTTGTACTGTCATGGTTCTGTCACACGTTGTACTTTCATGGTTCTGTCACACGTTGTACTTTCATGGTTCTGTCACACGTTGTACTGTCATGGTTCTGTCACACGTTGTACTGTCATGGTTCTGTCACAAGTTGTACTGTCATGGTTCTGTCACTCGTTGTACTGTCATGGTTCTGTCCCCTGACTTGATGTGTGATTGTTGTGTAAATGATCAACAACACAGTTCGATAGTGATGCAACAACAGGATTAGTTGTTTCAGTCAAGTGTGATAACACTAACAGAGGCTTGTGACTTCAATCTGGCTGGCTTTGTGTGAATACCATTTGAATAAGTTCGTACCCTCTGGGAGGCTAACCCATAACGTCTGCTATGTCTGACGTTATACACTTAACATGCGTTTCTCCTTAAGGGGCAGCCAAATCGCAAATGAGCCTATAACCTGACAGACATTTCTTGTGTCATCTCTATTTTCCACTTCTCTTATCTATAACAACATAATGTCTTTCATCACTGCTGCTATTAATAATTTGTAAATGGTGAAACACAAAATGCAGTCTTCCAGTAGATTTTTTAAATTCAAATCATTAAGAAAAAACTAAGCCAACGGTTAAGCCACGGTTGCTTAGTCGGTTCACACAGAAGTTAAGCATTATCGGGTTAGTGCAGTTAGAGAGAGGGTGACCGCTGTCCCCCTAAACGTTAGTTACCATTGATTCTAGAGCCGATAAGGTTTTCAGAGATTGTATAACTGCTCGGTAGTCCGGGTTATGGAGGAAAAATATTTATGAATGACTGTTCGAGGGTACAATCACAGATAAATCCGTTGTCTGTGGTAAAACGTCCTTTTATTAGGACGTTAAGCCGATTGTACCTTAGTAGTTTTCGACAAGAGTAGGCTACGTACCGGTACCAGACTTCCCCTCATCCCTTCTCCATCATCGTTCATCAATCCCCATATATTATATTTGCACTACTGGGATAGGATTCTGTTGCAATTTGCAAATATAGAATTAATAAAACAAATATTGTTTCTTTCAGTAAGTGACTACTGGATCTACTATGAATTTATTTACCCTCGGCTTTCAGCGCACTCGTTTAATCGAGACTACATAATATATGTACACATGATATGTTGCATGTGGATGCGTTCAGATAGAGCGGATAGGTGTTTACTTCAGCAAGCAATACATGAATCCAACTACTGCATTCGAGTAGACTAGAAGAAACCGTGACTCACAGATCATCGTTAATTATTTATTAGTTGAGAAGCGTTTTCTCAATAAATTAAATAATATAATGAATACGTTCTAGCTCATGTATAGATTTATTGACTCGTAAATGTCGACACGTTAACTGCTGGATTCTCACAACTAGTTTGAAAAACATGATCATTTAACAGGTGTGTTTGCATTTAAAAAAATCACAATGCTAACATTGTCCAGCGCTAAATGTAATCTTGAGTTACAGATACATGTAAAATAGGATGTCAGATTGATTACAGTTTACTGAAACCAGATAATTCGAGTAGTATCTAGAATGATGTCTCGGTAATATATGTTGCATTATTTTGTTAAGATTATCTGTCGACCTTGTCAGTAACTAGCCAAGTTTTGATTTGTAATGCCATTTTAAACATGCAAATTAACAACTTAAATGTATCATCCTTTTCAATACACGTGTTGAAACCTAGTAAACCCTATTCGAAGGAGCACTTAATCACAATTTTAATCAAGATAACTCAACAAATGTGAATTGGCCCATTTTACGAATACACGGCGTCGAACTCAACTTCATACTCACACTGTCGACGCTTGGTTTAAACTAATTTTCGCCATTATGAAACAAATTATTGGTTCAGTATTTCAGCTGATGTAAACCCCTTTTGAAACAAAGATCGCGCGTCTTTCAAACACCGCGTTAACTATTCAAACGGTAGATTAGAAACGTTATATCCATTCAAAAAATGAAGTGAAACGAAAACAAAACCAATTGACATTTAGTTAAGTTGAAGTCTGCGCCTGCAAATCCAATTACTGGGATTAATTCTTGTTCCTCTCCCGGTGAGGCAGGGGTGTCCATTAGGTGGGCGACCCGAGCAGGGCTGCACATTGCACACCTATCTACAAAGCAATGGACAGTACAGGTTCGAACTAACGCACTCTATCGTAGATTTCAGACACCGCCAGAGTGTGTTAGTTCGAAATTCCATAGACCTATCATAGACATTTTCTAAGAAATGTAACTAACGAATATTCATGTTTATCATACCGATAGATGAGGCGATGATTCAGGAGGACGCTGGTTCGATACCCGCCAATAACAATCCTAAATGGAGATTTTTACAACGATTTTCCCAGTCGAAAGACAGCCTGAAATTGAGTTCCCCAGTGCAATTGACCCGACGTCCACCACATCTCGCGTGCGTGTGCGTGTGCGTGTGCGTGTGCGTGTGCGTGTGCGTGTGCGTGTGCGTGTGCGTGTGCGTGTGCGTGTGCGTGTGCGTGTGCGTGTGCGTGTGCGTGTGCGTGTGCGTGTGCGTGTGCGTGTGCGTGTGCGTGTGCGTGTGCGTGTGCGTGTGCGTGTGCGTGTGCGTGTGCGTGTGCGTGTGCGTGTGCGTGTGCGTGTGCGTGTGCGTGTGCGTGTGCGTGTGCGTGTGCGTGTGCGTGTGCGTGTGCGTGTGCGTGTGCGTGTGCGTGTGCGTGTGCGTGTGCGTGTGCGTGTGCGTGTGCGTGTGCGTTTGCGTGTGCGTGTGCGTGTGCGTGTGCGTGTGCGCGTGTGCGTGTGCGTGTGCGTATGAGTGGAACTCTGCAACCACTGCAACTATCTGATGCTACTCAAGTTAATGGTGATGTCGAGATATTCCCGCTTTTCCAATGCTAATTTATGTCCCCTGTCTCATCAGCTTGACCCGAATTGGTTGCAAGTACATACGAACTGGCACATACTACATATCTGCTCTAAGGAACATACGGCAGCTTCGTGTGAGGTATACAACAGTTTTATGTTTTCTCAAAGACGACTTTTATAAAGAGGAAAATAAAAATATGTGAAAGACAAGTTAATAACATGTTTCTTTTTTACCTTGTATTTTCTTTAGTTATCGTTTGCTCAAACAACTCATGGTATTCGAGTGGGAAAATATTCCTTCTTTTCACATTTACTTGTTGTTTGAAGAATACGCCATTATAATAAATATTGCACTTTGATAGTACATTTTTATCACTGCAAAGAATCTTGAGATAATTTTTGTTATTTTTATTTAGCTAACGGGAAATTGCTGTTTGTAGTTTTTGTTTAGAAGAACAATACAAACGGAAGATGACTTGTTGAAGGGAATCAATGCCGCGATTTAATAAGTTGACGTTCAAGAGGCAACTCGTAACTTCTGTCGCGGAAGAAAATTGTATGTGCGCGGAGTGGAAGACACTAGGTCCTTGATTCTTACTCCCTCTCCTCGCTGGAGCATTTCGAAACTAAACAGGAAAACTAAAATAACACTTTGACATTTGAAAACTAAAAAACAATTCCTTTTCGTCAAGTTCATTCTAATTGCAATGAATACCTTTCGTCGGAGATGTTTGAGTGTTCCGCCAGGTTGGGGACGATTAGAAAGATCCTGAGCTCATTCAACACGTGTCAATCATTTGAGTTTTCTTCTTTAAAAGTATGTTTATATAGGTCACCCACTCGCGATGACATCACAGTCTGTTTATCCAACGGCGCATTTCATACAAACGTTTTCAATGAAAATCAAGATTCCTAGCGTTCTTGCATACATTCGTAAATATTGTCTTCCGGTGAGTTTGGGTGCAAAAGCCTTATTAGTCACGCCCGCTGTGTTTGGGGGCTTCAGGGTTCAATATACAATCTTCGTTTTTTATACATTATGCAATAAAGCATATATAATGCATGCAGTATTTATATGAAGTGGCAATTACTATTTTAAAGGAAGCAATAGCTCTTGTTAAATTCTTTGGAAAATGTTGGGCATATTTGATAGGTGGATATAAAAAATGTTAACGTTTTTGTGATTTTGGTTTCGAACAACCAGCTGATTCATATCAAGCACTGGGTATTATGTGGCAGCGCAGATTAGATGGAATTGTGGTAGTGTCGTGGTGAACCTATCCCAATAGAAGATCTTTTAAGACTGTGGACGTGTTTTTAAGCTTTTTCCAGTTCAATGACTCAACCGTCAACCCAGAGTTGTAAACAAATTCACTAGCTTGAAAATAATCCCATAAAAGATTTAAAAACACACTATTTCTGCATTGTATGAATATTTCTACGAGATTTTACAACTTAAATTAAAAGTTATGCCGGTTTATAAGAAAAAAACTTAATGTTAGGATTCACTGCTTGATAGGATTTTTATAATCACTTTTTATGGACTTTTCTTGTCTTTCAACTATAACACATAAAATGAATACGGATTTAGCAAAGTTTTTCTAAAGTCTTTTAAAATCAAACTCAATTCAAGTAGAAGTTTGAATTCATATTGAGGACAAATAAACTTTTCTATTTGTGTTTTACAAGTCATTTCAGTGAGTGTCTTACTTTTTAAAAAACTTGTTATAACAGCGACGAAAACAAGCGTTTAATCCTTTCGGGGGGGGAGGGGGGGGGGGGGTATTTTGACTTCTAAAAATAAAATCACTATCGGTACCTGTTTTGTAGTCAGCCTACATGGATGTGTTTCTTGGATGCACGGTAAGAAACATATTATACCAATTTACCCACAACATCTTAGTAAACATAATATTATTAATAACGTTACATCTGTACCTATTGTTCAAGTAATCGATAAACAATAATTTGTTTTCTGATCTCGAAACAACATAAAGCATTGGATACGGCATACATATTTGCATTTGTCAGTATAATCATAAGTAATTATAAGCATACAATTCTCGTACTAAGGCTAGCTCAATTTTGTCACTTTTCTTACAATACTTGCGAAATATTACACTTTCCTTGAGATGACCAATAGACAAACAAATAAATATTCAAATAATTTGTTTCGAGAAACTTCTTTCTATACAGAATTATTATTTATTTTCTGTTAAACCATTACATCACAATGTGTGTGTTACTGTTATTACAGAGAGGGGACAGGAAACGAGCCACAGCGGCCCATACAGATAATGTCCTGTCCCCTTGCCTTATTCTAGTTTCTAATGAGTGATGATTATGAATATGTTATGAATATTTATATTGATACACTGAAGCGATGGGTCCCTATTATAATGTATATAACTTATAAGTTAAAAAGCTGCCAGAGTCCAGTCCATGTCCGTATCGTGATCCTTGTGTGCATAGCGGTTGTTATACATGGGTGGACGACCTTATAGTAATACCATGCCTCTCTCTCTCTCTCTCTCTCTTTCGCCCCCCAAAGTCACGACTCCATTTAAGTATTGTTTGCATCATTGATGGCCGCTTGTATCGGTGCTAAGTGCCAACACGCGCCAGTCAATGGGCTAAATAATCAAGCAGACAACAACAATAACATTGCCCCTCGTTGTAAGAGATCTATATCTTCCTGCGGTGAAATTATAAACATTAGATTAGGAATTATTACCTAATAAAAATGTCCGCCTAAAATAAATTTATATATGTGTTTTTTTGTAAACATGAGAACGGCGGGTTTGTGTTGAGCTTGCAGCTTAGTCATTTCTTGATTTTAAGTACGTAGTAAAGTCCGCAGAACAGCCTCCATTTGGTTAATGAAAAAGAAAGGGGGCGTATTTTCTCGTAAGCAGTGGCACGGAACCTTTTGGTCAGATCTAGCATTTCCTACTTCCAGATTACCTCTCGTTAAACCAGTAACAAGTGTTAAGGATCTTTGTGTGGATTCGGAAATAACTTGCGGACATTTACTCTTCACATTAAGTTGGGATTTTTATACGACTAAACCTATCTCATTGTTTTGTTGGGTTTTGGGAGATGGAGGGAGAACTTCTTATACTTACACACTACACAGTAATTGTGATAAATCAACCGATCTGTTTCGTAATTCCACATTTTATAAATGCAAACATATCAGACCCACCATGATAAAAATGATGTATTTTTTAAAACACTTATAGAGACGACGAGTGGGTGGTATATGAAGTTGAAAAACGCCACTAAATATCCACGCCTAAACCAAGGTCCTAGAACCCGGAACTACGGAAGACCGACGCTGTAATGATGGTGACCCCGGCTGCTCTAAGGTTATGTTATTAGATTTGCTTTATTATCACAAATTAAATAAATAGCCAAGTGTAATTCGAAAATGTTCATTATTAAAGGTCAAATACGCCAATTGTAATTCGAGAGTGCTCATTATTTAAGGGCAAATATGCGAAGTGCAAACCTGCGACGTCGGCGAACATAACATGATATCTCGTCTCGCAATAATGGAGGTTAATATTACCTCTAGCTGCAGCCGTGATTACGGTAAATAGTTGTCGACCTTCCGGGGTATTCCAAAGGAAGCAAACACTAATATCTGAAGGTGACGCTTCAAAGCCTCTTACGGAAATTACATGCGATGCTGTGTGAGTTGAGTGTCCCTGTTATGGATAGGATATTAATTAACTTGTCTTGGCTTGTCTTGTCTTTGTTCACTAGGAAAGTCGGAGTACAAAGGAGCCAGCTTAGAAGCGCAGCATGAAGCACAATTGTTGGTCTTATTAACTGGCTTTTCTGTTGCCCTGTCTTCTTTGTGTGTTTGTTGTGTGTGTTGAGTGCCGGTCATTACTCAATTGCTAATCAGTGGTTTTATTTCTCTGAGCACATGCCTTGTAACTTGAAACTTGTGAATGCTTGCGAGGAAGGCAACAAATCACCATAGGACATAGACAAAGAGTATTCTCATTTTACTACAGATGCATGGATATATGATTTCATTCGTAGCGTATTTCTCAAACACAAAGCGTTTTTTGTATTAATTTCGATGTTGCAGTAAATGAGCACACAAGTATGATTTAGTTTTGTTCAATGTATCAAATGTAATGTTTGTTAACGTTGTGTTGTGCACTTATGTTTTGTAACTTACTTATTGAACATTTATAAGATATCATCACTTTCTACTAAAAAATCGTATATTGCTCAAGAGTTATTGATAACAGTTTAGAATTAATTTAAAACGTTCTATGAGAAGATCCATAGAAACGGTCAATCAAAAGTAAAAAAAAAAAAAAACAGTTTTTAGGAGTTGTTATTTTAACTTGAGATCTTTATTTTTTAATTAATGTTCTCGTTTAAAATCGAAAGTGAAGACATTTCAAAATCAAAATCAATTATACAAATGTCAAAATAAAAAAAAATATTTTTTTAATTGAAATAGTTCTAGTTAGTCACGTGAAGTGTTACAATCATGTGCTATACACTGCACAACGGGAATACACACGGAAAATGAATTGCTGAATGCCTCGAGTATCCAAAACGCTTATAATGTTATAAGACCAAGCGAGGTGTGGCTACTAAATGTGATACACACGTCAGGAGTTAGTTTATGTCTTGTTTGCAACGCATGACTCTCCATAAAGTCTGGTAGGCCTATGCATTTATACCCATGGTTTATTACGGCAGTCGCTATCAACAGGACGAGATGTAATGGGTTATTCCTCGATGAACATACGAGCATTAAAGTAATAAAAAGTTTGCCCTAATCACATTGCTATTTTTCATCGTACTTTTTATTATCTAGTATCCAACGTTTTGATGTATCGCCCGAAAGTTAAATTAGTTGAGCTAGTTGGTGTAAGCGAAATTGTCATCACAGAGTGTCATTTATTTCACTGTGTTATCAAACACGTTAAACATTTCTGCTCTGTGGGATATCGAAGTTTTAATAAACCCACGGTTGAAGAAGACGAAATGAAATGCCTCTGGAATGCGAATACAACGTTGCAAACGAAGCGAATTTACAGTGTTGTCAGGTTTCTGTATCTTTATTATTTTATCAGTCTAATAAACAAAGATATTTCACGTCGTAATTAACTTTCAGCTCTCGTGCTCAACCTGTAGGAAATCAATCTTGTTGAAATTATTGGCACGTGAAATAATAGCCGGGGATTTTAATGCAGAAACGCTTGCTGCCGAAATATTGTGGTTGGTGAGATCATATACAAGAGTCTTAATATGGGAATTGTATGGAAACAACTTGTCAAAGAAATTATGTTGTCGGAACTAGATCAATCAGAAAACTGTGTACATATACTTTAGATTAAGAGTTATAGGCTACTTTTTATTTTGAAAGTACCCAGTATTCCATTTGCTGATAAAGTAGCGTAACATGTTATTAATTGGGTAATAGGATTATTAATAGTTATTTATAATATACTGAATAAAACGATTATTAACTGCTGATGTTAATGTTAACAAATATTTCATATTTGTTAAACTGTTGAACTAAAACGCTAACTTTAAATGTGAGTTTTTGCGCTAAATTTTCTGTTGTTTGTTTTTAAGACGATCAAACATATGTATTTGTTACGTTTGTGCATGCTTTTATGTTGAATCATTTCTTAGATGTCTCGGCATGTTCAGATTTTATTACCGATATATTATTAGAATTTAAAATTTGATTACATTAAGTTGCAAAAAATCTATTTCTAACACATACTTCAGAGAGTCACAAAGCACAAATTTTACCAGTTTAAAACTTTTTTGATACTTTGAATAATACAGTGTATTAGTGTTCAACTTGAGGTGGTAAACAGTTTGCATAACAGCCTGTTTTGACGTTTGAACTGTTCACTCGTCTAGTGAGAAACACGTGTGAACATTTCCATATTTGACGTACGTCATGTATGTGTTCCATTAAGTCCGTATTCAAAGTAGCCCCCCCCCCCCTACCCCCTTGATCCAACGGGAGTCCGACTGGTTGCAACGTGATAGTCTCGTGCATGTTGTTTTCCAAGCAGGAAAACAGCCCCGGGAAATTGTACACAAAGGGGTGCCCCTTAGGCCGGACCTAGGCAAAGACCTCAATAGTATAACCAACGGTTAAGGCATGAAACGATGCTGGTTTAGCATTACAAATGCGACGCCGTGACACAGCGCTGCCACGCGGAGAGGTGAAGAGCCTGGCTATGCCTGAATTTAATTCATAGCCTGGTGGATATGAAGCAACATTCAAGGGTCTCTGTAGATGGCTGGGTTGTCGTAACTAGTTCCACAATATTAAGCGGCCATTGCCACCGTTTTGGTGCTACAGCACGAGGACTTTAGACATTACAGCATACTTGTATTATGTTAAAAATATACTTGAAGGCCACTCTAAGACCGAAGTCTACCTGTACATCTTCGACGCCTAGTTTTTAGTGAAAAGTAATTAAACATCTTATCACAATTTAAAATGTATCTTGAAGATATAGGTGTAACAAGACGATTAGAAGAGTTACTTTTATGAATAATGTAGAGAAAGCCAGCAAAGCTGTAACATTTTATGAAATGTACCGGTAATTCGGAATATTTAGCTGATTTTTAGGCTTTATCTCAATTACTTGTTAACTTTTAGACTAATTTCACCCTAAACATGGCTGATGGCATATCTTTATTTGAAACATTCATTTTGAATAATTCTGCGATTATATTTATTATTACTTTACGAGAAAAACAAAGCGTCTACTGTTATTGACGTTTTGAGTTGTCTACCGTCACTTTGATGCATAACAACATTACACAATTTAATTGGGTATTGTATTCAGTTAGATACAAAATCAATATTATAATCGATGGTTCATATTTATGAAATGATCATGTCCGAATATTGTAGGAAGTGATTGGGAAATAGCGACTGGAATGGGATGACGTGGACCAAACGATGCGGGAGTCTTCTAAGCTAGGGCAGCCGAGCCCCTAGGAAGATGATTGATAAAGTTTGCGGACCGCAATCAGTAGAAAGTAACATGAAATAGACCTCGCGAGAAACTTGTTCGGCGAGCACTTCTGATTGGTCGGAGAGTTGTCTGAAGGGCAACGGACAATAGCGCGCGATGCACGGAGAACGCTTCATATCGAATGAAGATTATCCAGATATAACCTTAGACCAGTAATATAGGTAGACGGAGCAAGCAGATGCAAGCGACCGGCCGCGAGTGAAACCAACATTGAGACCACGTGATGTGGGGACAGGATGCGCGGCAATTTAAAGCGTTTGCGTATGAACAGTACAAACAGTACATCGTTGTGTAAAGAAAAATGATCATTTTCAATAAGTGCAAATTAAAAATATGTTAACTAAGATTAACAGTACCTTCACTAATCATTTCTGAGGAAATACAAATAATAATACATCCTTTGTCAAATGTCAAACGTATTTGCCGCGCACTTAACACCATCTAGCGGCAAACCTGCGAACTTCTCGCTAAGAATGCAGTCTATCGCGGATTGGTCGAGAAGGCTTTGTCCCCACATCACGTGGTTTCAATGATGGTCTCACTCGCGATGACGTCATACTCCGTCTACCTATATTACTGGTCTAAGGATATAACCAGGATGGAAACTAAGCGAACGTGACGTAAACGATGCTTTCATGCGAGAGTGGAGACCTACCTGTCCTCGGCGGAAGCTTCACTGTTGAACGGACCTGTCCGAAGAAAATAATGTCCAAGAAATGCTCGCCCGTAAACACAGCGTGGGAATACTACCCGCTAGCAGGACGAAAAGTGTTCCACATATAATTTCGTCAGAAACTGAGACGGGAATGCTTTGAAGACGCTTTATTAATCAGTGAAAATGGAAATTTTATATGGAGCCATGCTTTCATGTAAAAGAATTTTATTCTTTCTATTCAAATTCATCATTTTGTATAATTAAGAAACTTCTTATGGCTCCCAAGAAAAAAACGAGATTTATTAACAGAAATATCTCCCTTTATCGTAACGAGATTTCTTCATCTCATCTTTTTGGAACTGTAGAGCAGTAATCTCTTCCTCGGCCTTAAACAACGCTACGAATTAACATAGGAAATGAAAATCTAGACATTCGTTCCACCAGAATACCAAAGGTTAATTCACGCTTTCCAATTAGTTTTTCACGTTTTCCCAAGAAAATTAAAAATGAAAGTACAGTTTAAATGTTCATTCTCACCTCGTAACCTGATCTGTGGCCACGGTGGGGCCAACAAGAAGCGGTTCCGTGATGACTTGAGGGGGATCTGTGTGCGCTCCCTTGAACTTAGACAGACTTAGATGGGGTTCTCAGTGGGGGGGGGGGGGGGGGGAGGGGTATACATCACACGGGTTCAACAAGACATTCACGACCAAGAGGTAAAATCATGTTTGCAGCTCATCGTACACCTCTGTTCATCTCTATAGAATGTACACAATGTCAAATTAAATCATTTTGAAAAGCTAAATTATTGTATTATTCTTTGCTTTGTCCGGTCCGGGGTACATGCAGATTTATATTCCTTCCTTCCATGCAAACCTTCTAAATAGTTTGATGACTCCTGCTGGATTTGAGACTTACCTCAATTCCATAATAATTCATGGTAGCCTTCACTCCCATTCATGTCGTCCTAGATCGAAGAATCGAGCAATGAAGAGCTCCCCTTCCCCTTTCCCCTCCACCCCCCCACCCCCCCACCCCGTATGCACTGCGGCTGAAGCCACCATAACGAGCCAGGATTCAACATGCCAATTATTGCCTTTCGTTAGCGCAAAACGTCAACGGTGCACCCACTGTATAGGAAGCGCGTTCGAGGATACGGTTGGAGTTGCCGCGGGGCTGGGATTAGCAGTATAAAACAGTGTGGAAGGTATTCTTTGTTATTTGTTGCATATACGCTTTGGAGACAAGGCCATACGATTGGCAGATAATGACCTGTTCTTTCATTTATTCGTTCATTTGAAAGTGCGTTCACTAAAGCATCTACCGTCATCAATCCATGGATTCATTCTATGGTCTCTTCCGCCAGTCATTTGTTTCTACATATTCATTAAGAAAAAATACCCTGGGCATTGCCGGTTGCATGTATTCCAATGTGGTCCCTCTACTATTTTCCCCCTTCCATTTGTCCTTCATGTACATTCTTTATTATTACTTTGTACCTAAAATGTGTCCAACAAAACAGCCCCTATTCATTATACTTTTGAAACGGAAAAAATTAAATCGATAATCCATATATTTATCGATAACCTACTTATGAATGTTAACAATTGAACACGGATTTAACAATCAATTAATTAGCCAGTAGAAGAGTAGTGGATAAACTTCTTTACAACGATTACAACTTTCCTGTTCAACAATCGGTAGTTTGAAGGTATCGATGCACATCCCCTGGTCTCTTTGTAACTCCATCGTTCGTTGCATAGGGACAGAATCCTGGATACTGTCTCACAGGATATTACTTAAAACTCATCTCATACTGTAAAGTGTCACTTACATACATACACTAGAAATTTCCGGTTATTGAAATAATCACACATATATATCACAAAATTAATAACATCCTGGATGATACTTTTTTTTAGAAACCCTCGAATATCAAATTAACTTCTGTACAGGAAAGGGGGTCACGGTTTACTCAAGTTCCCACATTGGGTAAGGGGGAAGATTAAGGAGGGGGTTGGGGGGGATTTGAGTCCGCTAAGCCGATCCTCCGTGGCGTAATATTAGCTTCCCTGGCTTTCAGCGCAGACGAAGCCACATTGTCTTCAAGCAAAGAGAAGTCTTCGCACATCTCTAGCAACCTATACGCACTTACCGATGTGGATATACACTTTCCATCAATAATTTGTGTGATTTTTTGTGTTTATATAAATGTAGATAATAACTTTTATTTATGAATTATTCAAGTGTGTTGGAGTTTGTAGTATTTTAATAAACGTTTACAAAAATTCTTTATTTTTATCTAAATTAACATTATCTTGAACAACTGAGGGGAGGGGGGGGGGGGCTATTCCTAAAAGTTGATAATACTTACTTTAAGTGATATCTACGAGGCTATCACTTGCTATTTGCTGATTGCTATGGCGGATCTTTTCGAAAACACTCAATTAGCCAATAGCAAGTGATAAACATGTAGATATATCACTTAAAGTGAGTATTGTGACCGTGACAACTTTCAGGAATAGGCCCCTTGATATAGTGCTAACTCACTTGCGAGGAAGTGGACTGTTAAAATGCACTTCCCGCTGGATTCCTGCTATATCACGTTAGTCATGGTTGGAACGGCAGCGCCACCTTTGCTATGGTCACTTCACCAATTACGATAATTTAATTATAGTTAGTGATCCACTAGAATATCAAATTATCTCCTAGATGGATGACAAGGCTACTTGCTGAGTGTTATTTAAGCATGTGAGGCATGAAATTATTACCCACTGACCTGTGGCTATATGGCTACTAGGCAATACATGACAACGTACTGCGTTTTCAATTTAAAGCCGGTTTAATGGACCAAATATTGATTCAATTTCGTGTTTTATAAGTTGCTGTACATGCACGGCATCCATTTTTATGTAAAGACCCGTAAAAACTTTTAACTACTGATTTTCAAATCCCATTACACAGATAAAACTGTCGCCCTCACCCCTGACGTGAATTGGTATTAGAAACAATTTGGATTGTACATACGATTCTCGTAAACGTTTTTCGATTTAACTGAAGTTAAAACATCTAACACAGTCGTGCCAACATCATAATATCCATCAACGGTATATATTCTTTTTTTTTACAAAAGTCACTTTTTATGAATCGTAAATTTTATTTTAGCAATTTTTGATTTTTTAAACAAGTCGCGTTTGTTCGTTGTACTTCAAAACTAATTTTGTTTCTTATTGAATTGAAAACTGGTGATTAACGTATGACCTTCCATTTTTGTTAGAAAATGGAATTAAATCTATTTGTCTAAATATGCAGTGAGTAATTCTGCCATAGATTAGTTTTACATGTCAATACTAAAAGTGTATATTCGAATTATTGTGGAAAAATCGCGAAAAGGCTAAGAATTCATTTGTGCAAAACGTTGAAAACATAAATTATTTAACGCGATAGAAAAGCTGCACAAACGAATTATTTCATAGTAATAATTTATCTAACTGTCCAGGTAAAATAGAAGTTTAGATTGAACGGGCACGAATAAGTTGCATTTGCCGAGTTAACCATTAATTTACATTGTTTTTAATTACCCCAAGCAATCGCAAATTTGACAGGTAACAACATAGTTAGTGTTTTCAACACCTCAGGGCTAGATATATTTTACAGCAAATTTCGGTAATGTAAAAACTAAATACATAACTTGACCGAACTCTTTCGTTCCCTAAGAAACATGTGTTAGTATCTTTTCTGCAACTGTTTCTATCGGTTTATATTTTATTAAAAGGCAGGCGTTTTAACACCGTAGTTGTAGGGAAAATTATTTCCACCACTTATCTCTATTAAGAGTAGTTGGATAGTTTTCTTCGTAGTACATATAAGCACATCATGTTTAATATGTTAACAATAACAAAAATGCGTGTGAAATGCGATAGAGTAGGATAAGGAAACTAAACTAAATTAATAGACTATTATTACCCTCTACCATTTAAATTTTCAGAACAATCTTTGCTCTAGTAATTCCTCACCTATTTGTGCAACTCATTTGATATGTTTTAGTGCGGGTTTGTTTTTCACAACTCTCATGTTTGTCGAGAAGACAAAATACACATTTATGTATTTTATAGGCGGGACAAACTGTACTCGTTAGATAAGATCAGTAACGTCTAGAACGTTTGTTCAACTGCTAGGCACTCACAATATTTCTAGACCATACACAAGCACGGAGGGTAAACAAACAAAATGGTAGGCCGACACACTAGCTATTGCCGTGTTACACTCAGAAAATATACGATTGAAAACATAATATTTCGTCTACTTACACATTGCCAATATAGTATAAACTAATAATACTACAAAAGTAATATCAATAACATCGAACTAAAAATAGATTAGTAACGTGGTGGGTATAAAAAAGAAATTATATATAAGTATATAATATGCAAACGATGACGTCATATATCTTGTTCTTAGAGAACTTCGTTAGTTAACAAAATATACCTTCATTCTGGGCTTCTATCCGTTTTTTTTTGTGTGATTATAACTGTCCAACTCGTATATGTTATAAACTAAGCTGATATTTCGAGTGTGTATTTGGGTTTCGTTGGCGTAGTTAATTTTTTAGTAGGGAATATGTTTGCGAGGCGTAAAAGTCTTTTGTGGCCTATAGGATGTCAAAGATGGGGGGGTTCTCTAGTGGAACGGTATTGAAATCAAAGGGAGTTTCTTTTTTTTTTATCAGGATGGCAGAGGGGAGAGCTTTGATGTGGTTCATTTCGTACTACCGTGGTTTTGGTCAACACTGATTAGTCGGTAGCGCTCGCAACGTTACCAATCATTCATTAGGACGTTCCATAATTAATTTGGGCATTCCTCCCCTCTATAATCTGTGTTTTTGAGCATGAATCTTGTTGGCATTTGAAAGCATGCGAATGTGATGCGATATCCAAACACGAATCTTCTTTGTCTTGTTGATATGTACGAGAATTATTGTTACTATATAAACCGAATATATGTTTATTAAAAAATATACGTTCAATGGGTTTACAACACACAAAATACGGCTGGGGTATACCAATATGAGGCATTGATCAGCTATGCTTGAAACTTGACGGCTTCAAAAGGTTCGTGGGAATCCCTGCGGCTCTGAGGTGACCTTGGATTTACAAGTTGGACAGCCAAACGCGTGTGGTGTTTTAGTTCCACGAAGCGCCGTTAGATGTCTCGCTCGTTCGAGCGGGGTCAGACAGTAACTTGACCGGAGGTTACAGTAGATAAATGCTTAACCGTCGTGTTGGTGGACTGTTAGTCGTACGGCTGAATATCACTGTAACCTGTAATAGATAATTCTCTCTTTCGTTCAATGAGAATTTTTGAAAAGGGTAAAGGCAGTTTTAATATGGAGTACACGGTTGTGATGGTAGTTATTATTCTGTATCTACGCAAGTAGCATGAGATAAGAGAGGGTAATTTATTTTTTAGTAGACTTGTACATGACACAAATGTATTATGAAGGTGAGTTGCCCAGTAGGCTTCAATTCTAAGGTACGAATGGAATAGAGTATTGTATCAATTAAACAACTATCTAGTAGGCCTAAATACCACATCTTTGTTCATATGTGAAAGCCACATTTACATTTTCTGTGCATTATATTACATAAACGCTATCCTAGTGAGTAAATCAAATAGAATTTTTTTCAATAAGGGTCTTTATTATCTTTATTGTTATTTTTAGTATTGCACGTTTCCCGTTTTTAATATCGGTCCAAAAACATCTTCATGAAACATTTAATATTATTTTATAAATAATGTGACATCCGCATAAATTACAATCACGATATGTCCCTTTGCTTGCACCACAAAGGGACATTAAGGGACATTGACGAGAGCTCTCGATGCGTCTCTTCCAATAGCGAAGCGAAGTCTCTATGGAACGATGGAAAATTGAGAACCACAATTTATTTTTAGGTTCCCTTTTAAAAAGCCTTCGAGATGATCTTATATTTTGTAGATACCCTAGAAAAGACATTTCTCTCGGGGAAACTGAATGACCGTCCGTACACTTCGTTAAAAGTTTGGCGTGCTTCTCAATGCATAAAAACTTAGTTTTTCAAATAGATATGAATTGTTAACATCTATGGTCTCTCTCCCTTCCCCCCACCCTCCCTCCTCCAACAACTTCCCCTCCCACTCGTACAACGATTTGTAGTCTTCGGTTCCCAATGGAAAAAAATCAAACTTAGAAGGAAAATGCAGCTTGCATTGTAGTATTATGCCCAGAAAATCTTCAGATTTCTCGATTGTAGAAAGTTTTCTATAAGCATATTGATAAGAATTAAAAAAAAAACTATTTGAGATCATTTCTAAGAGATCTGGAGAGATGCGCATTTAATTGGCATTGTAGGATCAAATTGGGAAGCACAAGAAAAACTGCCAGCTGTGGTGAAAATATATTTTCCAAGAATATTGTACGTTGAGTTTTTAAATATGTTGTGTTAACGTTGCGCAACATTCCGAAAGGGTTATATTATTTTACAATCAGAAAAGGGATCTTATTTGGTCTTATTAAAAGAGGGAAATACATACAACTAAACAATATACAATGAAACAATAATAAAAACAACGAATAAACTAAAATAATACCAGAAAAAAGATAACAGTTATGAACCAAAACACATCTTATATTGAAAGCGAGAACATTGAGCAATGTTAATTAAAAAAATACATACAAAATAATAGATTTATGAGAGCGAATTTAATTAATAATTTGACATAAACAACATACGTATATGTTTAAATAAATAACCCGGGCCACGAAAGCCTACTTTAATATTTTAACACACACACACATATGTCAATTTTCAAATTTTCGCGTATTGTTCTTACAGTTCTTACAACAGTTGTGCAGGGATTACCGAACGAGGAACAACGCGTCGTGTTGACTCTAGTTAATGGGGGATGTTATTCCCTCGAAACGTCGGGTAAGGTGGGGTAAGTCTTAACCACCTTCTCAATTTATATCGTGTGACGAAACCCAGAAAATGGTGAACAATAACATATATATATATATGTGTATATATAAAACCTAATTATATTGAGGGAAAGCTTTAGTTACATTAATTAATGATGTATCCGACTGTCATTAGAAACTCGTCTTCCAGTCAGCAAGTCGCGTAGGTCGATACACCCGATCTGAGGTCATGTTAGCCGACATCCCACGTGCACGTCTACCACGCTTAAAAGTAAACAACTAAGCCATTATTTTGAAATAGAATGCCTCTATAGACATTCATGTTTCAACTAGCAATGTACAGAGCAAACAGTTTTTTTTGTTTTTAATGACAAAATGCGAGTTTGTTTTTATGAGATAGGTGTGAAACATTAGTTGATTATCTTGAATGTGCCGGGGGGGATTTCACTTGTTGTGCCGAGAAGACCAACCAATTACTTTGGGCATGTTTGCTGCACAGCCGGCCGGACCCCACGGGCGTAGAACAAACACTACACAATGCTTCACTGGAAAGCTCTCAACAAGATTACGAATCTAACTTTTACACAAACTTTGACCCTCTTACCCAACTCCTGCCTATATCACACGACCACTCACCCCAGTATGGTATACTTCATAAACTGGTAAATACAAACATTAAGATGTATGTGTTTATCATAATTCACGTATAGAAAGAATTCATTCAGATATAAATACCCATTTAATGACCATTATGACACAGTTTACAAACTGTTTTAAATTCGACCGCATGTCATTCATAATAACCTTTTGACCTAAAAGTAAGATTCTAATAACATTTACATTGAGAGTCAATGTCTCGCCCAACCATTCATTCATTCCATCCCCCAATTACAAGACTAATGATTATGCTATCTTTGCACGGTCAAAATATTGCGGCCCTTCAAATCTTAACAATTAAACGAATGCCCTGAACAAATTTGGTATTATGACAAACATTCAATAGATTTCCACAGACAGAAAGTATTCATAGTTCCCACGTGACGTCACAGCGGCCATGATTGCGACACAATTGAGGAGGACCAATCCCAGATCATTGGAAAATACTGTTCAAATTTAACAAATAAGCCTTATTCAGAATTTAAAAAGTAAATATAAGATGATACAAAAATAAAAACTTATCACACATACCAATTTTATTCAAAAAACGAGCTGGATTTTAAAGAACTAATAATGTATGTGTTCTACTAGAACAGCCTTCAATTGTTTCTCCATGGCAACGTCAAAGTTTGAGCACAAATGTAGCCGCCACGCGCAAAGATGTGACGTACGTGCAACCTATGAATAGAAGTGAGTTTTCAGATTCAGGTCTATCTAAAGTGATGTTTATGAATCCTAACTTGAATTATCACGATTCATGTTTTCACAATAATTCATAAGATCGTTCATTGTGTATGTTGCAATTCAGGCGACAGGTCGGTACCATATGGCAGAATCACCAAACTTATACTGCATTTATATTTATGTTATAAAACTGTAATCAAGCTCACTTATTTAAAAAGTTATACATTTTCGGAGTACACTTATTACTCCTTCTACAAATCTAGGAGGAGTTTGCCTCGGTCTGAGGAAATGAAGAAAACACGATACCCTTAACGATAAGCGTTTCTTTGAAAATGTATTTTAAAATTGTAATGTAAGTTCAACTTTTTTCCGAGTGTTTGAACAAAAGGAGTAGACATCAGTTTGTTTAATGTCTTACCAAAACACTACTAATAAATATCTTTTATCTGTGCGTTCTCAAATAGCTTAGTTAGACTTGATCTCTCAGTCAGTACGCGATGAGCACCGGGCATGACAACGTTAGTTTTTATTTCTCAATTTGTGAAAAATTCAAAGAAATTTATGGTCTCCCGGTAATTTAAATACGTTGTTATATTTTCGTTTGTATTTACCTAAGTTTTAAATTGTATGAGGACGTTGAAATAACAGAATCATCCAAGCAAGTATTTAATGTCGTGTTTGGAATATTACTAAGTTATAATGGTTTGCCTCCCGATGTAGACCAGCAACACGGGTTCCATCGGTGAAGTGTTCTGAACAACATTTAATTTATTTAGGAAAACTTGTAGGAAATCATTCGAGGAAAATTGAATTATGAAGTTTGGTGCAATGACAGTTGTAAGTGGGGCGCCGCGAACTGCTGGTGACAGTAAAAATAAATAAATCCTAATGCGTTGCTCGGAAATAATTAAACGCCCAGTAAATCAACTGACAAATTCAATACAATTCAATTTAAAACAATAACATTGTCAATATATTTGGGTTCAAAAACCTTACGTTAGTATTTTGATTTTTAAAGTTGTTTCACATGTTCCAATTTTGCCTTAAACTTATTGAATCATGAATTCAAGGCGTCTAATGAGAAGTTGAAGTTGAAGTTGAGTAATTTCCCGTTCAAGTTGTTGCATCCTTTGTCCAGCGTAAAGCTTCAATTAATAATGTATATATTGCCACATAATGTGATATTGTTTGTTGTATTAGACTTACAGGTTATTATTAAATTTAGAACCTGAATAGTTGCAGTAGTTCACGGCTCCAAGTTTAACAATAAATGCAACGACTTGCCTAAAATACTCCCTTTATCGTAGACCTTCGGTCAATCAGTATTCGATAAAGATCATTATCAGTGGTAATTTACCATCTTTAATTCACTGTTAAATAATAAAGATATTCGTTGTATAGAAGAGAGTTGTTTATCTTTATCTGATAGTGTTTTTAAATTGAGAAGAAACAATATAGTGCTTACGAGAAAAATGCGTATTTCGCGATGCTATGTTAACATGTCATGTGTCGAACTCTTTCGAAAGCTTTGACTTTCAAAGTCAGGTGGTTCAATTGCCTCCAGCGTATACGTAGAAATATTTGGATTCACACCCTTTGGTCTTTTCCTCTAATTGAATTTGATATTTTTATACTTTAAAAGCCAACCTTCTGTTCTGAATTGTTCGTTGTGGGTCATTTAATTATTGTTTGAGCTTTCACTATCCAAAAGTTTCGTTTAGGTAGTTCATGTTGTGTGTAAGAGAATACTATCGATTATGTCAGAACAAGAATTGAGTATCTGAGTTATTCATATCAGCTGAAACGCAGGCTCTACAAACAGGTGGCAAATGTATTATGGCGAGTCCCTCGATATTCTGAATTTGCGTGATGGAAATATGTCTGTAATATCTAGTAAATCGTGCTCGACACGGAATGGCTGGGAAGTCTTTCATATTTGATAGGAAATTGATGCCTTTGGAAAAAACTTATTGGAAAATGAAAAAACGTTCTGTTACAGTTCTGAAGATGGTGTTTATTAATATTTAATTCTCTCCGTTGATGCAGTTTGGCAACCTCGCTTCGTCTGTTTGAACGAAGAGTTGGGGTACGTTTGACACATCTTCGGATGGAAATGTTTTCGTATCTCTCAAAGTCACCGAAGTTCTGAGCAAATATTAGATTTATCTTAGCTAATTAATGTAAATATAGCTTGACATATTGATTTCATTACTGAACTGTACTGGTATTCTTAGATCATACCAGAGAGTTTTCCCCTCCCTTTTAAGTATCTCTTGTATGAAGTCGGTTCACCTGTACTGCTTTTCTCTCTTCTTTTTCCTTATCAACGTTCTTAAATGACATCTCTCTTCCATAGACATCTCTCAGATCTCTCCTACCCCCTCTAGGTCTCACGTAGAATAGGTCATGTGTAACTGTCTTTCGTGCAAGGTGATGTTCTATAAACCTTTTTGTTAAGTGTACTTTACACAATAATTATTATTGCATCTCTGTATGAGTTTTTTTTACGGGATAACATGCCGACAGTAGATCAGATAAACAGCGATTTCCTGTAGAACATGGGACCGTACAAAATGTTGGAATCTATGAGTGCATTCATTATAATAATCAGTCGGTTTCAATAAGCTAAACATAAACATTCGTCACACGTTGTAAATGTATTTCTTCGGCGTGCACACTGACCCGTGTTTTCAATTCTTATGTAGAGCGTATTTTGATATCGCTTTTCCAATTCGATCGCACAAAACGTTTCCTCTTAAATAAACTTGTCTAAACATGTCTCTCATCTTTCGAATATTTTCGTCTTCGTTGAGAGTAAAATCTTCCCGGCGCCAGCATCGCCATAGACTGATAGATATTTCCTTGTTCCCTACTTGTTTGTTTTATTTTAACTGGAAGTGGAAAACTTATGAGCTCCCAACTGTGTGAAACTTAGGTGCTTCATTTTGGGCTGGGGTCGATCGTGTTTTTTCTGTGTTTTGCTGGAGAAACTTTCTTGCTGAGTCAGCATAATGTTGGCCATCGGTCTTATATATGTCATTGTCTTCCCAAGACGTTTTTTTTTTTTACTGGCCTTTTGTTTTCCTTTCGTAAAAAAGGGAACCCGTTGGCTATGAATGAACGCGTGAGCGCGTAGCTCTATGAATGAATGTATTCGTGTATCGTTAGTGTAGTTTTTATCTTGAGGCGTATGCAATATGTTCACGGGCAAAAATTGATAAAAGAAAATATGAAATTTAAAAAAAATGCACTATATTAAACTTGAAAAAGTCTGCTTTCATGTTCAAGGCGTTTAAATAAAGTAATAATATCGATCTTAAACGTTTTTATCTCGAGGCGTATGCAATATGTTCACGCGCAAAAATTGATAAAAGAAAATATGAAATTAAAAAAAAATGCACAATATTGAACTTGAAAAACTCTGCTTTCATGTTCAAGGCGTTTAAATAAAGTAATAATATCGATCTTTTAATTAATTGTATTTGAATATTTTTTAATGTTATATATCTATTGTATTATTCAGTTTAAAAACTTTTAAGTAACTATTACATTTCAAATTCTCGTATGAAATTTAAGATGGAATTATAGTAAGTGTTCAGTGAACCGTATACGTCATAGTTACTAAATATTTAATTTATTATAATAGACACAAAATAAATAAAATAAAACCAATAAAGAAAATATATATAAATTAAATTAACTAATGACTATCCTTTCCATACAGAAGTAAACCTATTTGGTAACTATTAATTTTCAAATTCAATTATCAAAATTATTATTAAATGTTTACTTAATTAAAGTAAGACTTGGCCAATATGTTTACACTAAATTAAGTTCATAACAATGTTTCGTTTGACATATTCTTTTAATCTGTTTAGCTTTTGAGCTAAGTGAATGATTTTATAATTCCATAAGTTTTAATTTAAATTTCTAAAGAGTTGAAACCCTTCACATTGCCTACACATCTATTTTAATTTACCTTACACTCGCTCGATAGATGTTCTCAAAACGTACAAACATAGAAATAATTCACGTTATTTGAGTGCGTTATTTCTCGGGCAGAAACCTATGTAGTAACTAATTTACCTGTGTGTATACAGAACGAAGGCTCTGTTTGTTTGCTTGGTTTAAAACCCACGTAACACATTCGATGTTTTAAACTTAACATGAGCCTAAAACCTCGTCACGTATTAAAACGGGTTAATCACGATTATTTAAACCAGTGTTCCGTGTTGGTTGGTTTTCATCATGGCAGACCATTGTCAACAAAGAATTCTGATGTTACTAAGTCGAGTCAACCTGTTTAAACACGACGTGACGTGTTATTTCTCCAGGTAACCAAACAGACATAATCTGTGGTGTAGGGGCCAGTAACTTAGTAACTTTATGGTGTACAGGCCTACTAATGAATTAATTTAAGCGAGCGAAGCGAGCGTCTCCACGAGACTCTTATGGCACTTCGTTCTGTTTTTTTTTTTTTTTCGTACTAGACTCTTATGGCACTTCATGCTGTTTGTTTTTTGTTTTGTTTTTATGTCTGTCGAAATCGGTCGAACGGAAAGTCCGATCAACTTGAAATTTGGACCATCCACAAGCCTCGATGTGGATTGAAGGTGTATAGTTTTGAGGCAAAATCGTTTGAAAAGTTACAAAGTTACACTCAATAACTGTTAGTAACGGTGGCGGACCGCGGCGAAAACACTAGACAGAATGGCAACAAAAATTCTTAGCAACGCACTACACTGCATTCAACAATATCGGGAAGTATAAAAGCTAAAGAAATTAGAATAAATTTTGAAATGCACATTCTTGAATTGTTGTTAATTGTTGTTTTGATTAGCTTTGAGATCTTTTCGCCAGAACGTTCGTAGATATAGACGCGCTCGCTTATCAACGCGTCAAACAGAGCGTTTTCCTAGTATTTTTAATACTCTTACCAAATTATTATCTTGCTACATTTCTTTTTATCTTCACATAAATGCCCCGCCACAAGACTGTTTTCTTACTGGGGCATTCAAACTATTCTCTATAACATGTACATGTGTAACCATTATGAAATAAATCTGAAATCTGAAATCTGTACGGTTCAGAAAAGTTTCAATTTTTACTCATGCTTTAAGTGAAAATTATACCTGGAATATCAAATCCCGCACATATAGAGGAATTAGATCTTGCAGTTGAAATGTGTTTTTACTTACCGTACATTAAGGGAAGTAGCAAATCTCATTGCACACCAGAGGAAATAAAATAAACAATCATTTTTTTAAAACCACCCACACAAACCACTACGAAAATTGTTTATATACCATGTTAATATTTCAATTGAATTGTAGGTTCGAACGTCTAATGTTCACCATCATAATCACCTTTGTTCGCGTTATGAATACAAAAAGGTGTACACCACCTGATTTGAATACTTGCACATTACTAACCAAAACACATCTAATGAATATCTTTTATCTGTGCGTTCTCAAATAGCTTTGTTAGACTTGATCTCTCAGTCAGTACGCGATGAGCACCGGGCATGACAGCGTTAGTTTTTAATTTTCAATTTGTGAAAATTTCAAAGAAATTTATGGTCTCCCGGTAATTTAAATACGTTGTTATATTTTTGTTTGTATTTACCTAAGTTTTAAATTGTTTGAGGAAGTTGAAATAACAGAATCATCCAAGCAAGTATTCAATGTCGTGTTTGGAATATTACTAAGTTATAATGGTTTTGCCTTCTATGGTTTATTATTTTTCTAGGTTGCTGCAGAGTTTGTGGTTTGGTATATCTATGGTTCTCTGTACGCTTGTTGGTTGTTCCAATACCGTTTATAATTAGTTCGCTAGCTAAATTGAAAGATCAAGGGTGTTTACGTATATGAAGTGCCGCTCCGGTACAAGCTAGTAAATCCGTCTTATGATGTGCACTCCACTCCAGTTGAGTATCCTCAAGTGAGTGGAGATGGAAGGAAGGGGCGCTGTATGCATCTCGATTTGTAAAGTGAACTTTATACAGTTAGGTGGGGGTTAGAGGGCGGAAGAAGACAAATTTCCCTTCGCTGTCTTTGTAATCTGTTTCCCAGTATCTCGGTGTAAAGCATTTTAAAGTTTTAGTCAGGAGTGAGGGAGGGAAGTTAGTCGTATATACTCGAAACTGATTTGTAAGTAGGCTAGGTTAGAAACAAGATATTGACGTGGTTTATTTATGTGACCTTAAAATTTATGTTTAATATCTACAAAAGTAGCATGAAGAAAACAAACATGAAAAATCACGTTGGAAGGAAGGCAGTGGTATAATATTATTGATCATAACTGTTCAACTCTTCTTAGCACTATAGACACAACATAATATGTCGTTTACAACAATATTGCTTCAAAAATGTTAAATTAAAGCATATCAAAATGAGAGTGTGTGTGGTCGAAAGTCATTATCTTGAATGTATTCTAAAGTGGCAAGATATAATTTATATTCGTTCGTATTCAATTAACTACAGCTCTTAGCCTGTGCAATTCCAGCTTTGTATATGGTACGAAAATTAAATTTAAATCCGCTTTTTATAAGGCAAAAGCCGTAAGACCGCTCTCCCCTTTTTAAAATAGATTTGTTATCCTATGGAAGTTGTGAAAGTGCGGAACAGAATTAGTAGGTAGGAAGTTGGAACCGAAAATATATTATAACGTAGTTTTAAGCATGGGAACAAGGTCTGAGCATTATTAACGAGTGTTACTCTTAGTTGGTGGGCTACAAGTTTCTGGCAGCCATTTATCATCGCATCATAAGCATTTCTCTCCATCTCGAGCCCCTATATCAGGCTTAACACAGCAAAACTAGACATTATTATTGGAACACCCATTACTTAGAGCAATTTCATAACTCTATTAAATCACGAGTGTGCAAAAAATGTATGAAAGATTTATACAATGTTTGGCTGAAGAGAACAAATCAAAGCTGTAAAGATAACAGTAATTTAGCTTATGTTTTCTATCGTAACACGTACATTGAGCTCGTATTTTCTCGGCATCGAATAGGAAAGTTTGAAACGTTTGCACAATACGGAATATTTTTCCAAGTTTCGTGGGGGGGGGGGGGGGGGTTGCTACGGCTCTAATCACCCTTCTTTCCATCATTGCTTTCCGCTTCTCGGAGCTTACAAGGATTTTTGTTCTAACAATTTGAATTTGATCAATAGTCCATAACACTGGCTCTTATGTTCTCCACAGGATTTCCGACGCGTGCCCAAGCTTACACAAGCAACTTATTTCATTCTTTGTTTGTTACTCAGAGTGCAAGATTATTTGCATGCCCATATTTTGAGGCTCTAACTGTGTTCTCGGTCGGCGAAAGAAAGTAATAGGATCTACTCTTTTTATTGATTCCCTTCCACCCTGTTTTAGCTTGGTATCCTGTTGTGACCGCCCCTTCCAACTTTGTTACGACCGTCAGCAAACTGTGGACGCATGAAAACCTCCAAGTCAGCATTGCGATTTAATGAAACTTGAATCAATTACATCGAAAAGGGTTTAATCGAAATAACTTAACTAGTAAAATGAAACCAATTTATGATGCATTACTTGGCGAGGAACATTTATGGGGAAAGCATTTTATACAGGTGAACATTAACATACCCGATGCATAAGTAATATTATTTTCTATAAACTGAACTTGAAGGATATGAGAATTGCGTTGTATTCGTAGTAGTAGTTGTTATTATTATATAATTATTATATATTGTACTGAGTGATACCTGATGTGCCTTCCTCTTCACAGTTGAACCCACAACTGCCTGTCACGAGCATTTTGCCACTTCTGCTGGCCTTTAATTCAACCGTTACATGATTAGAAGTAACTGTATAAACTATAAACATAATAAAGTATGGCTTTATTTGTATAAAATGTGGATAATATAATAATAGTAACTCAACAGCTACAGGCAGCATCACAACAAAAGAGGAATACACTCACCTACACAGTTATGAAAATAGATGTTTTGTTAAAATAATATCATATCATAAAGTAACACTTTAGATAAATAAAACAAGGATTTATAAAGTACAGGTGTAACGATAGTGGACTTCCCTTCAAAATCAATAAATGTGTTTTGTAATATATATACATTAAATGATTCATGTGAATAACAAATGAAAATATTCTCACGTGATAGTTATAATGGCGCACAAGAAGGGTCCTGTGTGTGTGTGTGAATCTTCTAAGTGTGGTTCCACTCTTGCTGGTCTAGAAGCCGAGAAGAATTTCTTGATTGATGACTGAAGTGTAGCCAATACAGAAGCGGGACGTAAAACACAGTCAAGTTAGGACTTTACGATTGTGGGCGTCCCGAGGCGCGGTTGAAGCTGTACCTGTCCATATCTTTTCAAATAAACTCGCCAGCTCAAAACCTTTTATCTGCACCATTCTATCAACAAAATTATTGTGCTTTCAAAATCTGAAATCGTTCTTCTTATGAGAACTCTTTTTCAATCGAATCTTTATAGCAGTTTTCCTCGGTTTTATTACCGTACTTTATCAAACCCTGACAAATGGGAGATTTATTTTTTTCTATTTCCTGAAGAAAGCCCGATCACTGTGGTGGTTTTAACTGGCTGGCGATCGCTTCTCAGTGGGCATTGACATACTGGAGTGATCAGAGCTTCCTCTATTTCAGGATATAAACATAACTATCGCACTCTTAATTCTCAGGTGGGAGAGTGAGTAGCGATTACGAGTGGCTCTGCGCATTCACACTGGACTCCTATTCAACAGGTCGAAAGCTCGATTCTCTCTGCCAACAACGCCGAATGAAGTTTTCTGGGGACTGCTCGGATCGAGTGTTCCATTAATGCTACAATACGTGTAACGGACACAAGGGATCATTGTATATGCACGCATACTAAACAATCAGACATCTATTGATACCATAAGAGAGGTACGGTGGTCTTATGTGACTCCTAACGAAACTCTTACGCTATGGATTGACAGGAACTCCGAGCATCAACTCAATGGTTGTTAGGAAAATCGTTTTAAAATGTAGACTCAAGTGTTTTGGAAGGCACAGGGGAAACTGAAGTCGTTTGGCGCAGCGTTTGTTACAAAGCTCACATGCTAATTTTAGGTAACGATGTTGAAATTGATTTGTGTTTCGAGCTGAATTTTGTTATCTACTAACGATATGATGCTAACATACAAGTAAACATGTAAACAAGTACACAATTGTAGAATACACGTAAAACAAATTGTGATCTACTTCCGGCAACTACGAGTTCAATCGTTTCCGGAATGAAATATACCTACACGTTACATTGTGAGAATCCTTAGCTGTGAACAATCAGTCATGCATTGTGAGAACCCTTCTCTCTGAATGAACATGAACGATTATTACGGTGAAGCAATGCGAGGCGATCTGTCGTATTGAGTTCTAATCTGCGCTCTACGTTTAGTATAGTTCAGTGCACTCGGCTGAATCTTTTGGCCAATTGTGATGTCTTTCCTAACACAGTTCGAGTTAGTAGTTAATAGTCAGGGATTATGTCCATGAATAGTAATACCACAGTGAGCACTGGAGCTTGAGCTGCGTCCTTCGCAAATAATTGCGAGTGCAAATGTGCAGATAGGTATGTTGGTGACCATGTACTCGCTCTATGGATATACTACGGGGGGTTTAACGCTGTGATCAACGATTATTTATGCATTTAATTAATCGGATGAAAATCCCGCTGGCATAAACTAGGTTATGTTATTATGGCCAGTTGCCACATGGATTTTGTGTTTTATTCAAATCAGTTTTGAAAACGTAATTTGTTATGTGTAACAAAGCATCCCTTACATGTATTATAGATGAGAAAACAGCATGTCATAAATAACTGGTGCAAACAAGGGAAAATACTGTTCTTTGATCTTCATAAATTAATTTGTCTCATTAATAATAATTACAAGATGAGTAAGAAAAATAACAAACGCTTAAAAACCACCGTTAAAAATCAGTTTTAAGTAAAAGTGTAATATTCTTAGATATGACAGATATAAGAGAACGCGATACGAAAAATGTTCAAATTAATTTAAAGCTTCTTAAAATTGATCAATAGACTTGATATTTAATAAACTGTGCAACATTTTAATCATACTAACTTTGTTTTACTTTAATAATTTAACATTCATTTCCACAAATGTGCTATTTCTAACTCAATAACGATAATATTTCACAACAGACTGGGCAACTTACAGGTGGTAGGTAAATTTCGATAATTGCTCAAGTTGCCAAAAACATTATACTAGCTAGCAGCTTTCACGATTCGTTAAACAAATTTCGATAATTCCCTGGAACGTGACAAAATAAGGTCGACGTAATGTGGATGTGAAGAACTATTTGTTAGTCATGTATTGGCACTAATAAGTAGTTTTAGCGCAAGCGAGGTGGGTGCTGAATATGCATCGCCCTCCGAGCCTGTTTAGCGAGCGTGACTGGGCCTGGCAATGATGGATTTAGCCGGCAACAATCTTCCCCAGCGCTAGCGATAAGAGCGAGTTCACAATTTGCTCTTCGCACACCACCACACCTCACTCACTCCCTATTCCGAATAAAAAACAATTGCCTTAATCGGTTTTGTAACGGACATTTGCTTTGTTTGTACTAAATTGCATTAAAACACAAACAATAGAGAGATACGATATTCTTCAATTTCGTTAAAACCTATTTTACGAACTTGGAATAACTGGAGTCGGAACGATGCGCAATTACGTTTTATCACAAACGGTTTTGTATATTTGAAGGGACATGTAGATCATATTTGGTGAGGCAATCATGGGCCTTCGGTAGCACATATGCAACATTTAATACATCCTATGTAGTTGCAAAGAAATGAAAGAAAGGTATTAATACAAAACTCTGTTATATAACGTTGCAAAAATACGTTGCAACGTTGTTACTGTGGACGTTGTAGGCGTTGATCGGATAAGCTTTCAATCCTGAGTTCGTCGTTCGACTCCAGAGTGGGGCAAAGCGCGTGTTTATCTTCATAAAAACCAAACCACCCATTCGAATTACATATTTTACAAACAATGGGTAGTAAATTAAATTATTTCACGATATATTTTTATTACAGCCCAAAACGTTCATAAACAAACACAATTCACGTGATATTTAAAGCGTGGTTCACAATTGAAATAAAGTTGGTTTAGTGAAAAAGCAATAAGGTTTAAGCAAATTGGAACATACAATAACATTGCTGTGGTTCACAACCGTCACAGTGGGTTGAAATAGTCATAAGAAATGAATCAATTCCATTTCTTATTTCAACTTCCCATGATGCACCTTAAGACGAACCTTTCAGAACGCAGAAGAGCCATAAAAGATGGTCAACTACGGAAATCAAAACAAAAACATTGGTACCGGATATTTTGCTGCTGTTGTAGTCAATGATAGTAAGTGCAAAATTAAGGCACCGCTTTGACTACTGAAATAAGCAACTAGTCGTCGGTTGTGAACCATGCAGTTGCTTGTTATTTCACTGTTTCTTATTGCAAGTCTTATTTCAATTGTGAATCGGGCTTAACACAAAATAAAATAATAACAAAAACACAGAAAAGTAATAGTTAGAAACAATATCGAAGTCTTGACTCTAAGTTTTATTAACAAAGATGTTACTCAGGACGTGTCACAGCTGTTGACTATTGCACGAATAATAGTTGACTTACTGAACGATGATCTCTCCCGTAAGCCAGACACACTTGTGATGTCTCAATAGAGCTTGAAATTGGTGTTCTCTGTTATCTAGGAACGTCCTGAACTCCCAAAGAATACTGTTATCACAAATACTTCTCTACTAATCTATTGTGAATAATTAGGTCACGTTTTCATGAACAATAATTCTCACCTTTGCCTATAGAGTGACTGATAACAGTGTTCAGTGGGTGAGAAATTCCTCACATATATCGCATATTCATCGCAAGTATGCTTATTGAAAGCTTTACAATTATAAATCAAGTTTGTTGAATATTACCATAACAAAGAACCGAGCTTTAATGGCGGAAGATAGGATACTAACTCTGTGCTCCATTAGTTGGCATGTCTTTGTGGCTCGCAAGAAGGCAACCTCTTTGGAGAAGCAAATAACACTAAGATCAAGAGTCGGCTTATTGTGATTCAAATAGAACCCCTAGATAATACCAATAACAACAGCCGTAATGTCGTTGCTTCGTCACATTAACATTGGAAATAGAACCCGACAGTTACATTATTTCTAATGCGAGCCCCCCACGGCATCTCATTGGTGGCTGTAAATCTAAACACTACCTTAATAAATTATAGTAATGTATTTATATTACTAGGAAAACGCTCCGCGTTGACAGATGAGCATTTTAACAAAATTGGGTATTTTTTTCAGTAATTAATTTTTTGTAGGTTGGCATCTTGACAGATTTGGCTGATTATGTTAACAGAATCGAGTTTAGTAGTCACGGGTGTTGACCGAAAATGTCAGCCAAATCCGTCAAGCCGTTTGACCTGTGCGCGACGAACAAACTTTGGCGCACGAACGAACGAACGAACAGACGAACAGACAAAGCGCCGATCGTGTTGTATGGAGAGATTCGCTATCGCTCATCTAATTATTTATATTGATATTATAATTAATTTAATCTTATAACCGTTATGAGTAATCAGTAATAATATTAAACGTCATCACGTAATTAATTGATAACACGAAAACTAAATTGGGATAATAATGGTTGTGTTTAGTGTATCCATGACAATCTTAACAATACATATTGCGAGCCGAGGCCTACAGCGCTCACCACAACCATATTTGTGCATGGATAGAAACATTCGCAAAAACCTAACAAGATAATAATTTCATTTTAAATCTTGATGAAAATTCACTGAAAGGCGTGATTCTTAATTGTTCCAAACAAGTGTTGCTATAAGCAAAACGTTTTTTCAATAAGGTAAAGTGGACGCAGCTAAACAAAAAAAAGCGTTGCTTACCTGGCACGTGCTACGTCTAAACTTTGCTTGGGACTCTTTGTTCTGTCGTGTTCCATTCCTTTTGAAAGACATCTTATTTATTTGAAACCACTCTGGAGGAAAATAACATGTTTTGCGCTAAGTCAGACCTTTATTGCATTTTCAAGTCGAGTTTTCCTGAAATCATTCAAAAAGGTCTCTCTCTCTCTCTCTCTCTCTCACTCTTGCTCTCTGTCTCTCTCTTCTCTCTCTCTCCTCTGTCTCTCGCCTTCTCGCTCTCTTTCTCTATAGATTTTTGACCTAAAGAAATAAATTGAGTTGCGTGAGAAGTTTTGATATTATCCAGTCTTAAGCTGATTTAACTTTAGCTGGAATGAGTTAGCTATGAGCTGATTTTATTCGATTGATTTATCTTTGAGGGAAAAAAAACCTAAGATAAGCTTACATTTTCCTTCAGAAACTTAAATCCGCGACACGTCTGTTCGCCAAGTTATCGTATCGTTCTCTATTCACGATTCCAAATTTCACCCATCGTTTGTTGGACTAAAAGTTTTGAAAGGAGTGAAGTAAGTAACCGATCTTCATCCCAGGCCAAGCTGAATATCTTCCTTCGCTTGAAACTTCACTGATGCGTCAGAGCTAAGCGCAATCGACATGTGTAGCTTCACTCAACACAACGAACTAGTGTGGATCACCTCCCTTACACTCTCGCTCACACCCACAAAGAGTGCAAACACGAATATATATATGCGATACTCCAGTTGGAGTTATTATGTAAGAATTCTTGAGAACGAGACTTAATGTGACTCAGTGTGGTTCTCCTAACTCGTACAGTTACCGGAGAATGCGTGTGTTCCGTAGTAATATCTTGACTGTGAATTAAAGTACAAGAAAATGATTTGCTTTGTGAACAATCGAACGGAAAACTGATTTTGTACTATATTTGTAGCACAGTGTTCGTATATTTAAAAATAGTGTACCTCAGTTTCCAACAAGCAGAAAAAGCGTTATACTATACAATATACATGGTTATGATTTAAGCTTAACTGCATCATATTAAAACTAACAAACAACAGGATATTAAATTAGAATAAAACATTTTCATCATACAACGCGTTTTTAGGTTTTGAAAAAATTTTAGATCCAATAAAGTTTTACTCGCGTGTGAAGCAGTTTTTTGTTTGACATGTCCAACGCCGCACACACGAATTTCCTCGTGTTAACGCATTAGTCAGGCTTCAACTGCACAACCGCAAATTTTAAAGCACCCTCATAATTGATGTTCGAATTTCTCTTTGTGTAATATATTGCGTTTCACGAAAATATCATTCATTCTTTATCGTAGCTAGTCACTTCATTACTGACTGGCCACGATAGTGAAAATCATTTCCGTTGCCATTATCATGTCCAGAGTACTTTCATTATCATCATCATCATCATCATCATCATCATCATCATCATTATTATTATTATTATTATTATTATTATTATTATTATTATTATTATTATTATCATTATTATTATTATTATTGTTGTTGTTATTATTATTATTATTATTATTATTATTATTATTATTATTATTATTATTAATATTATTATTGTTATTGTTATTTTTATAAGTATTATTTTATTTGTATTTGTATTGTGGTTTTCATTGTTATTATTAGTATTATTATCGTTTATTAATTTATTAATGTATTCATTCATTCATAATTTATTTGTTTAGTTTCACGGGTTATTTCATTAAGTGATAACATGAGCACCCCCGCGTAGCTATAAAAAAAAGCGTATTAATAATGATCTCAACTAATTATGAAATGAGGTCATGTGAAGCAGTTTATAAAACACTAAACAAATTGCTTCCATAATATCGTTCTTGTTCTTTGTTACATGGTGTGCTCGTGCATGGAAATGACTGCCATGCTAAGAGCGGAAAGGCGGTATCAAGGATTTAATAGAGTTAACGTACGTCTATTATTCTTTGTGCGATGCAGGGCAAATACCCTTCTTGTACAAGTATGAAGTATTCAAGAGGTATTAGGATAAGTACTCAACAAATTAGCGCTTCTATCTTTTAGGACCTCAGCACAATGTTTTGTGTTGTCGTTTAAAAATAATAAATGTGCATTAAAACAATTAAAAAAACATTGTAAATTAAATCCAATACTCATTTCTATAATTTCAAATATGTCAGTCTATTTATTTTAGTTTACCTGTGCTCTTCTTATGGTAAATAGATTTCGAGTAAAATTATTCTTTTTATCTTACTTTTTCATTTTTTTTTTGTTCTATGAAAAATAAAAAAATAATTTTTTAAATTGAAATGTAAAGTGAATTCAATTCGACTGCGCCCATTGAAGAGAATTTGAAATGCAACCTAGCCCATTGCTACTTATATGAAAGTAAAACAATTAACATATTACTCACCGTTGGAAAGATATTTAAAAGCTCCTTACATTCTGTCCTTTTTTGTTTGTTCCTGGACCCATAACAGTTCGGTCTGAATATAGTTGTTTTAGCCGTGGTTAAGCCTCACGCTTCCCTGTTGGAAACATGACAAGGGTCACACCACACTCACATCAACCCAGTTATAAGCTGGACTTGCCAGGGGAAATAGGATTACAAACGTAGGCTTAATAAGGATTGTTGTAAAAATGAAATCTATTAACAAAAGTAGGCCCGAGTGCTGGAGAGATTTAGACAGCGAGTGGCGCATGTGAAAATAGAAATTAATCAACAGCAGTTTGCCCAACAAGTACTCTCAGAGCCGCAAAATACAGGCGGTGTCGCCGGGGTTATGAATAATGTACAAAGCATAACGGCGAATCGTTCTTATATCCATTGGCATTGTTTAATAAACCCATGAACAACGATAGAGGACGGAAAATATGATAATCGAAACAACTTGGCGCGAACAATTTATTTTACCATATAGAAATGTGGCCATGCGGCATTGTAGCTTAGTCGGACATTACGACGCGGAGCACAGTTGAGCCGCAGACATTTCTACAACGAGGGAAGCAGAAGTCGACAAGTATCAAAGAAGAAAACGACCTAATGTCTTTCTTGAGCACCTGATTATTATACCGTGAACTGAGGCGGGAGAAACAACAGGTCTAACTCAAATCCAGGTGTTCAAATGGGCAACTACTTGGCTGACCCCATTTCCTCGAGATGCACTTAGATGCAGCGTATACGTAAATAAACAATAAGCGTTGGTGATAATTTTAAATGTATTCAATTCAATTTTATAGACATATTTTGTAAAACACACAAAATTAATTGAATTCAATTTCATGAATATATTTTGTAAAATACGCTACGACGTTTGTTCCTCTTAGTTCAAGATCTCGTTACTGTTTCCTGTGTGAAAGAAACAAACAATACATTTTTAGAAGAAGACTGTTGACAATAACTATAACAAGTGATGTTCGTGGGAATAAATTATAATAAAATACATCCCAAGTATGTACATATCTATTCAATATATGTGTGTGACACATCAACGCTTAGGACGCACTGATTTGGTATAAAAGTAATTAGTCCCGCTAGACATATCTATTTTCAAGTGATATAATTTCTTTTCGGAATGATCTCTAGCTCGAATAATATTAAATGAAAGCAGCTTGTATGTTCTTTTCCGAAAATGAAATTTGAAAAATGAAGTTTATATAATGTTAAGGAATTAGCATATTTATATTAAATGTTAAAAAATTAGTAATGGACCAAACCTGTACGACAAAACTTATTGAAATCTGAAACCACAAAAAAAAATACATAAATTAACACACAAATTTAATACTAGATGCATTTTTTTTTTAATCCAATATACTGACCCCTGAACACTACAACCTGGACTATGGCATAAATTAACTATTTTTAACATTAATTAGGAATAAATAAACGGTGACTTTGGAGCCGTTCTAGCAACGAAGCACTCAATATATTCAAAGTTGTTCTGAATCGGCCGTGTTGATTCTGGCATTTCTCCGCAGGTGTTCGCACTGTCCAATCACTGATTCATATGTTTCGTATTTGAAATATCGATCCTTGATTGGTTATCGCTCACTCGTCGATGGTGTTCGAAGCCTACAGGGTTGGTTTAGTCACTTTAAATTAAAGTCCCCCACTGCAAATCAGTTTAATTACTGAGTGGGTAGACTCTAAATGTGAATTTATTTATTTATTTTTATTTATCCGGGTAGTTAGTTACCCTACTTCTCTTGGCCCACTGAAACAAAGGCATCTGAGATATTTAGCAATTTTACCAGTGAAACTATTGCGAATCCATCGTTGATATTGCGACGCCGAAGAAACCTCTTTGATTCACCAACATTCTGAGCGTCGAAGGGATTGAACAGGCGCCAACACATCCACATCAATAGTAGAACAGAAACCTTCTTTATCAACTGTTACACGTGTCCGGGTTAGCTCATTCGTTCCTGTTTGTCTGAACCTAGCAACAACGCGATTCAATATGACGGTTGTTTGTTTTGTTAGCGTATTGCGTATTGATACTTGCTTCTGGGTGTACAGGATATTAAAATATTCCTGGCATATATTGACTCGGATAAACGCGCTTCTTCTTTTGAACGCTGGCTCATTTCATGTATATAGAACTTACAAAGGGCGTACGTGTTCGTTAAATAGTTATTGTCTGAGCCATGTGTTACTCGGTTACTTTGGTCTATGCGAATCGCAGTCACGTGTTACGTGAAGGGCTATGGGAACTCACGAACCGGCTCTAAGAAGTGCTGACAAAGAACTTATCTACCCTTGATTCACTTATGTCGGACGATGCACAAACAATGTGGGTTAATCTCAAGGAGAGGATAATTTTATGAATGGACCCTAATGGCTCAGTGAGATAGCATTTCTCAGTAGTTATTGTGTTGCGAAGCCACAATATTATTCTTCACAAATAAAAATATGCATTACAAAACCAATCATGAGAACATACTCGACTTATGGTTAAGCTTTGTATTTGTTCCGTTATGTTGTGAGCTCTTCATTAGTCGAGAAAAGATTAGCTCAAGTACTGGAATGGAAGTACTACCTAACCTAATGACAGTGAAATCTCGACCGTTGTTCCACATTCTAAACCCCACTTTACCTTGTAGATCAGGTCGACTGTTTCGATTAAATTGTCGCCGTCTCGCCCCGGATTAGGCAAAAGTTGCTCCTCGGACAATGAAGAGTAATTGAATCGTATATTTGGGAGCAATCTCTGTTGTTTTCTTTGTTCTCCGCTAGTCGGTCCCAGAACGACCCGAGCGCTGCGCGGGGATTGCGCGCAACTCCAAGATACGTTTACGGCGCTCAAGAGAACGATACGACAACACTTGGAACTCTTAGCGCTTGTTTTTATTTACTCACGTGATACGGCGAGATTTTGTGCTGTAATTATTCTGCGTGATTGCAGTCGACGCGCTCTGTGCAATAGTTTCATCGGCCGTATATGAATTAGTGAGAGAAGCTATTATCATTTTACAAAACGTGGGAGTGCTTTAGTGCGGGGCGCGCGGGCGTGATGGGGGGGGGGACTAAACTGCGGTGAGCGCGGATTAGTGATGCTGTGGGTCACCCATTGTCGCAATTATTCGCTCATTTTAATCCATTCTCACCTGAATTAACTATAAAAATGCTTTTGACACTACCACTGACGTGTGCACTAACCATGTGTTCCACAGTTGTCTGGGTTTCGTTACCGACGTCAGATGGTTCCTCAGGGCTTGTCACTGTGCTGCACCAGACAAAAAACAAGCTACTTCATATAGTTCTATAAGTAGAAGGTGGCTCAGCGGTAAGACGCGAGACTCTAATTCGGGAGGTCGCCGGTTCGATTCCGGCCACCGGCAGTCCTGACTGAAGGTTTTTTCCGAGGTTTTCCTCAGTCGTAAAAGTGAATGCTGGGATTGAGTCATACTAACAGCCCTCGGACAATCCTTCCCAACTATCCAAACACCCCAATAACCTAGTTAGTCACCTGAAGAGGGGCACATCAGGTAAAGCTGGTGTGCACCCTAGAACGGGTATTCCTAAAAAAATTATTATTAATTATTGGTAGAAAATACAGAACATGCTAAAGGAAAATTATGAACTACGCAATATCAACCTATGTTGTGTATTAATTAAACCTTCTATAGCTGAGAAGCTAGAAACCTAAAAAATGCATCTGGGTACTATTTTTATTCAGATAGTTAAATGCACACACATTGCCATACATGGATCATTTGGTGGGAAACGAACGGGGCGTTTCCCCCCCTTTGCAAAATGTAAATAATTCGAATTACTTTTCTATTCAAATAGAACATTAAACAAAACATTAATTTCACAATGTTTTAATATTGGCAGTCCGGAGATTCTCTCGCAAATAACATAATAATCATGCTCTCTAATCCTGCTAGACAATAACACATTTTCCAAAGGGAGTGTTTAGCGATAAAAATTGAAATTATATTACATTAATTTAGTTATTAATGTATCAAAGTGTTTGAAGTACACTATTATGGCCTCTATTGGATATTGATCACTGTCCCTAGGGCTTTTAGCAGTTCCCTCTCCCCCCCCCCCCCACACCCCCTCCCTACAGAACATTGAAACATACACATGACGTTGGAGTGTGGATGTCAAAGGGACCATAACCCCCACTCTTTCCCTCTTCCCAACCCCTGCCCCTTACCCTTATGTACATTTTCAAAAGAGAAATGCCGCCTCAACAAAGAGAACATGGATTTTACCTACGGTAAATCTCTTTTTAGAGAAATAATATCATCATTAAACATGTTTCTCAATACCTGAAAATATATTATATCAGAAAAAATTTGCTATATTTTTAATTTCATGCCTAACAAGGAAAATATCAATACAGTATTTTAGTAATGAAAAGTTTTTAGGCAAAAAGAAGATCTCACTTGCTGGTAATGTCGTATGAGCAAACGAAATCATGAAAAACTGGTTAAAAAAACGTTTACGTACATATTAATTGGTATTTGACAAATATAATGGAATCTACGAAAATACTACTTAAGAAGTTTTATTATTTAACTGAAGCTAGAAAAAGATATCTTTTGGATGAGTGTAACTGGTTCCAGATATACTGTAAGTGGCTAGAACGTACAGCAGAGAACTAACTGTTAGCTGTCGCAACAATTCAGGAGGATAGTAAGTGATGGAAGTTTCATTGATACATTTAAATGACTGTGTATTGTGTAGTGTGTACTTTGTTTTCACTATATCTTTTCTTTCCTTGTATTTTGTATAGTTTGAGTTTATTGTCTTACGAAAATATTTTTATGACTGAACAGGATTATGCATTAAACAAATAGATAACAATATTGTTCAACTGAGTTTTGCAAGAAATGAAACATACACAGTTCTAGTTATTCTCCTACATTTGTAGTAGAGCTCACAGTGTAAATATTAAGATATATGTCCGATACAATATTTCAGTTTTCAGATTGTTTTATTTTCAAGTTATATTTATATTTTTACGATAACTATTTCTCTCCACTCTGTTTCCAATCTTCACCTTGAATATCACAACTTTAACAATAAAAACCAAAAATATACTACAAAAACTACCTTAAAAAACGTTTGTTACATTATAAGCATATTTAGAAATGTTCGAATCGCAAAGAAATCATTACAGTTAGCTTTGTAAAAGAGGACAGAGGGTTATAATTGATAATTTAATCCCTTCTATTGTTTTTTATTTTTGTATTTAATGTTTGCGACGACAAATCATGCATATCTAATTATGCAATGAAACAAACGTTCAAGGCTACACAACGCTTCGAAGCCAAAACTAAAATCGATGATCTCTTTCTGAAATTAATGTAATAGGTTTTTTCATAACATTTAGACTAGAAATTTTACATGAAAAATAAATCATCTCAACTGACATATTTGACGTGCTCAGCTCATTTACAAACGAGAGGATCAAAATGATCCCTTTGTAAGCCCATACACCCTGTGAATATGTATGTTGATCGTACAGCACAACGTACCTTTCATTACCGCTATGCCAATGGGCTGGGAATAATTAGTTTGAACAGAAGTGTTGTGTCAACAACATTACGGATATATACGACTCTGTTTCGGACGGATGTTGAGTGACATGTGTGTTTGGGATGACCATGCAGGTCATGTTTCGGTTTTGTTTATGTTAGACAAATGTATTGAGGTGTCGTCCGAATAGCAACGCCCAACTTCAGGATGATTCTTCTTCTTCTTCTTGAATTAACACTTTGGTCCGTATTCATAGCCGTACCCTACCCCTAGGGGCGCCCGTTGTTGCTATATGGATTTGTTTTCTATATGGGAAATAACATGCATGAAACTGTTACCTTTATTCAACGGTCGCCTCTGGGGGTAAGGGACGACTTGAATTCCAGTCTTAAAGACAGCGAACAAACGTGGTTTATATTTTCTAAGTTAACACAAGTACTCTATTATACAGTAACATGGCAAAATAAAACAAACGACAAATATGAGCGCAATATAAGTAGTTCCTGGTCAACGGCTTTGTAACTTTTCCTAGGGCATTTTAGTGGGGCTAAAACATCAAGATTCCTTATAACTGTAACACAAAAATAGCCACTTACGGAATGAATACTATCATTCATACTTCACCTGTGGAGCGCTTGGAGCGCTACTTCACCAGCAGGAGCGAACATAGACCAATAATAATATAATAATAATAATGTATCTTTATCTGGCATTCGCTATTTGTCCAACATACTAATTGCTTGCTTATATAGACAGTTCAACAATACATCCACAAATAATTAAATAGATTTTTTCATTCACCAACAAGCCTCTTTACAAAATCTACCATCTCACACTTGCTTGGTCTCGTTATACTCTTCCGCTTGGCAATCCCGATAAAATTGTTTATAGATTAAAATCACTATAAAAAATTGATTTATGAGTTGGTCGTTTCCTCATTCATCAGACTTGCGCCTCTTGTGTCATAATTGTGTACATGAGCCAAGTACATGACGTGGGCATTGTCGATGCACGAGGCATCCAGGAAATTCAGAGGGCACTCGAGTGCTCAAATTACTAGTTTATTAATATTCACTAATTTGATTGTCTATATTTCCGCGTGCATTTCAAGTGGCTCGGAATTTGCAAGCTCATACTTGAAACATAAAAGGGAGATACAATTGCACGTGTACTGTTTTATACCGGAATTTGACCGCAATACATCACATTATGCAGCTACGTTATTGAATCGCTAGTTTGCAAAGCTCTGTGCAACCAACCGTTTGATTTGCGCAACCCCCCGGCTCCACTTAATGTAAGTTTTCCAATACTTGAGCCTAGATTGGTGTCTACACCTATGCGTCGATCCCAAATCGCAACTTTGGCAACTCTGTCCATTCGGCGTAATGGGGGGGGGGGGGGGGAGGGGGGAGGTGCGCAGGTGGAGAAGTTTGAAACTCACCGTAGTTCGGTTTGAGTTACGGAGATGCACAATTGTAATTACCAGTAGCAGCGATTTGACCTTCTGACCATAGTTGTCCCGGAGCCCACATGTTTGGAAGTGCATGACTTTATAAGTACCGTACATTACACTCCAAGGTACAAGTTCGAGAATCTGAAACTTGTACGCCTAACCGACGGAATGTTCTGAGATAATGCATTGCGCTAGGCTATACTCCCTGATCGGGTTGCGGCTTGGTCCGGGCTGTACTATGTTAAAGAGCCGCTTACAAGCTGGCTATACCTTCTCTCCGCCTGTCTTTCTCGTTAGGCCAAATTAAACCGTTATTAAGCACTCACTCTTTACTTGACGATAAACGTAACACTTACTTTTGTGCTTAGCCTACTATAATACTTGCCAAATACTCAGTGGCGTATCCAGGAATTGGGAAAGGGGGGAAGTTTTCAACCCATATTATAGAGAGTGGAGCCAAAACATAATTGGGGTTCCGGGGGGAGGGGGGGGGGGGGGGGGGGGGGCTTGCCCGAAAAAATTCTCGTCAAGGTGCATTTTAGTGCAAATCTGTGCGTTTTACAGCGGCCAACTGAACCATGATTACTCAGTTTCTGGCAACACATTTTTTCTTTAGCACCGCTAATAAAAGGAACCTCAATCAATAATTTTCATATTTTTCGTATTGCTTTTGCTTTTAATAATTACAACAATATACAATAATTATAAAGTAAAACATCTAACTGTCTATTGAAATACTTACTTTTGATACTGTCTATTGAAATACTGTCTACTGAAATGAAAACGGTCATTTTCCATGTTTCCTTTGCAAAAGGGGGGGGGGTTGTCCCCCTCCCCCCCCGTGTATACGCCACTGCAAATACTAACTTAAAGTTGCCCTATAACTTAACTGGGCGAATATTTTCTGATTCTCTAGCTCCTATCATCCACTTGAAACAGTTCCAGTAGGTTTATTTACGAAGTTGGGTTGGTTACCTGGAGATTCCTAACAGCAGGCTCGATTCCTGACCTGAGAAAACTTGTTCAACACTTGGTATCACCTATCAAGGATATCATTATTGCTGCGTATTCATATGTTGCACGTACGTCACATCTTTGCGCGTGGCGGCCACATTTGTGATCGAACTTTGACGTTGCCATGGAGAAACAATTGAAGGCTGTTGTGATAGAACACAGAAATTCACATTTCTTTAAAATTCAGCGTGTTTTTTTTTTTTAAATAAAATTGGTATGTGTTATAATTTTTAAGTTTTTTATTACTTATGTTTACTTTTTAAACTCTAAATTAGGCTTATTTATTGAATTTGAATAGTATTTGCCAATGATCTAGAATTGGTACTCATCATTTGTGTCGCAATCATGGCCGCTGTGACGTCACGTGGGAACTATGAATATTCGAGTAATATAGACTTCAACACATATATCTGAGTTTTGTCAGAATGATGAGAGCAGTTCATCTGGAACTGAGTTGAGAAACAAGTGTAAGCAAAGCGCGGTCACCTGCATACAAACCCTACTCACTTATAATGTGAACGTTAGATAGAGACAGGATTTGTGTGCAAGAAAAGAGAGTCAAATAGGATTAAAATGTGTAATAGAGAGTTTTAAATGCTTTAAAGAATGTGTTTTATAATATGTAATTATGCAATTAAAATTATCTTAAATACCCCTTGGAAAATTTCATAATTTTCTACCTCCTATACCTATACCTATAACAGTCTACCTCCCGGCCGGTCGAATCTCCAGTGGAGGTTCGACCGGCCGAGCGGAGGGAGATAGACTCGGTGGAACCTTAGACCAGTAATATAGGTAGACGGAGTATGACGTCATCGCGAGTGAGACCATCATTGAATCGAGGCAAACCACGTGATGTGGGGTTGCGTGGGGTACCTTTCAATGTTACATATTTTGACATGGAAAAAGCGAGAAGTTCGCAGGTTTGCCGCTAGATGATGTTAAGTGCGCGGCAAATACGTTTGGCATTTGACAAAGGATGTATTATTATTTGTATTTCCACAGAAATGATTAGTGAAGGTACTGTTAATCTTAGTTAACATATTTTTAATTTGCACTAATTGAAAATGATATTTTTTTTTTACACAACGATGTACTGTTTGTACTGTTCATACACAATTGCCGCGCATCCTGTCCCCACATCACGTGGTCTGCCTCGATTCAATGTTGGTTTCACTCGCAGCCGGTCGCTAGCATCGGCTTGCTCCGTCTACCTATATTACTGGTCTTAGGGTGGATCCCCTGAAGAGGATGTGTATTGAAACGTCGGGATGGAGGGGATATTTCAAAACCCTCATTCTATAACTCACGTGATAATACCCAAAGAAATAATATTTAACATATAGCCGTGAGAATTTAAAACTTAACGCATATATATACAATTTTGTTATTAAAACAAAGTTTTTAAGATATGATGAAAATTAGTTCAATTCTCACACTTTTTAATTGTCCGCGATGACTCGTTATGAGCCAATCTGATAGACCCTCGTAGACCTATCTTCTACAGCCATAACTGTGTGATGTAGCTGGATGTGTAGCTTGTTTGTTACGGGCTGGGCTCGAACCCCAATTCTCCGGTTCTACGGGCCGGAAATTGCCGATCTGTCTGCCGGGGCTGCACGACAAACTGTTGTTGAATAATTGATGTGGCAATGAAGTCGTGCTGTATTTTAGCAATGACTTTATAGGATAGGATATATAGGTCTAGTCAATCAGTTTTCCGTAACCGATGAACTGGCCACGATTATATGTAAACTCTTTACTTATTTACTCATTGTAGAATGCGAGAAGTCGCCGAAATACGATGCACGAGCTTAATTACCGGTTCTAAAATGGATACAATGTGAGCTCTATTAGGTCCAGTGTACATGTCAGCTCGCTCATAGTTATGATACCAGAAACCACATGCTGGAATTTTAGTTGAAATTGATTAATTAATTTACATTTGAGGCTATCAACATAAGGAAATTAAACCATTTACTTTCTTGTACTACTCGAACAAACCGGGGGCACTACGGAAATTATTATTACCCGGTGCAAAAACGTGTAAGATGGCTGCTAAGGATGTTATAAAGGTGCAGATGTTATGTACTTCTAGCGTGGAGGTTGGAAGAAGCTGCTTTCGTTCCTGCGTGACTTCCTATTTCCTTCCTTTGTCTATTGCACGATTAATAAAACGGCTTATTCAGAAGAAAAACGTAATTTCCGGTAAGTAATTCTTTCATCGGGCGACATTCTTGTGTATACTTCTTTGCTAACAAGTGGCGGGGCGGGGCGGGGTGGGGGGTCTAATGGTGTTTTTTTCACTTCATTGTCTGGTATAAATTCGTTTTGTTAACATTTTATTGAAAAATGATTACTTTCCACTACAGCTCAAATTCACTTATCCTCGAAGAAGTCTAGAGCTGTGGAACATCTTTAAATGTATAATAGCTTCCCTAAGTAGAACCAAACGTGGCAGACAACTCTAGTACACTTAGACCCAGTGAGATACATTGATCTACACTTATCTTCATCAGACTGAAATGTTCAAGAATAATTTTTTAAAACATCTGAATGTTAAAACATAACGAATTAGTGCACCGTTCACGAAGAGTAATTATTAAAAAGTATGTGTAACATGGATGTAATCATTGTAGAGTGGCTTACGTTCCACTTGTAATAAAAACCATTTGTTCAGCACGCAAAGCAAACAAGTAAATGAAACCGTGTGTTTTGAAGTGCCGGCCGCTATTTACTTGCTTGCTTGATTGATATCGATCTCTGCCTGCGTATTGGGGACATTCCGGTCTCCTTGTGATGCCAGCTAGACTTGTCTTGTCTTAACTGCTGTCATCACACGTACACGCACACGCACACGCACACGCACACGCACACGCACACGCACACGCACACGCACACGCACACGCACACGCACACGCACACGCACACGCACACGCACACGCACACGCACACGCACACGCACACGCACACGCACACGCACACGCACACGCACACGCACACGCACACGCACACGCACACGCACACGCACACGCACACGCAACCTGGTGCGTATATTATGCAATTGCGAATTATGTAAAAAGAAGATGGCTTTGAATATTAGAACGAGGGAGTGACCATTATGTATTGCATGGAAGTTACATGCTTCTCTGAGCCTTGCGAAATTGTGATTTGGGGCGTTACGGTTGCTCTGCAATTGTATATTGCATTCGCATATTTTCCTATCGAAAACCAAAGCATAAATGTATCTGTGAGTGGGGCAGTCACATGCTGTGGATTTATGGACGAATAATTTCACTCCGCCCATGCACCAAATGTTCCCCCCCCCCTCCTCCCCGCCACCCCCCGTGTGACCACAAGGTGATTCTCAACCTAATAACATTGGTTTGGTGTACGTATCAAGCAAGATACCTTCAAGTGCACTTCAACATCCTTGCATTGAGTTCAGGAGACTCAACTGTAACATTGAAATGTTGATGTTCCTGACGTGATAGCGAACGTGGTTATGCGAATGACATAACTCAATTGAGATAATTTTGATGCGCTGCACCTTTAAACAGTATAACTATTGTGCACGAGACAACCAGAAATTCGTGTTTCCTTTGCACCCGTTTTTTGTCGTGTTTTTATTCATCGTTAAGGGGTGCGGGGAGAAGGGTTGGTGGTGGGTGGAAGGGGGGGGGGGGAGGGGGAGGGGGTAATAACTCTTGGCTCAACTCCGTGCGTCCGAAGCGCCCCCACTTCATTGCAATGAAATACGCGGGTTGGCAGCCGGTTTCCACAGCGGCACATGTTGCTGTTCTAGAGACAGTGCTGTACAATAGAGATCAACCCAGAGAAGGAAGAACCGGCAATTAAATTATTACTTCAATTACATAGCGCCCTGGAGAATACCACGCAGTAAGCAATATCATTGGAAAGCTCGAGTCATATTTAAAAATTATACAAGTTTAGGAACAAAATATCACCGTTATTAATTTATGTCTAACAAGGGTTTATATCCGTCCGATGGTAAAGCTACTGAAAGTCGTATCTGCAGTATCATAGGCGTTAGACATGGAATAATTATGACAGTCGAGGATTAGTTGTCAGGTCAAGAATTTGTTAAAGTCATTAAATTATGTTTCAATAAAATATTGCAAATTGTGTCTTTGTTAAGTGTAACTAGTTTTATTCTGTACTTGGAAGAAGATAAAATGAGTACGATATAAACAATATTTTATAAAAATATATTTGCCCAACAAAAAAAGTGTTAGGACGATACAAAATACTTGGAATTTAATCCGTATTATTTTTTTGATCAAATATTAATTTTACTTCCAAGTCTAGCAGTGCAGTAATTTGTTCTTGTTCTTATGTCGTATGCAAAGATAACAGTACAGTTGATTGTTTGTTTGATTATAATTAGATATGATAACAAATGTTTGTTAATTAACCTAAAAAAGCTAAAAAAAAAAAGTCACTCATAATGTAGTGTATCCAGATGTCTAAAGAATCTCCCCAAAGTTAAATTAAGTATTTAATTTAATTAATTGTGATTTTATTTAAATTGAAATAAATATTCAAATACGTCCAGTTTTATAAACTCTGATCCACTTGCTTGTTACGGACACGAACGTATCCCATACAAAAGCAAGATTCTACATCTCCTTACAAATAAAATATCCTTATATTTAGACCGTATTTACGACTGAATACAACGGAGTCACGATTGTGACAATCCCCCTGTACAAACATTAATTCGTAACGCTGGGACTTCAGTCAATATTATTGTTTAACAAGTTTACATTTTCTCCTGGAAAATTGCCAGCGAGGCCGGTACAAAAAAGCTCTGCGAATGCACTGTTGATCGTGTAGGAGCAACAGGCTTGGAGCTTGGAGCATCTTGAAAGAACTGTTGCTTGGCTCAGTTCTCATATCCACGAGTTAAAACAGTTTCTTTCTTCTTTGCAAGCGAAACAGGACTGAAAAGTAAATCCAAAGATAACTTCCGTATTCCCGATAAGAGATGTAGGAACTCATTAAAAAAGTAGGTTAGAAAGCTGTAAGTGAGATGGGTGTTTGATTAGTTCAAGAGAGAGAGAGAGAGAGAGAGAGAGCTTTAGACACACAACATTATTGGCTTGCTAAACACGAGCTATGAGCACTTCTTTCCTCAGGGAAGGGTAGTCGTACAAGTCCGTACCTCTCATAAGAAAATATTTAGACCTACAAAAACATGTAACCTGAAGGAATCGAGTTGCAAGGATTACATTTTAATGGCCTTGTTTTTTTAAAGTAAATTTTTTTACTTAACGAGAGACAAAAGTAATTGATCATTATTTTTTATAATTTATCATATATTTTCCTCTGAACCATATTCAAACATATTCCTATCGCTACACAGTTGTCTATAGTTCCTTTGATCCGACATGTTGTGTATTTTGGCTGACATGTTATTACTTTGTCTTTTTTCAGTGTCCAAAGGAGAATTCGCTAATACAGTGCGCTCCCCAATCCCTTTGTTTCACCATGTTGTGTCTAATGGCTACCATTTTATTCTTTCGTATTATTTTATGTCTTAAAAGAGAGTTAGATAATACACTGGCCTCTCTAATTCCTTTTTTCTGCCATGGTGTCTCTTATGGTTGCCATTTTATAATTTGCTTTCTATTTTCAACATTTTAAAGGGAGATTAATTAATAATACGTTGTTTTCTTTATTGTCAAGATCATGTTTTCTATTTTATAACACGTACATAAAGTAATCGTAATGATATGATACAAAAAATTACATTTGATAAATCTGCCTACAATGTTTTCTTATGTTGCCACGTTAAGTTTATTGGCCATCATGTTTTACTCAATATTTTGCCCCCCCCCCCACCACCGCCCCCCCCCCCCCCCCCCCCACCACAGGTCTTTCAATAACACTTGCTGTTACTTGTTTATGGGTGTAACTACATTTTGTTTATATGTCTATAACTCTTTTTTTATTACAACGTAATATCACGTTTTAAACAGAAAGTGCATCCATATCTTTCAGCGGACCTTATTTTATACGTTAAACTAAAACTGCAACTACTTAGGCCCGATTCAGTCTATATGTTGGCAAATATCGCAATATTAATTTAATTAAACACATTATTTGCAACCGAACAACTGTTCGTGAAATCCAAATATAACAATGTGTGGGATTGTATGATGCCGTGAATGTGTAAATCTCGAGCCATAGCTCGTCTTGTGAATGATATGTATAGACTATTACATTACAACCGGCTTTCCCGTCCCTCCAATGCTATAGTGCTTAAACCATTGTAAAATGTACTTTAGCCTGATATTGGGCTGAGAGGACTCAGACAGTATTGTGACCGACGCGCAGGAATAAACCATAAAACGCATTTTACGATTTGATAAGCATATATTTAAAATGTAATCAAATCCGAGGAGGGTTGAGTGAAGAAGAAAGCCCCATAGTGGCGAACTACTGTGTGTGACAGCTACACTGCCATTTGGAAGGGACTGAAAGTGGCGGCGGCCTCCGTATTTATGGCAAACAAAGAACACGTATACAAGAAACGGCTTTTCTCCACTCATTTCTTCATATTAACTAGCCGGTTCTTCTCCGGCGCGAGGTTGAGATGGGACGAGGTAATGTAGCCGTAATGCGGCTCGGCACCTCCACCAATAACGCCTCGTCTTTATGTGAGCCGAGATGTGACGGCACCTCCACCAATAACGCCTCGTCTTTATGTGAGCCGAGATGTTACTCGGCACCTCCACTAATAACGCCTCGTCTTTATGTGAGCCGAGATGCGGCTCGGCACCTCCACCAATAACGCCTCGTCTTTATGTGAGCCGAGATGCTACTCGGCACCTCCACAATAACGCCTCGTCTTTATGTGAGCCGAGATGTTACTCGGCACCTCCACCAATAACGCCTCGTCTTTATGTGAGCCGAGATGCTACTCGGCACCTCCACCAATAACGCCTCGTCTTTATGTGAGCCGAGATGCTACTCGGCACCTCCACCAATAACGCCTCGTCTTAATGTGAGCCGAGATGCTGCTCGGCATCTCCACCAATAACGCCTCGTCTTAATGTGAGCCGAGATGCTGCTCGGCATCTCCACCAATAACGCCTCGTCTTAATGTGAGCCGAGATGCTGCTCGGCATCTCCACCAATAACGCCTCGTCTTTATGTGAGCCGAGATGTTACTCGGCACCTCCACCAATAACGCCTCGTCTTTATGTGAGCCGAGATGCGACTCGGCACCTCCACCAATAACGCCTCGTCTTTATGTGAGCCGAGATACTACTCGGCACCTCCACCAATAACGCCTCGTCTTTATGTGAGCCGAGATGCTACTCGGCACCTCCACCAATAACGCCTCGTCTTTATGTGAGCCGAGATGCGACTCGGCACCTCCACCAATAACGCCTCGTCTTTATGTGAGCCGAGATACTACTCGGCACCTCCACCAATAACGCCTCGTCTTTATGTGAGCCGAGATGCTACTCGGCACCTCCACCAATAACGCCTCGTCTTTATGTGAGCCGAGATGCGACTCGGCACCTCCACCAATAACGCCTCGTCTTTATGTGAGCCGAGATACTACTCGGCACCTCCACCAATAACGCCTCGTCTTTATGTGAGCCGAGATACTACTCGGCACCTCCACCAATAACGCCTCGTCTTTATGTGAGCCGGGATGCGGCTCGGCATCTCCACAATAACGCCTCGTCTTTATGTGAGCCGAGATGTTACTCGGCACCTCCACCAATAACGCCTCGTCTTTATGTGAGCCGAGATGCGACTCGGCACCTCCACCAATAACGCCTCGTCTTTATGTGAGCCGAGATGCTACTCGGCACCTCCACCAATAACGCCTCGTCTTTATGTGAGCCGAGATGCTACTCGGCACCTCCACCAATAACGCCTCGTCTTAATGTGAGCCGAGATGCTGCTCGGCATCTCCACCAATAACGCCTCGTCTTAATGTGAGCCGAGATGCTGCTCGGCATCTCCACCAATAACGCCTCGTCTTAATGTGAGCCGAGATGCTGCTCGGCATCTCCACCAATAACGCCTCGTCTTAATGTGAGCCGAGATGCTGCTCGGCATCTCCACCAATAACGCCTCGTCTTTATGTGAGCCGGGATGCGGCTCCTCCACCAATAACGCCTCGTCTTTATGTGAGCCGAGATGCTACTCGGCTCCTCCACCAATAACGCCTCGTCTTTATGTGAGCCGAGATGCTACTCGGCACCTCCACCAATAACGCCTCGTCTTTATGTGAGCCGGGATGCGGCTCGGCACCTCCACCAATAACGTCTCGTCTTTATGTGAGCCGAGATGCTACTCGGCACCTCCACCAATAACGCCTCGTCTTTATGTGAGCCGAGATGTTACTCGGCACCTCCACCAATAACGCCTCGTCTTTATGTGAGCCGAGATGCTACTCGGCACCTCCACCAATAACGCCTCGTCTTTATGTGAGCCGAGATGCTACTCGGCACCTCCACCAATAACGCCTCGTCTTTATGTGAGCCGGGATGCGGCTCGGCACCTCCACCAATAACGACTCGTATTTATGTGAGCCAAGATGCGGCTCGGCACCTCCACCAATAACGCCTCGTCTTTATGTGAGCCGAGATGCTACTCGGCACCTCCACCAATAACGACTCGTCTTTATGTGAGCCGAGAGGCGACCCGGCTCCTCCACCAATAACGCCTCGTCTTTATGTGAGCCGAGATGCTACTCGGCCCCTCCACCAATAACGACTCGTCTTTATGTGAGCCGAGATGCGGCTCGGCACCTCCACCAATAACGCCTCGTCTTTATGTGAGCCGAGATGCTACTCGGCACCTCCACCAATAACGCCTCGTCTTTATGTGAGCCGAGATGCTACTCGGCACCTCCACCAATAACGCCTCGTCTTTCTGTGAGCCGAGATGCGGCTCGGCACCTCCACCAATAACGCCTCGTCTTTATGTGAGCCGAGATGCTACTCGGCACCTCCACCAATAACGCCTCGTCTTTATGTGAGCCGAGATGCTGCTCGGCACCTCCACCAATAACGCCTCGTCTTTATGTGAGCCGAGATGCTACTCGGCACCTCCACCAATAACGCCTCGTCTTTATGTGAGCCGAGATGCTACTCGGCACCTCCACCAATAACGACTCGTCTTTATGTGAGCCGAGAGGCGACCCGGCTCCTCCACCAATAACGCCTCGTCTTTATGTGAGCCGGGATGCTACTCGGCACCTCCACCAATAACGCCTCGTCTTTATGTGAGCCGAGATGCTGCTCGGCATCTCCACCAATAACGCCTCGTCTTTATGTGAGCCGGGATGCGGCTCCTCCACCAATAACGCCTCGTCTTTATGTGAGCCGAGATGCTACTCGGCTCCTCCACCAATAACGCCTCGTCTTTATGTGAGCCGAGATGCTACTCGGCACCTCCACCAATAACGCCTCGTCTTTATGTGAGCCGAGATGCTACTCGGCACCTCCACCAATAACGCCTCGTCTTTATGTGAGCCGAGATGCTACTCGGCATCTCCACCAATAACGCCTCGTCTTTATGTGAGCCGAGATGTTACTCGGCACCTCCACCAATAACGCCTCGTCTTTATGTGAGCCGAGATGCTACTCGGCACCTCCACCAATAACGCCTCGTCTTTATGTGAGCCGAGATGTTACTCGGCACCTCCACCAATAACGCCTCGTCTTTATGTGAGCCGAGATGCTACTCGGCACCTCCACCAATAACGCCTCGTCTTTATGTGAGCCGAGATGCTGCTCGGCATCTCCACCAATAACGCCTCGTCTTTATGTGAGCCGAGATGCTACTCGGCACCTCCACCAATAACGCCTCGTCTTTATGTGAGCCGAGATACTACTCGGCATCTCCACCAATAACGCCTCGTCTTTATGTTAGCCGAGATGCTGCTCGGCATCTCCACCAATAACGCCTCGTCTTTATGTGAGCCGAGATGCTACTCGGCACCTCCACCAATAACGCCTCGTCTTTATGTGAGCCGAGATACTACTCGGCATCTCCACCAATAACGCCTCGTCTTTATGTGAGCCGAGATGCGACTCGGCACCTCCACCAATAACGCCTCGTCTTTATGTGAGCCGAGATGCGACTCGGCACCTCCACCAATAACGCCTCGTCTTTATGTGAGCCGAGATGCGGCTCGGCCCCTCCACCAATAACGCCTCGTCTTTATGTAAGCCGAGATGCTACTCGGCACCTCCACCAATAACGCCTCGTCTTTATGTGAGCCGAGATGTTACTCGGCACCTCCACTAATAACGCCTCGTCTTTATGTGAGCCGGGATGCGGCTCGGCAACTCCACCAATAACGCCTCGTCTTTATGTGAGCCGAGATACGGCTCGGCACCTCCACCAATAACGCCTCGTCTTTATGTGAGCCGAGATGTTACTCGGCACCTCCACTAATAACGCCTCGTCTTTATGTGAGCCGGGATGCGGCTCGGCACCTCCACCAATAACGCCTCGTCTTTATGTGAGCGGAGATGCTGCTCGGCACCTCCACCAATAACGCCTCGTCTTTATGTGAGCCAAGATGCTACTCGGCACCTCCACCAATAACGCCTCGTCTTTATGTGAGCCAAGATGCTACTCGGCACCTCCACCAATAACGCCTCGTCTTTATGTGAGCCGAGATGCTACTCGGCACCTCCACCAATAACGCCTCGTCTTTATGTGAGCGGAGATGCTTCTCGGCACCTCCACCAATAACGCCTCGTCTTTATGTGAGCTAAGATGCTACTCGGCACCTCCACCAATAACGACTCGTCTTTATGTGAGCCGTGATGCGGCTCGGCACCTCCACCAATATCGTCTCGTCTTTATGTGAGCTAAGATGCTACTCGGCACCTCCACCAATAACGCCTCGTCTTTATGTGAGCCGGGATGCGGCTCGGCACCTCCACCAATAACGCCTCGTCTTTATGTGAGCCGAGATGCTACTCGGCACCTCCACCAATAACGTCTCGTCTTATATGTGTCGGCGCCCTTGACTCACAGAAAGGTTTACACCTGGATGACATTTTCTAAAACCGAAAGTTCATCACTACTAAAACCAATTGCAACATACAATGGTTATTTCCAATTGCTGTAAGAGATAAGGTTAATCACTTTATTTAAATACTGGGCATTGTTAACGGCAAAATTGGTCGTGTTGCTTTCCATAAAACTATGTTTCCGAGCGTTGTGTTATTTGTCACGTTACTGTCAGGAGTTTATTCATGCGCATACCCCAAGTTCATCAAACCGAAAATAAAGTCTAATAATTAGCAATATACGGTGACCATACACCACCCCAGTTTCATTCTGCATCGCGGTCGCAATTAAATGGCTCTTATTTCGTACGGCCAGGTAACGGTGGACTCACCAGATATCCAACCGATTAAACGTTGTGTAAAATATGCTTAATTAATGAACAACAATATTTAATTAATATCGAAATTATTTACATTTCACACAATGAAAGCTACTGAAGTTTCGATGGCAACGCAGCAACCTAACCTCAGTCATATCTTGTGTCTAGTGAATCTGACCGTAACCATTTGCACGGAATTTCAATTAATCAACAGCAATTTAACCACCAGAATACAGTAATCATCTCTATAGAGCACTAATTTACCATAATGGGTTGCATTTACTCTTGAGGAATTCAATACTCGTGGCGAGTCGATACAATTGGAGAAGACTCTATTCCTAAACTAAAATAATTATTTATTTTCTCTTTTCCGTATTTTCTATGATCATTTTATAGTCTTATACGAAACAATGAATAACATGTAAATTTTCGGTGTCGGCATAATGTTGCAGTACGTAATATAGCGTAATGCTAAGGGGTCCAGGAGGGCGATTCTGTATTGGCGACGATACATTTATCAGCGGTTTTAGTTGTTACTGAAGGCGAATGCAACGCGGTGATTGGCTAATCACCTTCTTCTAACAACTGAAACCGGTGATTAACGTATTGTCGCCCATACAGAATCGCCCTGTAATCATCTCTGGCTGTCGTTAAGAATATCACAGATTTTATCATGTATGAAGATGGATGAACATTGTTGTCACAAAAGTATGTATTTGTACCTGCTGTGACAATGATACGTCAATTGTTATTTATATATTTAAATACAAATAATTCCGATGGCAAATCTCATTTTTTCTGTCAATAACGTCTACCATAATCAATTATAATCACTGATATAGGCTATTATTAATTGGAAATATCTCTATCTTAATCTCCTTTGAAAATAGTAGGAGTAGATTTCCAATTGAGTTTGACATAAGAACGTGATTTTGTTTTGCTCGGCTTCGGGAGAATTGATTGTCTCATCTATTTAATGATTGCTTCGTGTTCGTAGCCAAGTGCCACTTGGAAGCACTCGAAGCAAAGTTTCAGTCGACAGATTCCACTTACGCTAAGATAGGACGTACGAAACCTTTTTACTCCTTGTACTACTAAACCAGACGGTGAGAGAGCTCAGCCATTGGGTGCAAGACTTGGCTAATGATAACTGATATTGGCGGAGAGTATACAGACCATTTTCAAAATGTATCCAGGACACTTAGATTGAGTTAACTAGGAAATCGCTCTGTTTGACGCGTTGATAAGCGAGCGCGTCCATATCTACGAACGTACTGGCAAAAAGGTCTCAAAGCTAATAAAAACAACAATTAACAACAATTCAAGAATGCGCATTACAAACATATTTCCATAGCTATTATACTTCCCGATATTGTTGAATGCAGTGCCATGTGCGTTGATAAGAATTTTCGTTGTCATTCTGTCTTGTGTTTTCGCCACGGTCCGCCACCGTTACTAACAGTTATTGACAGCAATAGAAATGTAATTTCTGCCCATAATACGTATTGGATCGCATTTAAAATAGTATATTCGTAACCGGACAAAATTTACTATAAGATAGCCACCTCACATTTTGCCGTTACTGTGTTTCAAAAATATATTTTCGAGTAACTTTCGTTTAACTTTGCCAATACTTATAAGATGCCATTAGATTAACATATTCGTGACCGGACAAATCTGTTAAAACATCTGGCTATCTCACATTTTGCCGCCATTTTGTTTCAGAAAAATATTTTGCAGTAACTATGGTGTACCTTTGTAACTTTTCAAACGATTTTGCCTCAAAACTATACACCTTCAATCCACATCGAGGCTTGTAGATGGTCTAAATTTCAAGTTGATCGGACTTTCCGTTCGACCGCTATCGACAGACATAAAAAAAAAACGAAGTGCCATAAGAGTCTAGTGGAGACGCTCGCTTCGCTCGCTTAATTACGGCCCCCTAAATCTTCAATGACAAAAATGCACAACAAGCTTGAACAAACAATTGATACTCATTTTTATTGTTGTGCTTTGTTGTCAATGAAGATTTTGAGGACCGTGATTAACTGTATCTAAGAGTCCCAGATCATTATCGAAAATTATCTACTGGCTGATTATATATATTTTAAATTTTACTTTTTATATAATAAAGAAATGCTTGAAATTTAAATCTCGGAAAACAAGGACATAATTGCTACCCAAGTAAGTAATTAAAAATTGTTGGAATGTCAATGAGAAAGTGGAGCGGAGGATAATTAAAAACAAGAATGCGCTCAAATTAAAACGGAGTATTCAATGTTTGTAAATCGATGATGCTTCGGAGCTTTACATCTCAAAGACTGTTTCAATGTAAACTGTTTTGTATTGTTTCTTATGGGAGAGCGATGAGTCACAATCACTTACGGTGATAGTTTCAAGAATAGCCCGTTGTTCGCACAAATCGATCGTATTGTTCTATATGTAGGATTCTGTGTGTTCTTTGTATACTGTATATTCTGTGTGTTCTATGTGATTCATTCATTCATTCTCATTTTCCGAATGTCATTGCCTTTTGATCTTGCTTTAATACACTTAGCATTTCACTTTGCTGTTATGTAATTGGTGGACTGTAATTGTTTCTAGAGATAAGACCGTGGATTCACATTAATTTCCTCTTCTGTGTAAGTCTTTTAATTTCTACACTTCTGTTATAACACATATTATATTGGATTGAATGTCGCATGTATTGGAATCAAAATGTGGCTCTAATGTTTTACACTCCAATTATAATATTCTTTAGTTGTAGTAGTTTAGTCCATGCACAACTAAAATATGTATACTCTTTGTTCCTTTACACATTTCCAAAAACACATTTTCCGTTTGATCTTTAAATATTAAATATTATCTTAAATATAATAATGAGTATTGAAAAACAAAATTGTTTACACAGTAAATAAAACACGCCTGATATAAATTAAGAAAATATATTACCTGCGAAGTCTGGTTCTAGTAACAAGATTCAGATTTTAAGCTGATTTTAAGTAGTATTAAATGAAAGTGGAGATTAACGTTGAAACATGTTGTACTCGGGTTGGGCAATAAATAGTTAATTAAAGATTGGAATATCTCGTTAACGAAACTCAACAGCCATGGTTCGCTGTCTTATTACTTAAGTTATTTCACAAAACTGAAAACTAAAAAATTTGAAAATATCTCGAGCGTACGAGAAACTTGAAAGTGTTTAACGAAAATGATTTTATAAAATGTAATAAGAAGAACCGGGGCCACGTCGCCTCGGTATTTGCTAATTCATTTCATTAGCTGATGAATCGTGTTAAACCGCTTTAGTGTTTAAGTTGTCGCTCACACAAACCTTACACTACGTTTTTAGGTATACAGATGAATCTTAATATAAACTTCAAATTTATACAAAAAAACAAATTTACATTTTTCGTTTTTAAATTGTATGAAATCAACTGATTAGCTTGTCGGTTGTTGACTCAAATACGTAAAGTGTGCCAGCGTTGACCGAACGCGATAAGTACATGATTTACTTGACACCAGACCGTGATCGACAAATAGATATTTAAGGTAAATTGTGCGAAAGTGTCTTATCAAGGCGGTTGGTTTAATAGATGGGAGGGTTCGATTTGGGTAACATATCTTTTCACTTTGCTCTCCACTTGTGAATGCAGATAGAAATTGAAAGCAGAGGCCGCTATCAAATAAGCCATTCCTGGTTTCGGTCTCTTTCTTTGTATTTATACGAAGACTTTACTGATAAGATCCACAGCCAAGAAATTAGTCCGCTGGGTTACAATTTGTAGGGACGATGCTATGGTACCTATTTCACACATTTAAACTTAGACAAGGTGAGGGACATGGATTTTGCTACATCAACACTAGTTAAGATTATTAACTGGACACATTTATTAAATTAAAACACGAATATTTCCTTTGTGAGATTTTAACAGTGATTTCAATCGAAAATAATATTCGTTAGTCGTGAATTGTTAACATAGAATCATTATATAATAATGATCATAATCCGTTGGAAGGACTTCAAGTGCAAATTCCGTTCGAAATACCGTCTTCAAGCTGTTTCTTGTCGATTTAACATTCCACAATTTGTCTCAATTAAACTTCAATCCCCTGGCAGATAATCATTATTTATAATGTTGTGCTGTAATTACTGTTTACACTGTAGCTATCAATGAAATAAGTTCCATGCACACAAGCTATACGATCGCAAGATAAACTCATTCAAGTATAGAGTGGAGACGTTGGCAAACTAGACTGACAAATACATGGATAGAATACCAAGGATAATAATTCCATTTGAGTGCATTCCCCACATTCCGGGTAGTTGTATGGAAACATAGAAAAATAATTCCACACATTCCAGATAATTTTATAAAAACATAGAGAAATAATTATTTCTTCTTCTAAGCCATATTTCTATCATTGATAATCATTGTCTATACAAAAACTAGTGTTATTTCAACTGAGATAATAAACTCAAGCTTTGTATATGTGTTTTGTATATAATGTATTGTCGATGTGGAGGTTTTGGTGGTTACAATGTAGCAGAACGAACCCTTGCGTGTTGTTAAGGCACATTATTAGGACACATATGTTATAATAGATTAGACAGCAATCAGTTGAACTTTAGATTTTCAGGAAATGCGTTCTACGAAAGAGTGCTCGAAATATCACGACAATGCTAGTAATAAAGCATTGTCTTGATAACAAGGCTTGCGTTTCGTTAGTCTTTATGTATTGAATCACATTGAATTATTTCAAATAAACATCACTTTATGCAGTATTACCTAGCATTATGAGTATTTTTATTCTTTAGATTTTACGGTCATGCTACGTTCAAAATGTGTTCTAACCAGTTGTTTTTATCAGTCAAGTATTTAAAACATTTGGCCTCGGTGCGGAAGGTTAGCGAAGACTCTCATCTAGTAAGTTTGCAATAGAAGTGAAGGAAACATTAAGATTGCTAATAAAGATTCACAGGAAGACACCATCGTAAAATCCAACAATTAGACAGAAAGCAGAGATCAACTTAAAAGCTACTAAATTAACTTTATTGAACTGTTCAACTAAAAGTTAAACTTGGTCGAAGTTGCGTTCGTTTCAATTTACAACTGACATTAGAAGTCGTTCCGATGTTCTTTTCCTGCCGGGGAAATCGTGAAATATTGATAATTAACCCGAGTTCCGGGAGAGGCTGACTACGCAACACGTTGATTGCGGCGCTTTATGACTTGCAAGGAAAACAACGCGATGAGAATAACTTGGCGACCCCGGATCGTTATTAGGCCTACTTCAGAGAACAATATCGGACACACTCATTATGGGATATTTAAGCACTCAGGCGCGGTTTTTCAATCGATCATTAACGGGGCCGTTAGCTGACGGTCCTTTATCTGCATAAGGCTTGTTGGGTTACAGATTAAGGAACGTCAGCTTACGGCCCCGTTGATGACTGGTTGAAAAACCGGACAATCGGTTAACGGGGCCGTAAGCTGACGTTCCTTAATCTGTAACCCATTAAATCCTATGCAGATAAAGGACCGTCAGGTAACGGCCCCGTTTATGACCGATTGAAAAACCGGGCCTTAGTGTAAGACAACAAAATAAAATAATACTTAAGTCATTCAAGCAATGATTTATATTATAAAACATATTTAATTATATTTATATAAACTTTATTATAAAATAGATTTATTTAAGGCGATAAAACAAGGCAACAGTAATAGATGGTATACGGAGAATATGTCTCAAGTTGTCGCTTTTAAGTGAAGTGTATGTTTTACCTCTGCGGCAACAACGAAGCGGTTTGACGGGATTGTAACAACACACAGTTTTAGATGAGGGGTGACAATAACATCTTGTGTTATTACCATCCCTGCAAACCGCTACGTCTTTGCTGCACCGGTAAAAACGCATAGTGTGACCTTCGCCGTCCTTCGCGCGCTTGATTCGCTAAACCTTCAATAAAGATTCCTGTAATCAGAGTAGAACTGCTGATTACGTTGATAAAGCATTTCTTATCGCGCAATATATATATGAGTAGCGAGGAATGCCCGAGATGTGGAGATATTATCACAAAACCATATCAAAATGTTTCAACATGACCTAAACAACTATACGTTCTCATATCCATTTACGTACATGTGGCGTTCTGTCATACAAGTTTTGTAAGGAAGAAAACATGTATACAGAAATGGGAAACAACTATTTTTTTTTTATAAAAAAAAGTTAGTAAGTTGGTACAGATCAAGGGCACCTGTTCAGCCAACGTGAAGTAGTGTTCACATGGTTTTGATAACGTCATCATTACTATTAATCAATCATTGGTAAATTGACAGTTAAAGCAAAGAACTGTTTTGCTGCAAGAATACGCCACTGCCTTTAAAACAACAACCATGAGCTGTGTTTTAATAATCACCACAATCTTTATGAACGCACAGCTTACATTCAGATTATGGCGTAAATAATTTCAGGCGATAAGATTTTAACATGTCGGACTCGTATTCTTGTTTTCTCTCTCGACGTTTTCAGACCAGTCTCGTTCTCTTGATAATACGGCTTGAAGAAGTCTGAGGTAGACTTGTTTGCGATGGTTTCGCTCGGAACTGACATTTGCATGGGACTCCAGTTCAAATGCATCCAGATTTGATTAATTTTGTTTGTTTTTGTTCGTTCGTCATTCACAATCTTTCCTTCCAATTCTCTACTTTATCTTTATTTCTTGCACATCTTTGTAACAACGTTGGTCTTAATAGCTTTGTTTACTTCTTCCCGAGTTTTGGAGCATCTTCCACCTACCTTTCCTTCCCGCTATCAGAAGGGGGTGCCAGAGGTTTATGTTAAAACTTGTGTCATGCGACGAAAGTTTTGGGAGTAGTGCTTCAGCAGTGTTATGACTACCAGAGCAGCCCCAAGGCAGTTTACACACATGGTGTAAACACTAGTGGAAGTGAATCAACTACTTGCGTGTTACGTCATCCGTAAATTAAACGTTATTTGAGATTATTATATAAACGGTAATAAATTAGATGAATGACTTTCTTTGGCACGGTATATTTATTTTTTAAATTCAAAAATGTACTCAAAAATTAACAACAGCAACGAAGATAACAACCATAGCAGCAGAATTTGATTATCTGTCAATTCGCCACCAAGGTTGCCACCAACATTATATCACCAATCGCAATTCTAACCCGTCTTTGAAATGACTGACACAAGGAACTAAAATAACAATGGGCCAAATTATTTAACTATACTACTCGTAAATCACCCCTCTAAAACACCAAGACAACATTTATTTCTGTCACCATATTCGAATCAGGCTGTCAGAGAAATGTTATGATTTTTAGAAGTCATTTTAAATTCGTTTACAAATATGCATAAATATTAAATGGCTATACCCTACAAACAGAAAACGAAAGGGCTAAAGTTTTCGTATGTTTTATTTCCTTTTTTGAAAATAAGTGTGTATAAAGAGAGGTAATTATTTTTAATTTCGATTGAACATTCGTCTATAATTTTTGACGCCAATTCAGAGCTTTCAAATGACGATAATAAATACACGCGTGTATTCATGTTTCTTCAGTTCTCATGTAGCCCGATACGTGGTTTCCGTCGAGACTTGCTAATACTGGCGGCTGCCGCTAGGGGTGTTGACTGTTGAGTCCATCTCGATATGAGAGACGTGGGGCGACTGAAGAGCCACAAGCCCGAGGCTGCTTCTCACTGTTGCAACCCTCATCTATACGGTTCTGCATTCAGACTTATGAGAAGTTGGATGGCGAAATGGTTGGTTTCAAGGGGTCACGGGTCACGACTACCACATAAAATTGACTTCCTGATTGAAGATTCAGATTATTTGTCCGTTTTTTTTTGTCAACAGGTGTTTTTGCTTAACGATTTGCTTTAAGGCTGCCCGGGACAGTAATTTTTAGCGTCGTCGTTTGTGATCAAATGTATGTACAAATTAAAGTCTCTTCTTGTACGCATACATTTAAAACAATTGTCACACGCCAAGTACAAACATACATTTGGTTATTATGTTTTAATAAATTTTAAATGCCAAAAAATACTATTTTCTTTTGGAAAATGATTTTGCTAACTATTTAATCAAACTCTAAACTTATCGAAATACTTGTACATAGATTTTAGTCACATTACACGGCTCATCAATGCTTTAGTCAAACTTTTGAATTCAAGGTCAAAAACACATAAATTATAACTAAGTACTGTTGCATTTCTCTAGCAAACTGTTTATGATACGTTCTTGTTCTTAAATTCAATAAGTGTTGAGATTATATTGAATCTTGTAATATAGTATTGCAGTATTGCAACTATACCTATACTGAAACTCAGATGTGTAAAATTCTTTCTAAAAGCTTAGATGATATTTAACCCTTACGGGCATAGCATCGTGTGGAGGGTTATTATAAACCATGGGACATTTCATTTTAGTAAATACGAAAAAACTGATTCATGTTTTTAATTGTGTTCTCTCTTTTGTTTTAGGTAAGTGATTCTTTGATCGATCAACATGTGGTGAGTAGGTCTACTGTGCTGTTACCCAAAACACATTTATTCTCATGTAATTGAAATGCAGCCATTATTCTTATAATTACTTATTGATACTTTGTGTCCATTATTTAAAATCACTTTTAAGAATTGTGTATCGAAAACAAAGTGTTATGCTACATTAATTGTATCGCCCATTGATTTGCGTTAATTTAACAATACCTTGGACTATGACCCGTATAACGTAAAACGTATAACGTTACCTGGCACCTCCACCAAATACCATACCAAACTAAAAGCCGCGACTCCCATGCATCCTATATTGTGATGAGCTATTTACCGTATAATTGAGTATCATAATATGCAAGTATGCACATTTCAAGTAATACCGAGGAGTAGAACATATTTGTGTTATGAAGTCAGGCCCACACTTTATTGATGCCACAATAGAATCAGCTGTTGTAATAAACTAACAACCACATTCTGATTCTCGCCCCAACATCATATTATGATCTTCGGTTGAGTACGTCGTTAAGCACGAAATATTCCAAATCCAATCCAATCCGAAGCTCGCTATGTTTAAACTTTTAATACAACTTCTTATTACCCAGCACATTACCTCACATGGTAAACTCCCATCAAATAGTAATAAATGCAGTTTGTATGGATATGTACCGATAGAGATGGCTCAACGCTTAGCACAAGAGACTGTAATTCTGGAGGTCGTCGATTCGATACCCGCTACCAGCAATCCTGACTGAAGTTTTTTTTTTTTTTTAGGTTTTCCTCAATTCGAATGTTGCGATTGAGTAACATTAACAGCCCTCGGACATTCCTTAAAAACTGTTTAAAATATCGGCCGTATCACCTGAAGAGGGCGTGAAATTGTCCCGGGACAGGTTTCTTACAAAAAATTAAAATTTATTGAATGGATACTGTATTGGCAACGCTGAGCCTGAAATTATTTTTAATGTCAAGTAGTCGCAAATAAACGTTTAGATTTCATGAACATTTTTATAATGTTTCCTTCATTTTAGTGTGTATTATGTGTAAATATATATATATCAATAAAATTAAAATAATTGCGGGTTATTCCGCCACGTCCTACCTCCATATTGTGCCGACGTTTTAGGAACCTTATGGTTCCTATCATCAGGGCGTCTAACTCCAACTGTTATATATATATAATTTCCTAGAACTTGAAGCCAAGTTGAACACGTCTCGATAATGTATCAGCCTAGATTAAGCGTTGAGGGAGGCTGTCTGTATAGTTGTCTAGAGTTGATGGTGAATGTATGTATGGATTGGCCACGACTGCGCCCTTATGATTAGGATCTTGTCGCTACATCGCTCATAACTCTCTGTTGAACGACAGTATGAGACAGCGACACGTCTAGTTATGATGTGAGAGTCCGTTTCGTCATACTTATGTATCGCACGACCAAACAATGCATTACATAATATGGTTAAATAAATACAAATTTATGAAATTGTTTGGGAATATAGATCAATTCCGCGACGGGAATTAATATAATTTTTAGAATTTACATCTGTTTTGGACTCGAATACAGAAAAAAAAAAACTGTAATTTGTTTGTTAGTTTTATTATTTTTAAATGATGTTCATATATTAAGACACAGATTTTTATTACCTGAGTTATGCCTTAACTTCAATTGTCGGAATCGTGATCATCATCGGAATTGCCATTGATTTTTTTCCCATCACAATAATTACAACATTACGATTTAGTTGTGAACAGCGCCTTAGTCATGTATGTTAACTCTTTCAGGATTTCCGAATTGCAATTGCAATCCCGATACCAATAATTGAGGGTAGGCCTGTATTCTTTATCTACAACAACGTTAACATTAATATATGGAGCAATTTCTCTGCGCTTAGCTGAATCGGCATTCAAGTCATTAATGGAAAGGTTGGATAATATCTTCGGAACTTACATAACTTTTTAACTTTATCTCCAGTTTAGTACAATTTTCTACTAATTGTTTATACAAAGTTATTCAAAAGATTTTTAACCTGTCTAATATTTAACGCTAATCTCTTTTTGTATTGAGGGGTAGAGCTTCTGAAACAATCGAAAAAATAAATTATTTCAAATAATTTATACAGTTTTTCAAAATTATATTTTATGTACACAAGTATATGTTATTGAGTCCAGGATATTATATTTTGATTCCAATTACATCACATATCGTACACAAAGCCGGATTGAGCTTAAAATTCTGCGTAATTAATATTATGGAATACAGAGAAAATGACAAAACAAAATATCATGTTTACTTTGTTTGATGCAGATTGATATTTTAAGCACGGAATTTCACTTTCGGAATGTTAATGAAAACCGTCACTCTACAGCGCTAATGTCAAACTCAGGCCTATTTATTATCTTCGGGCCTCATTGACTGCATCCCTCCAATCGTTCAAGTGACAATGTTTTTAAGGTTTATAGAAATGCCAGCCAGATTCATTTCTAGAAGAGCGATGCTGCGCGAAACCTGAACCGCAGTTCGGAAATTGAACCTTAACTGCGTTTTGCTTCCCCTCGGTAACCCCCCCCCCCCCCCCCCCCATCCTCCAACTCCATCTCTCTCTCTCTCGTATACGTCAATCCAAAACATAACCAGAGCCCAACCATTTTAATCAACAATCGTATTACATTTTCGGATTTTTCCTCATCAGTGGTTAACCCAGCGTGAGTTTCATCAACGCTAGTGCTGACAGACCAACGACTGACAACCTACCTATGCCTGTGTGTGTGTGTGTTACATTCCTCTCATCGTACTCGGATGCGTTCAAGAATTAGCTGTAGTAAAGGGTGAAAACACCGACCAGAGTATATCACAGATTTCACTCGCAACTCTCTCTCTCTCTCTCTCTCTCCTCTTCGTAGTGATGCAAAATCAAGTGAAATGAGCAAAATTTCAAGCTTTCTAATACCAACAGCCAAACGTATTATAATTGTGTTCCTCACGAATAGTTAGTAAATTAAATATCACATTCAATATCAACATTTTGGAATCGTAGGGCTAAACATTAACAACCTCTACAAAATTTTAAGAGTTGCAATAGGTACTTAAAATTTTGTTAACCCATTTTTTAGTGTTCATAAAAGTACATTTCGCGTCATTTGCCACTTTTTTAATATTGTGTAGCGTTCTGAAAATATAACCGAGAAACATTGATTTGGCGCGTTTTTTTTTCAGTGAGAGTATCCTTTACCGTCGTCAAGCGACACATCCTTTTTAAGTCTTGAATTGGTCATCGTCAGAGTAACGTAAACTGTGCAGGGTTGTATGTGTAACGTGGACATGGCGTGGGTTACAACTTGGACGTTCTCCAACCTCTGGTCCGGCCTCACGTACACCTCGTGTTTGTATAAACGCTTGAACAAATAGCATCGCGCACCCATCCTAAGGGCGCTAAATACTTTCATAAGACGGCCGTTATTATTGCCAGGGCTGAGGGTGTGTTCCAACTTGATTTTCGCCTGCTAACCACTAACCACTACCTGCTACACACTAAATGCTTACAGCTTTGGGCACGCCACCTAGTATGCTAATACAAAGTTTATTGTTATTAATCATCTAATGTAAATAAATACGATAATCATACTTCCACTCACTGGTTGGGTATTTTCCTAACCTAAAAGTATCAGCTGTGATGGCTGGTATCAACCATCTTGTTTTAGTGGGTTAGTTGGTGTCGTAGTGTACACTTTCGGCCACTACCCACTAACCACTAACCACTAGCCAGAAAAGGAGCATTGGTCGTCTGCTTGTGACGTCACTTCCTTTCGATTAGTATAACTAAGCTTAGTCCACTACGAAAAACGTCAAGTTGGAACACACCCTGAATCTCATCCATGATGACCTTCAACACACGGTTAATCGCCCAGAGGTCACGGCTGTCTAGCACACTAGCACGATGCATGGCTTTTATGTTTGAGTTATGAGTAAACACTGTTTGTATTGTAATTTGTATGTACAATTGCAATGATTTATAATGATGGAATTTTTTGTCATGTTGAATAAAATGCACAGTATGTCAAGGAAAATTACAATTCATTGAACATAATACTATTAAATATATAATAAAATACGAAAAAACTAGTTTTAATGTTATACAAAATAAAATTTGTAGTATGCTCAACGTTTCTGTTGCAACTGGCTGAACCAACGCACTTTCTTTAGAGAATTAAATCTTATGCATGGGATCAAAGCTGGATTTGTTATTTCATTTTGGTTTTATCACTATGAATACGCGCAAAACAAATAGTAAATAGTAAAAAAAGTTTCGTTGTTAGTCAATTAATAAAACACGACATTCTAGTTCTAAGCGGAAGGTTTTTCCTTGTAATTTACCTGTTCACCACCTACATATGTATACATTTCAGATGGTGAAACTATGGAATGTAAATAAGTAGGAATTGAAAACTAGTAACGGCTGCACAGTCACAGTCAATAGAGAAGATTGCCAGTTTAAGCTAACCATTACCAAACAAATAAAACGGCTTTCCCAGTAAGCTTATCGCCTGTTGCATTCGATGTTTGTTCTGCGTTGTAATTTCCGTATAGAGACAAAGTTTCTGTACTAATACGAAGATGTACTGGATTATTCGTCTTTGAATTTTTCAGTATAAATAATAATAACAACGATGTGTTTTCGTGCTGTAGGGTGAACGCAGAGTTACATGCTTATCCCATCTTCAGGTGACTTTTCATTCATCCGATATGCTCAATTCAGATTGAAGCCTATCCAATCGTGCGTATTATAGCATTTGGAATTGGAATTGAAATGTAAATAATATATTTACTTACATCATATTAACTAAGTTGGGCCGGTACATTTATATAAATAATGAAGTAGTTGAGTTTTTATTTTATTTACATTTACTCTTAAAAATTACCTGTTTTCATTCAGTGTATAAGATTTAAGTTAAAAATAATCCTCACAATATATAACTTAGCCGTGAATTTTCAGGAAAAATATCCGCGCGTTCATGAAAGAGACTCAAAGTAGCTTATTAAATTATTAGACACTCCGAACTTTCTTTGTCCAAAAATTAACATAGCAAGCAACCACTAAAGGCTTTAATGTGTTTCGTTGGTTGGTATTAGCCAAAAGATCCTTAACTATAAAGTCACTTCATAAGGTTAGACTAATAAATTAGAGTTGCCGTTCTTTCGTTTTATGATAATCCCGAACGTCGTCTAAAGGCCGAAGATAAAAAGCACCCCACCATCTTAGGTAAGCTGTAGTCTTCGTGTTGTTAGTTCATTGTGATCATTAAAAATCTAGTACACATGACTTGAATATGGATTGTCGTCTTAGAACCGTCGTTCGCTCTGAGCTTAGCCGCTTGGCCCCACTCGAATATAAATGATGTGAGATTAGTCTCTGTGAGGCCAATAACATGGGGCATTGGGCTCAACCAATGAGGTGGCTGCTTTTATGGAGAAAATCCAATGATATGCTGTCTTAAGGACAGTTGATGAATTGATAGACTCACGGACCGTAAAATTAGTCGGTCTTCGGTGTTCGGTGAAGCTGGAGTTGAGGTGCAAAACAATGAGACTGGGGGGGGGGGGGGGGGGAGAGTCATATTTGCTCCAGTCACGGCGTACCCTCGCTTACAACAATGTTCGCATGTATTTGCTGGTATATATACTCGGGCCACTTATATGGGTAATATACATATCCGCATTTATTTCTGTGCATATTTGTAAAATTATTAATTTTCTACTACATTATTACTGTTCATATACTATAGCGTAAAAGGGCGGTTAACGATTACAGATCATGCGGATGGATTTATCTGTTCACGTAAATTAATAAATAAAAATGCAGTTCAGGATTTGCACTCGTCTAGTCTATGAAAGATGCGTAAACGATTACGTATTGGTCATTTCATTCAAGATAATGTAATTCATCATTTCACTAGAAAGTATGACACTTAGTAAAGCGCAAACCTGTAGGTATAGGTAAATTTCCTGCCTACTTAGGCCGATGTAATTTTATAGTTAAAACAATTGCAAACAGAGCATTTGAAATTGATCTCATACCAATTGCATTAGCAATGAATTGCAACAAGCTTTACGTTTTACGATTCATAAACACTTTGTGTTGGTTTCTGCTTTTAACACAATGTGGTGAGACGATGTTGGGCTTTTCAAAAGTATAACAGTGTAAAATTGTATATCAGTTCAATGTATGTGTTAATGCGATTGACATGTTCAGTTGTAATTAATTCAATTTTGGCAGGTGGTCAGTCAGTATAAACAGAATAATATTTAGAACCAAAAAATAAGTTAAACATTTCTGAATGGCTAGTATAATATCGAGGAAATAGAATGTCGGACATTTGATCAAGTGTGTTACGAATATTGAAGCACCATACATAATATGACAAAACGATTCCCGATAATAATGAACGAACATAATAAACCGGGATTCTTTTTGAGGTGGTTACATAGCGGCGATGTGAAGCGATATTTCTATTCGCCGGCATCAAAAGCAAGTTTTTTGCAGGCCCGTGTATTGTCCTATACTTCTCTTTCACTGTCTCCCGGTTATTATTTCTAAAACAGTATCAAATATTTCCCCAGACTACCATGGCAACCTTGAGGCTTCCTACACGCGTGGACGCGCTCATGGCAGCTGCGCACGCGTAGACGATCAGGGTGCGCTGTGGGAGGGGCGATTTGTTTGCTCGGCGAAATAATCAAATGCCAGAGATATCAATTAATTCTGTTATTACTTTATAAAATGCAATATTGGTTTGTAGATTTCTCTATCAGATGACAATGAAAAAATTTGTGGACAATAAAGGTATTGTTGTGGTAGTTTCAGTACAGTACTCTGATTGCGTAGGTAGATAGTCAAAGAGTCCTCTAATATAACGTGCATGGCTAGAGTGCTGGAGCTGTTGTGCGCAATTTATACTGAGTTATTATTAAAATAGTTTTTCTTTTGATGCATTAACTTAATTGACCGCGTAAATTTTGTATTAAAGCTAACTTTGCTTATATCTATTTACCGAATGTTGGAAATATCAGGTCACACAAAAACATCAGAGGCTACGATAGGAAAGAAAAACAACAAATTGATTGATGAAAATATTTGTCATAAAATATAATACAGAGAAACTGTATAGAATATAATGTGCAAATTAGTTGGCCCTAAATCGTAAGCCTGCAATAACAATGGACATTGCATTGTGTGTTCCATCAAGGCCCTTGAATGTACCAACACCCACCACCATCCATTCAGGTGTACCCGAGCCAAGAATCAATAGCAACATAATAATCCCATATAATCCTCCCATTCAAGGCTTAGTTTATGTACATTCAACTAAGTCACTAGGCTGCCACTCGGGAAGAACAAAAGGATGCACTTAGCAAATTGATAGCATACACAGGGATGCAAAAAATATGCCACTAAAAATAACTTTAATACACAAGTTCAAGCAATTGTTTTCTAACAATTAGTAAAGATCAGATTTAAATTTTTAATCATACTCGCTAGGCAGGTATTTATTTAGTGACAGCCTTCAGATCTGAGTCCAAAGAAGAATAGCTCTACCTGTCATACGAAGATACATTGTGTAGAACTTAAGTTTGCACATCCAAAATAGATGTGCGTCACAAACGATTGTTTTATTATGTATTGGGCTGTATAAAGTTTCTTATAATCCAGAAAACCACTTTAAAATGTGAAAAACACTTTTGACCAAGGCCAGTATTACATTAGTCAATGATGAGGCTATTTGTTCAGTAACTTTTTACCAACCTGAGAATAGTTTACGGTTTTAACTACAATCTGGGTTGATAATGACGGAAGGAAAAACATTGCGTTTATTATAAAACTTTTACAATTTAATATCTACGATTCCACTAGAAAATGTTCTAGAATGGTACATGAACACTATCTAAAAAAATTCCAGATACACAAAGGTCAACATCAATTATGCGAACATTAAAAATTAAAAAAAGAAAAAAAACACGGCAAGTACATAAAATATAACCGTCTCTTAATATCCATTAACATTTCAATGCCAGTTAGACAAGAATTTTAAATCTTTGTTTGTACGGAAGAAGGCAAGGCAGGGCAGAATAAACTTTTACTCTAGCAACGGTATAAGATGAAAATAATTCGTTTAAGTGCTCAAGGCGAAGACGTCCACAGAGTTCAACTTCCGCTCGTAACGTTAAGCCTACCGTGTGCATAGCCTATGTTGGGGCTGTCTGCGCGTCATCACATCACCCTAGGCGAACAAGGTAGCTAATGCTACGCAAGGAAGGACAACGGTATTAAATCCACGATGTAATTTATTGTTCTTTCTTTTGAATATCGCTTTGATTCAATGATAATTTCGTTTGAGGCTGAATTGTTTTATTACCGTTTTCAGATTTATAAAATGAGCTTAACATACACAAGTTTAACTAAGAAATTGAAAGTTTGATCTCTGAAAGTAACAAAGTTATTTTGTTCTTAATTGTTCACCCGCTGGTTCACCGGAAATATTGCTAATTTAATTCACTCCACGTCGAATTAAGTTTTGAAAGGAATACGTGATGGTGATCAACAATATTTATTGTGGTTTAAGTACATATTCTAATCTACAGCCTAAAGTATATTCAGCTGCATTTTCTTTATTCGTTTTTTGTTTATCATTGTTTTAATCTATACCGATACGGCGAGTGTATTGGTACCACACTAGTGCAAAATCAGCTTATAACTGAATAGGATAGACAATACATAAATAAATTATATGTGGCCTTTTTTAAAACAAATTATATCAAACAGCAATAATTATATTTTTAACTACAGCTTTTTACTTTCTTGATGTATTTCTGAGTGATACTTCGACACTTTCACAATTAAAAATTTCCAGTTGTAAACATAAATATATATTTTAAAACATCAACATTTCCAAACAGAGCTTTAAATTTTGTGGTAAATATAATACATTTCTCTTCCGCCTTTCAACTATTAAGAGAAGTAGAAATCAAAATCGGAAATCAAGAGAAGTAGAAATCAAGAAGTAGAAATCAATTTGAGCTGAAATCGTACTTTGCGCGGGTGGGGGTGGAGGTGGGGGGGGGGGGGGGGGGTCATGGTCATTGGAAAATACGTATTAATTAATTTTAAGAGACACAATAAGTTCTGCCAGAGTAAGAGAATTCTCCTTCCAAATCTATTCGGACACAACGAAATTACATCCTATCACATATAGGTATCATTAAAGCCACTTTTTGCCCGTCTGCTCCGGACGAAGCTACAGTTTATTAGTATCCAGCTAATAACAGTCTCCACTATAATCACAGCGATTTTTCGCTCCACTAACTTGATGAGGACACTGAAGAAAATACCGTTTTAATTTCGTTTGGTTGAGCTTCAGTGGGTAGATTGTGTAATGCGGCGCGATTACCACCGCCGAGTTTTGGTTGAGAGATACAAATCTTCCCACTTAATCCTACCACTGAAATATCACCAAATGAGACCACACACTCTGGTGCTAAGATCATTCAGGCTTGGGTTGTGACCCACATCGTTTATTATTCACTATTCATAAACGAGCTGCCACGCGCTGTTATTCCTGCGGTGTTTGTCTGCGAGTAGATAATGTGTTTTACATTATTTGCGTTGTCGAAGCTTGGTACATAACTACAATTATAAGTTACTAAGAGACGTGGGTTATTTTTAACACGGTTGGGAATTTTGATTTTAAATATGATCGAAGTCAACGTTCAGTCAAGTTGAGATGGATACGAAGACATTATTACAATATTAGTGTGTTTTTGTTGATTAGTTTAATTTTTCACGAATTATCTATCTTTGGTATTTTTTTAAAATAAATACTAATGACATAATACTAAATTTGTGCATCTTCTTCATTTTCCAAATGAACGTGTTGTAATTTCCCCAGAGACATATGTAGGGTAATTCTGTAATTATTGATACACAGAATATTTTACAAACAGGAATTTCGTACAAAAAAGGAGAAATTTGTGTAGTGTTGCTTAAATCCTGTTTTCAGCAGTTCGATTTTCCTTGCAATTTATTGAATTCAAGAACTCAAAGCGCGTGAATAATAAAATGTGGTACTAAAGTTGAATGTTATTTCTTGAATTTAAGTTTGGCTTCAATTTTTTTTTCGTTCGCGATCAATTCCACTTTTGCTTCAAGTTAAAGAAAACGGACCAGTTTCAAATAAGTTTCGAATGGTCTAGAATATTATGAAAGCGGTGTTTTATATTTATATTGTTGGTGGAACCAGGTAGCCAACTTGAATTAGTTCCAAAAGCTGTACCACTAGTAACACAACAATGTTTCCTTGTACTACTTCAGGCAATGAAAGGTTTTTCCAAGAATCTTCAACAAATGTGTCCAACTACGTCAGATTCAGATTCAGATTCATTTTTATTGCATTTTTAAGTTTACACTGCGATAGCACAATTACATACGATAGTACATACGATAGTACAATTATCATCTAGTATAGTAAAGAGCTAATATGTTTTAAGGGAAATTAATGTAGGCTATACCGAGTATGTAGGCCTACAGTGTAAACTTGTTTTGTTGCTGTCATAAGCAGAAGCTTGAGAGATCAGCAACAAAACATGCCTCTATTTTTATTTTGTTTACAATGAAAATTAAGATTAAGTTTGGTCTAGAGCTAGGACTATGTATAATGCTATATATAAGTCTTAATACTATGAAATGAGAAACTAAGAGAATTAATAACTAATAACTAACTTGCTCTAATATAACTGACTGGCATAGAAACTTATAACTAATATATATATCTGAAGTAGGATTTTTGCACGATTGTTATAATATATTGGATATTCAATAAGTCGAAGAGCAAACTGGTAAATGTAAAACATATTAGGTACATTTTCACGTTTTATTGAGCACTGGAAGTAATGCGCACGTGTATGTGGGTGTCAATATATTGTGCTTATGTTGATGACCAGAAGATGGCAATAGCCAACCCACTACTGTCTGAAGGTTCACGTGACAACCGGGTAAATGTCAGAAGCAGTTGTTGCCGAGTTTTTTTTTGTTTTTTTTGCCGAGGGTTTATGAAATAGGACACAGGTAAGCATAATCTGTCCAAGTCAGATCATTTTCTCGATATGTTTTTTTTACGGTCGTATTTTATTTTCCAAGAAATAACCGATTTTTTGTTATTGCTTCTCTGTTACACAAGTTGTCAGAAAATATTAACTTTATTATATGATACGAGGATATAACATGACTTTATTATTAGAATTTTGAAACAAAGGAAAAACACGATTGGGCTGTAGCTACTGTCTGTTATTGTTAACAGCTCCGGATGACAAAACCCACCAGTTCTTAGAATCTTGCACCAATATTCTGACCAAGTGGGGGATGTTCGTAAACACCGTATTCGGTAAAATCTTGCAAGTAAGCATTAACACTAACTGTATTAGTGATGAATGAACAATGGAGATTATCAAATAAATCATCATTCGGTCTCCTCCTGTTTTTAAGGTGATTAAACCTGTTCTAAGATATGTCATCGTAACGGAAAGAAAAATAAATCCTAGAATAAAAAATATTTTGCTATTACTTCAAAAATTACATTAATCTAGATTATAGAGTACTAGAAGTATACTCTTAAATCAAACACCAAACACGTTTGTCGGTAGCTGTTTGCCGCATTCTTCATTAAACCCATTGTGAGTGCATGGCATAGACCTCCACAAAAATGTCCTTGCAGGAAAGAGTAGATCTTCTCAAAGTAGTATATTTGATAAACAAGCCCTTATTCGTTGTGTTTTATTCATATTTAACACAATGTGAAGTTGCAGGCAGAATCACTTTAAAGACAAAATCATATTTTATTGTCAGTCATGGGATCTTTGGCAATTATTGATTTAAAAACCCGCAGTTACGTGGCTCACTCGTAGCCATGTCCGTAGAATAGTTTTAATTCTAAGTAAAACAGAAAAAATACATCTCTTAAAAGATGAGTGGCTTGTCAGAATCCCCGCAGACAAAACACGACATTTTTGTTCCGTCTACGTTTCTTCGTTTATTTTTCCGCCTCTATTCTTTCTGAAATCGCAACTTTTTAACAACTTTCCAAAACATATGGTTATGAAAAAATATTTTTTTAATGTATTTCCCTTAAGGTAATTGTATTAAAATTGTCGTAACTATTTAATATTTGTATCTTTATTTTCTATCTAAAGAAAATAGCTTCTTTCAATAACTCGTTTGTCTTGTACAAGTACAGAAAACACAATATTGGGTTAATAAACTTATCTTCGTTGCTTTGTCACGAACGGTTAAAGATAGGAAATGACCCGCAAATCAATTTTTCTTCTTATAAAATTGAGTGTGAAGCAAATTAACCTTACGATCTTAACGACCTGAATCCATTCTCTATGGGATGAGATCATTCTTTGGTATCATCTTGTGATTATTCTACTTGCTTGCAAAGTAGATTATGAGAACTTTTCTGTAGCGCCGAGTATCAAAACAAGACTCATCGTTTGCAATTGTAGAAGGCAAACAAAAATGGTGAAAGCAAACTTAATGTCCAGAATAAGAGTTATGTAACGCTGTATGTCTGTAATGTTAGAGCGTACGGAGTATACATGTCGCTGTGTGTCTGTAATGTTAGAGCGTACGGAGTATACATGTCGCTGTATGCCGGCCATGTAAGAGCGTACGGAGTATACATGTCGCTGTATGTCTGTAATGTTAGAGCGTACGGAGTATACATGTCGCTGTATGCTGGCCATTTTAGAGCGCACGGAGTATACATGTCGCTGTATGTCTGTAATGTTAGAGCGTACGGAGTATACATGTCGCTGTATGCCGGCCATGTAAGAGCGTACGGAGTATACATGTCGCTGTATGCCGGCCATGTTAGAGCGTACGGAGTATACATGTCGCTGTATGCCGGCCATGTAAGAGCGTACCGATTATACATGTCGCTGTATGCCGGCCATGTTAGAGCGCACGGAGTATACTTGTCGCTGTATGCCGGCCATGTAAGAGCGTACGGAGTATACATGTCGCTGTATGCCGGCCATGTTAGAGCGTACGGAGTATACATGTCGCTGTATGCCGGCCATGTAAGAGCGTACGGAGTATACATGTCGCTGTATGCCGGCCATGTTAGAGCGTACGGAGTATACATGTCGCTGTATGCCGGCCATGTTAGAGCGTACGGAGTATACATGTCGCTGTATGCCGGCCATGTTAGAGCGTACGGAGTATACATGTCGCTGTATGCCGGCCATGTTAGAGCGCACGGAGTATACATGTCGCTGTATGCCGGCCATGTTAGAGCGCACGGAGTATACATGTCGCTGTATGCCGGCCATGTTAGAGCGTACGGAGTATACATGTCGCTGTATGCTGGCCATGTTAGAGCGTACGGAGTATACATGTCGCTGTAGGCCGGCTATGTTAGAGCGTACGGAGTATACATGTCGCTGTATGCCGGCCATGTTAGAAAGTACGGAGTATACATGTCGCTGTATGCCGGCCTTGTTAGAGCGTACGGAGTATACATGTCGCTGTAAGCTGGCCATGTTAGAGCGTACGGAGTATACATGTCGCTGTATGCCCGCCATGTTAGAGCGCACGGAGTATACATGTCGCTGTATGCCGGCCATGTTAGAGCGTACGGAGTATACATGTCGCTGTATGCTGGCCATGGTAGAGCGTACGGAGTATACATGTCGCTGTAGGCCGGCTATGTTAGAGCGTACGGAGTATACATGTCGCTGTATGCCGGCCATGTTAGAGCGTACGGAGTATACATGTCGCTGTATGCCGGCCATGTTAGAGCGCACGGAGTATACATGTCGCTGTATGTCTGTAATGTTAGAGCGCACGGAGTATACATGTCGCTGTATGCTGGCCATGTTAGAGCGTACGGAGTATACATGTCGCTGTATGCCGGCCATGTTAGAGCGTACGGAGTATACATGTCGCTGTATGCCGGCCATGTTAGAGCGTACGGAGTATACATGTCGCTGTATGCCCGTCATGTTAGAGCGTACGGAGTATACATGTCGCTGTATGCGGGTTTGTTAGAGCGCACGGAGTATACTTGGCCCCTGATTTCCAATTACCTTGTTTCTTGCCATCTGAAGCCGCAACTTTATCACGGCGCGGGCATTACCCGTAGCTCCCAGGGTACTTAGAGAATCTCAGATCTCACCAAGAAAGTTACAAATTGTTCATACATTACTGTCAACTTCAATTTAAACTGCAATTTACTTTCATTTTAACAAATAGGCTAATTACAGTTACACGAAAACTCAGTGTCTGCAATTAAAAATAGTTAGACAAATGGTTATAGTATGTCTTGCCTTGCATAGTTAATTAAAAATAGTTAGATAAATGTTTTGCTAAGTTTTTTGTTGCTAATTTACGTTATATGTTATACAAATGCGTGCATAACCGAACTTCACTTTTCTGGTTTGAAATGTAAAAATTGAACTAATAATACGATTGTTTCTACTTTAAGTTTTCTCTTCGATCGGTTATCCCTCAAATTTTGTAATTAACAACACAATTATCTAGGAAAACGACTAAATCATCCAGACATCAGTACGGCGGACATTAATTTTGGATAATTCACAGAATTCACGGTTGTGCTTCAGTAAAGTCATCTTGAATGAGGATTTATGGAAAAAAAACGGAAAAAAATAAACTAATGAAAGAATGAACTTATTCATATGGGACAACCGGGTTGTAGGTAAGTCGCTTACCAGGTTATACGAGTAAGTAAGTAATGCTACTCTTTGTTGATGTGTAATGTCCCAAGCTATCACTTCATGCTGAAAAGTGCTAAACCTAATCATAATAACTAAACTTTTAACTTATCTAGGTCCTAACATCTACTTAAAACATGTCCATTAGACCCAGCTTACATTACCGTGGTCGCTACGCAGGTAATAATCACGAGGGTAACCCATGAACGTTCACCCTGAGCTTTGATTACCATTGTAACCAGGTAGTTTGTCTACTTTCCAGCAGACAATGTTTGCGCGTCGACCAAAACACCACATGAACTTAACCTCACAATTTGTATAATTTTCAACCCTAGCTCTCAAAGTTGGAAGTCGCTGTTAAACTTTCGCGAAGGAAACAAAGCCATAATTAGGTATGGCGTCTTTGGCCTACCGGTACCGAAAATGTGGTCCGTGCTCGCAAAATGGTCTACATTCGAGATTGTGTTCTAACTGCAGCTTTACGCGCTCAAAAGGCATCAGTTATGAAAGGCTACTAGAATAACTCTCCAAAGCTAACGTAGCTAAATCTGCGTAAATATTTTCAAGCGTTTACGCGCAGAATTGACCCGCGTAGTTTCACTTACGCGTGTACTGTCATTTATATTATGTACATGAGACCCGATCAAAACTATCTATTTTTTTATTGTCACCCTTTGCCGCTTGCGTAAAACAATGTACCCACACGCTGTACTGGTGTAAATGAAAAAAATAAAAAAGTTATATAAAGGGGTCTTCGGGTGTTCAGCAGGTACCTGGCTGGGACCAGTGTTGTTCAGTGAAATACTGGCCGGGCCAAGGCTGAAGCCGGAGTGGCCACAGATCCATTCTTGGCTGTCTGGCCGATGGCCCGGACGAATTAGAATGAGTCGAGTGACCTTTTACTGCAAAATTTATCACTTACTTTGGACAATATTGCATTTTACACACATATTCTGCCATGATACAAAAAACAGAGAATATAACAAGCGTACTTAATTGCAATAATAATGCACTCACAAATATTATTTCAAATCATAAAGTTCTACCTCGTCTGTATATTAAAAGAATGGGACACAGCGTTCGTTCGGTTTTCTTCGTTTACTACATCGAAAATCTTTCACAAATGTTGGCTTATAATAGGAACCCGTTTTCAATGGTAGAATACGATTTGATGCCTATTGTTCCGTTTCCGTACAAATCCCGTTCGAATGTTAAAAATAAAATTGTGTTGAGTGCGCCGCTAACAAGACTCTTGTTTGGCGTAAGACGTGGCCGATGCTCAGTCGGCTCCATCTGTTACCGGGGGATATCTAAAACTTATTTGTGTGTCAGGGCTCGTTATTGCCTTCCAAATCATTATTTTTGCGCTCTCCGCAATTTTTAAGCCCTCTTTGTCATTTTACGTAGGCTCTTGTATTTTGTTACTAAGAGGATTCTGTATCGACTCGCACAAAGTGGTCCTTAAAAAACAGACCTTCTAATTTCATCCTACAAATTACTTGGAAATTTATTATTAGTAATATTTAAAAATCAAATTGTATTTATTTATTTATTAAGCTGCCTTATGAAAAGTATCGAGCGCAAAAAAGAGATGCTTCTAAACTTTACGAGTGACAGGTTAAAATAATTATCCATCTTATTTGCTATGTTATTCCTTCGCGAAAATCGTATTTGTTAATACGAAGTAATGCTTGACTCGGTTTATCTATGATTCCTCCGAGCAGAATCAGAATCAGGCGAGCCGTATTTCAAGTTATTCTCAATGAAATTAGTTATTTCTCGGTATTATGTCCCACGTATAAGGAGATATTTTTTCTTTATTTTTGTATACCTGACAAAGTTTGACTAACATTTTTTCCCTATTGAATACGGTTATATTTTCGTCCTTGTGTAAAATCATCTCATTTGAATATTCTCTAGAGCAAAACTTTCTCATAACGATCCCACAGCAAAAGTTATATGTTTGTAACTTTTTGCAAAACATTCTGTAAGAAATAACAGCTTCCGGTGTAGTCAAGTTCTTAAGCCCGTGTAAGCATAAGCACACACCTTACTGGCTTTCCCATCGTTGCTACTCCCCTATGGATGTTGTGGACCTACGCTAATTTGATATGGCACGTGTGCTTTATTTATTTGTTGATCTATACATACGTTATGATAATATTGGGGCATTACGTCTCATATTTGGATTGCATTATGCAGAATTATACACATGTTAAACTGTATGTATTATTGTTGCAATAAGCGGTATTACAAACATTAAATTAGCTGTATTATTGTTAGATTATAACAAGTATAATACACACATTAAACTACGTGAATTTTTGCTGTATTATACAATATTGCACGTATCTATTTGTATTATTGTTACAATATAATATTGTATGACACATTTTAAACTGCGTATTCTAGTATGACAGTTTATATTCAAGCATTTGTGTAATTGTTACATTAAACAGTGTTTATGTATTTCTTAGATGATACAAGCGTTTTTTTTTTATTACGGACAACATTTCAAAATAAGAAATTCAAAATAGCCTGTTAAAATAATTAAATACTATTAATTTTTACACTACATTTATATTGCTAACAACTAAAAATGGTGAAATAAGTTGAATGCAAAGTATTCGTAAATAAGACACTGAGGTTGTATGACCAAGTTACCTCTTCGTTGTTAGTGGGCTCCTAAATGGATGTAATCCAATTTACTCATAAGGTTTATTAGTTTATAATTAAGTATTTTTGAAGGGCCGAAACAATAGCGAATGTGCAAATGATACGATATACGATCATGAAAGAACAATTAAATATTGTGTATTTGCAATGTGGCTTTAATATCATATTCTACACCAGACTGTGAAGACAGATTATAAATCAACAGTTTATTGAAAATTTAATTCGTTCTTACCGACGCTTGTTCTGCCCCGCTGTGACTCTTTCTAAGGTACAGCTGACAATGAAACATTACCATGTGCTACGGATCCGCAAGGCAAGCAATAACCCAAGTTGAATGCTAATATGGGATTAGTTTTGTTGCTCAGTAAGTTGCACTCACCATGAATAGGAACACAATAACACATCGTTCGTTCAATTAGTCTCGATTTACATATAATTGATTATTTAATTGTCGGTTTAAAATGTGGTTTTGTTTCCTCGCTTAGATGGTAAATGAGAACACTGCGCGAGTCGGATGGAAAAGCAACTGTTGACCACTCCTTTTCATACTCATTACTGAGGAACGGAAGTTTAATTCTAATCTCTTACTATGCATGTATTTCATTTTAAATCAAAACAAATTCAATTTTATGGGATTCAATAATATAAACGAGTCGTCAAACCTGGCTGTAAAGTTAATATTATTATAAAATAAGGATGGTATTTCCTGTAGCAAAGAAGGCAAATTTTGTTCTGACAGGTCCATCTAACGTATATCTGTAAAAACATTGTAATCGATAACATGGTAGGGGGTCTCTGAGTGAAATTGATGATACAAAAAGGGGGAAATTTTTTTTAAAACTTATTCCTACAAGAAATGCTAAACTTAACAAATGTGCCCCTTAATGTAACATGATAAGGATACAATTATTATAGGCGTTAAAGGAATAAGGTACATAAGTGGATGGTTCGCAACACAATATGGATCATTTCTATAGAGTCTTGGTTTTGCGCTTAGCAAGAAACGCAATTTCACACAAAATCAAACCGCATGAGTTAGAATGTGTATTACGCTTACATCTTGAGATTTAAAATTTCATTTTTGACAACATTTTAGTTTATATTATGAATGCAAAGATATGATCCCCACTTAGATATTTTTGCTAACCGCTTTCATAGTGTGTATGTCTTTCTCTTGAACGGCGCCGTAGCTCGAACAATTAGCCTGCTCGCCAGATAAATCTGACAGACGATATATCAACATTTTACTCAAATTTAATTGCCGGTCTGATCTAGAACATTTTAAAAGTTCTACAATACAGATTTTGATGAAATCACAGAGTGTAGAGAGTAGGCTCTTCTTTTTGAATTCTTTATTACAAAGCGTGATTTATTATACTGGCAAGTATTTCCTGATCATAGAACTGGGGTCTTTCAACTGGGGGTTAGGCAGTGGATATTGAACTAGGCTCATACACGCAATAAACAGAGGAACACTTCCAGTTCAAACGCTTTGCCAGGTTGATAATTTGATTAGTTATGAAACGCGGTCATGTGAGATATAATTAGAGTTAAATATCGCCGAAGACAGGATAATTAGTCAAGATGTAGTTATTGGAGCTGAGGAGAAGGTTGTGTTAACAAACATCCACACGCTCTCTTACGGGCAAATTCACACCACTTCATTACCAGAATAAAGCTAATTTGTGTTTATCTCATATGAAACGTTCCTAAGTATTAATACATGAATTATAGGCTTTATGTTTTCAAGTGTACGTTATGTACAAATAATGAACATATTTCAGTATAACGATATAAATAACAATGAAAGATTACCAAAACCACAGCTGACATATATAAGATAATGAAATATTTATGAAAATTGCAACAGGAAATGATGATCAGTGCTTGGATAAGTTAGGGCAGTTAATGTGCACATAGCAGTACAAAGCACTAATGACAACATTAGTGATTTAGGTCAATGCAGACATAAGGTGGGGCGGTTATAGTGAACATAGCCGTACAAAGCACTAATGATAACGGTAGTGATATAGGTCAATGCAGAAATAAGGTGAGGCGGTTATAGTGAACATAGCAGTACAAAGCACTAATGATAACAGTAGTGATAAAGGTCAATGCAGATATAAGGTGGGGCGGTTATAGTGAACATAGCAGTAGAAAGCACTAATGATAACAGTAGTGATATAGGTCAATGCAGACATAAGGTGGGTCGGTTATAGTGAACATAGCAGTAGAAAGCACTAATGATAACAGTAGTGATATAGGTCAATGCAGATATAAGGTGGGGCGGTTATAGTGAACATAGAAGTAGAAAGCACTAATGATAACAGTAGTGATATAGGTCAATGCAGACATAAGGTGGGGCTGTTATAGTGAACATAGCAGTAGAAAGCACTAATGATAACAGTAGTGATATAGGTCAATGCAGACATAAGGTGGGGCGGTAATAGTGAACATAGCAGTAGAAAGCACTAATGATAACAGTAGTGATATAGGTCAATGCAGACATAAGGTGGGGCGGTTATAGTGAACATAGCAGTAGAAAGCACTAATGATAACAGTAGTGATATAGGTCAATGCAGACATAAGGTGGGGCTGTTATAGTGAACATAGCAGTAGAAAGCACTAATGATAACAGTAGTGATATAGGTCAATGCAGACATAAGGTGGGGCGGTTATAGTGAACATAGCAGTAGAAAGCACTAATGATAACAGTAGTGATATAGGTCAATGCAGACATAAGGTGGGTCGGTTATAGTGAACATAGCAGTAGAAAGCACTAATGATAACAGTCGTGATATAGGTCAATGCAGACATAACGTGGGGCGGTTATAGTGAACATAGCAGTAGAAAGCACTAATGATAACAGTAGTGATAACGGTCAATGCAGACATAAGGTGGGGCTGTTATAGTGAACATAGCAGTAGAAAGCACTAATGATAACAGTAGTGATATAGGTCAATGCAGACATAAGGTGGGGCGGTTATAGTGAACATAGCAGTAGAAAGCACTAATGATAACAGTAGTGATAAAGGTCAATGCAGACATAAGGTGGGGCGGTTATAGTGAACATAGCAGTAGAAAGCACTTATGATAACAGTAGTGATATAGGTCAATGCAGACATAACGTGGGGCGGTTATAGTGAACATAGCAGTAGAAAGCACTAATGATAACAGTAGTGATATAGGTCAATGCAGACATAAGGGGGGGCGGTTATAGTGAACATAGCAGTAGAAAGCACTAATGATAACAGTAGTGATATAGGTCAATGCAGACATAAGGTGGGTCGGTTATAGTGAACATAGCAGTAGAAAGCACTAATGATAACAGTAGTGATATAGGTCAATGCAGACATAAGGTGGGGCGGTTATAGTGAACATAGCAGTAGAAAGCACTAATGATAACAGTAGTGATATAGGTCAATGCAGACATAAGGTGGGGCGGTTATAGTGAACATAGCAGTAGAAAGCACTAATGATAACAGTAGTGATATAGGCCAATGCAGACATAAGGTGAGGCGGTTATAGTGAACATAGCAGTAGAAAGCACTAATGATAACAGTAGTGATATAGGTCAATGCAGACATAAGGTGGGGCGGTTATAGTGAACATAGCAGTAGAAAGCACTTATGATAACAGTAGTGATATAGGTCAATGCAGACATAAGGTGGGTCGGTTATAGTGAACATAGCAGTAGAAAGCACTAATGATAACAGTAGTGATATAGGTCAATGCAGACATAAGGTGGGGCGGTTATAGTGAACATAGCAGTAGAAAGCACTAATGATAACACGCTGTAGTGATTCCTATTTACCGCACAGCGGGTGTGGTCTCTCCGGTAACCCATCAACAGGCCTGACTCGCAACATTCGTGTATGCGTCCATTCATGCGCGAATCCCCATGAATTAGGCCCCTAAATATCAATCTACCACGATTCTCTCGATTAATGTGTTGGTCGCCATCAGACGCTGAGCGGCCATTATTCTATTCGACACGTTTCCATCATAAACAGTTAACATGTCGGATTTTATTTCCTAATATAGACAAATAGAGTCGTGATGACCATTGACTGTTGATTGAACTGTGGCAGTGTGGACTGAGGACTTTACGAAGCACCACAGCTGTCCAAACAAGTAATTTTACCGTTTTTCTGAAATCAATATCGGTAGTCAGAAAATGTAGTTCGTTAAGTAATCGACCCGTGGAGTGGTCAGAACTCGAATTGTGATTATGTCACATTAATTCGTGTCCAATGTGTGTATTACAGCACGTGGGTTTAATCCCATGTCCCTCCTTTCCTGGAGTCTGCGTTCATTCCCAACTCCCTATTCACGGCGCTCGGTCTGGGGAGAGAGAGCAGCAGGTATTAGCCCTGACGCGGGGTTTATGATGTGGTGGACACAACTGTGAAGAATATTCACTTAGAAATGGCTTCACTCTCTTGGCATTCTGAAACTATACAGTTAATCCGTAGCTTACTGACTCCAATAAAATTCCTTGGTCTGTTCATAGCACGAATAATATGTCGTTCTGAAAAAAAACGAGGTATTTCACATAAAATTAAACAGTAATTAAAGACATGTATACGTGAACCAAACAAACGCGGAAAGATACTACTTTGAAATATGAATCTATTTTTGATTAGTTTGGTAATGTTTTATTACCTTATCAATAACAACTTTGTGATTTTTCAAAGGCACAATAGAACATTCCTTGTGCACTTCAAAACTAGCGAATTATGTTGCTTTGTTATTTAGGTAGTGTGATTGAAATGATATTACGGAGTGAGATTCACCTTAGAAGCTATACGTACTTTACTTTATTACCTATGGTGGTCCCGCCATGCTTTCTTACTTGTTTTCATATAAGATGCAGCCTACCCCATTGGCCGAAAATATATAACAGTCAGTCTAACCGATATAGGTAGAGGAATATATATTGAAACATTCGTGAAAATTGTATCATAAAATTCTCTTGAAAAAACTCTCTAGTAATATGGGCAGATTAGGAATGGCTTGTAATAATGTTGAGTGGCAAAGTGGTGTATAAACTACTTTGGAGATATAACTCATATGCTCCAAAAAACTGATTTTATTACAACGTTGGCACATTTCAGAATCCTTCTCACACTTGAAGATTTTCGGGAAAGAACCATGTTCTGAGTAACCTCCGAAACTTAATACGTATCTCAATTCATATGGCTGCTGGCATAGCGTTATTCAAAGAAACACATAAAGCTAATATAACTACACAAACAAGCCAAAAAGTTATCATGCTTTTATAAGGTGTACTTTTGTGTTCTTTCACGTAGGCTCGCACTCTTTGTTGCTATTTCTGGACAGTTGAACAAATAATATTTTCTTTCAATTAGTCAATAAGCAACACAGCCTTTTCAATACAATGGCATTTCAGTTCTTTTTCTCGGTATTAGGCGAATTTTGAGGTTTCATGCATGCTCCCTTCTGACATTGTTCTTGAAAGACCTTTTGATCACTTCTTTAACAGAGTTTTTTTTTGTAATACGTACTATATCATAAAACACCAATTAAACCTTTCACTTGTTTTAACCATACCAGATAGAGTTCAGCAATGTTCGGCAAACATTTCTTTTTCTCTATGTGCGTTGTTCCCCTCATATTCTCACACCGTAACATTATCGCATGTTTTATCATATGTGATTAAGATCAACAAACCGTACAATATTTAAGTTGTATGGAATGCAATCATTATTATTTAACTAAAGACTTCTGCAAATTAATTTTGCCTCTGTTAATCAATATAACGAATGTTATGCAAATTTGTGTGTGTCCATTTTAAAATGTTACTGTTTGTAGGATGTAAGTTAAAATTAAAACCATTCAACATATTATGACGCATGATTTCCCACACTTATGATACACTTCAAGTAAACACTTCAAACATAAACTTTAATAACTTAGTTAAAATAATAGCTTGTTTTCATGTACAGTGCATAATTGAATTTCCATTTACTACATAGTTTGAATTCTGTAAGATATAACAATACAATAAATTAACATTAGTTAGTGAGTATATAATTTGTATCATTAGATACTTTTTTGTTGTCTTACCATTATTAGTTGCATTATTATTTCATAACTTGCATAAAATAGAACTCGGGTAAATAAATACCTGTTGTACATACTGATGTCAAGTATTTCAATATGCGACTTTGTTTAGTAGTGTATTTCCCGTGGTCAATAAGACATAAGTCTGGTAATTTGTGGTTCCGACATTCCAGCTTGAACTTGGATATAGATATCGAGTAGCTAGCATATAGCCTATTCATTGTCTCGATTAGCATAGTTACCAACCTACTGAACGTAAAGTCTAAATCTTACAATTATAAACATTGCCCAGTTTTTAATTTGTAGCAAAAAGAAACATTAAAACTTTTTAAGGGAAAAACAATTGGTTTACTTTAAAATAATAATAATAATAAAAATGCCTTTATTTACAACAGAATACAAATAATTCCACCAGTGTAAAAATATTAAAAAAACTTAAAATAAGTACATGTCATTAGCTTAGTCACATAGACAAAAGCAATAATTAGATATAACAGTAAACATTACATAACAAATTGTACACAAAAATTGCCAACAACGCAGCCCTATAAATAGGCCTGCCGAGTCATACGTAAAAGTGACCGAATTACGTTAGAACGAAATCTTCTAAAATATGCATCGAATAAATCAAGTAAAATACTGGAGTTGAGTTAAAATCAGCCTGAAGCCTTCGAAGAGGAGAATACTTGAAAACATCTATCCTATTTTGAGATATATAGAATGTCGGATGGCTTCTAGTTGGTCTAGGTGGTAGAAAGAAGTCTAAATGGCTGAGCAGTGGGGTGTCAAACAGATTATTGGCTATTTTATACAACAACGTTAATGCATTTACTCGTGTGTTGTTATGAGGCCTAGGATTGGTGGAGGTGCCGGTCTAGTCTAGATCTCAGTGAAGGTAACTTCTTTTTTCTTTTTTCTTTTTTCATTTTTCTTTTTTCTTTTTTCTTTATCCTTTTTCTTTTTACTTTTTTCTTTTTTTTTCTTTTTTTCTTTTCTTTCTTCTTTTTTCTCTTCTTTTCCACTTTTATATTTATACATATATTTATTTTTTCCAACAATTTTTTTGTTTCTTCATGTTCTTTCTTATTTGCATACTTCTATTTTTTTTTTTTTTTTTTTTTTTTTTTTTAATATGTTGAATTTCCACTTCATTTGATTTTATTTCATTTCTCAATTATTTTTTCTTGTTCTTGATTATATTTTATATAGTTCAGTAGTTTGTTTTGTTTTTGTTGTTATTGTTATTTATGATTTCATTACTATTCATTGTTTGCATAGCTTAGTTTTATTTAAGGTCCTCCTTTGTAAATCAGTTTTTATAACTGAATAGGATAGACATTAAATAAATAAATAAATAAATAAATAAACATCGACTGTTGAGATAATGTTATTAGGAACCAAAGAAATTGATTACAAATCACAATTTATTTGAAATAATTCGTTATTTGGTATTATGACAGAAGTTTCAGATTTACTCAAGTGAATCACAAACACTCAATATGATTAAAAATGATGTGAATGTCATAGATATATGAAGGTACACCATAACGAAGCTGCAAACATATCTTTAACATTTTTTTTTTTTTTTGCAAATTTGAGTTATATTATATTTATTTTAAATGTGTTATCACAAAAACATTTTAAAAGATCATCAAGTTCCGTTTGTAATAATTAGAAAGCCTGTTAACGTCATAATACTGCTTACGTTAAATCATCAATGTTTAAAAATATATCTGACCTCAATTTATTCGCAACACATTATACAATAACTTTTAATTATGACATTTGTTAAAGCTTATTAAAATACTAAAATTTACAAATGTGAAATTAGAAGTTTAGTGTTGTTAATAAGTTGATCTGATTAAAGATTTAATTCACTCAATAAAATAATTCCTGAACGACAGAACACATTAAAGTACTGTTGTATATTAACTCATTCAGTTTGAGCTTTAAAAAGTTTCACTGCTATTCGTACAAATATAAGCTATGCCTAAACTCAGACAGTTGCTGGCCCATTGTTATCATGGTAGAGTGGTTATGTTTGGACTTGCTTCGTCTGTTGTTTATCTAATGTACCCAAGCAATTTGACTTAAGCCTCGATTTGCTGTAAGGAGGTGTCTGTTCGATTGCGTCGTCAGCTTCCACGCTCCTCTCTAGGGAGTTGTGTGAACTACATAGCATGGCTAACAAGTGTTGGAGCTAAGAAAGCCTGTTGCCTTAGAGAAACAACTCTAGGCTTAACATACTAAACCTATCGTTATAGGTGGCCTGAAGAGTCTTACAAATTGGTGTCACAAATTATAGCTACTTTGCTGTCAACGTCAGCTATAGCTTCAGCATTATGTCTTATTATTCAGTGACTTATAAATAGATAGACATGGATCAACTTGATGGTCTTTCAGACGGTTAACGGTTTGTGTAGTGACGGACCATAACAGAATAGGTAAAATGTTTTTTTGCCTTGCATGTGGTTGTGTTGTACTCTTTGATTGTTTGGCGTTATATGATGTTGAGTCTTCGTTGTGATTCTTCACTTGCCAATAAGCTGTTTCTACGATTGCAGGAAAGATGAATACTTTTTCTTTGAATAGCAGGAATTACGGATTACTGCGATCGTATCCAGCATCTTTTGAATGGTGGCGTTTCTAATGAGTGTTCTTATAACCCTTTTGTTACACGTTGTAACATTGGTAAGATTTAACTTTTGTGTGGTCTTTCAAACCTGGTAATTATCTGAGAGGATTACTATTGTGTACGGCTTACCTGCCCTGGATGCAAAACTTGCCAATTGATGATTCTATCTTCCCTCTTGAACGTTTTTCTAATTTCATAACATGTATATCGTTTGTTTGTTGCTATGGACAACGCTCCCAAACATTCTCTTGTTCTCAAGGGTAGGCGGGAGTTACCATAGTTACAAATCTCGCTGAACACGAGAGCGTGCGCGTGCGTGACTCCGCCCTCGTCAAACGTGACGTCTGCAAAAATGTTTTCCTCGTAAACTCCGCCCCTTTTTCATGACGACAGACGCCTGTTGCTTGAAGCCACCGAGCAGTAAGGCACCGCGCTCGCTCCCTCACGGTCGCACCCCTCAGCACATCTAGCATTCAATTATATCCTATCGTAATAGACACTTATTTAAATCAGAATCATTTTTTATTTTATTTAAGGACAGAGAGAGTAGATTAATTACCCTGTTAATTTTCGGTTGTCGCCATAAGTAGGTATCGGCCAATAGCAGAGGGAGCTCCACCCCTGCCACAGACAGCATTGCCTCGTCGCTCTCACCGCTCACACGTTCTATGTGCTTCGGAAGACTCAGGTAAACACCGACTATCTATTACTAACTAAGATACGTGCCCTCCCTCCATATTGCTAACTGAAGGTGGAGTAGAATAACATGGTCTACCTTCTAGGAAAACTACTATTTCGCGATATACTTCCCAAAAAACTGATGTTATGTAGCCTACATTGCCATTCCGTAAACAAATACAAATCAATGCCTTAGTGTGTTCAATTCCCTGTGATTTATGACAAAGAGAGCTTTGGATTAGCACCTCCCCCCCTCTCCTCACCCTTACACTCCTCCCCCTAACCTTAAAATGATATGTACATATCCCTTGTTTGTCGCCTAAAGAACTCGTATTTAATTAAACTTTAACCTGCAATATGATGATTGTATCTGCAAACATATAGAAACGAATGGAAACAAATAGTAAACCACATCGTTCAGAAACATGTGCGTTTGTATTTATCTTCTCAATAGTCTCTTGAAAACGCTTTGATGTAACATCCTTATATGCGTGAGTTATGTCACAGTTTTTGAGTATAGGACCTTCTATCTGGATGTGAAAGAACCCCATCTCTTGCATGACACGTGGCTAAGGAATACATTCATTCATCTCCGGTTATGCTCATACATTTGCTTCTTTCTACAGTTGCATGACAAATTTATTATAAACGGTTCGTTAAATTCAATTTACAAATAATAACAATAATAACTGCTTGATAACAATCCTGATTAGAATGAATTTGTTTGACCCAATAAGCGTAGACCTAGTAGTAGGATACAACATCCGTTGGCCAAGTATTGATTTTGAGATACAAATCGTTAGAATGTGTGCCAATTATTTGATAATAATCAATTAAATAACCTCGTTGTGCATTGAACTGTTAGTTTATTCAATTACACTCAGTTAAGATAAGTATCAAATATGAGAAGGAATAAAATGTAATAACTATCTACTAGAAAAATGTATAAACTAAGAAACAAATCAGGTTTTGCACTACAGAATGATGTTTAAAAGCAATTATTAAAAATATTAAAGGTAAATTGAAAATAATACACGGATAACCAAGTACTAGTGACAATTTCAAATCAAATCAAATCAAAAATCCATTTTATTCTCATATCTTAAATATGTACATAAGAATAGTAAGTTTATACACAACATAAAATGGTAGCATAGATAAAGGTACTAATCGTATACACTTTTAAATAGGAAATGTGTATACATATACGATTTACATAGTAGTGGTGTTTTATTAGAATATATCAAAACCAATATTAGTTGTCCTACTTATAAAAGTATGATTTACCGTGACTTAAAACATATAGGAGCCACGGGCAAAGCTACCTATAGTTACAATATTGCTAAAAGCATTTACAGTTCTGCAAATACTTATATTATTGTAAAGTAAATTGCATTACTTCGCACCTTAACATATTTTCGTGTCATTGACAAGTCCTTTTCCATCAATTGTAAAATAACTTCTTGGTACTTCTGCATCGTATCTTCCTACTATTTCCTAACTACTACCTACCACAACAACGCTTCATATTCATTCTCTAACTGCTAATAATAATGAAAACTGTAACTCTTTTATTAAATTTTGCACACTTTGTTGTTGCCTATTGAAAATTGAAATAACTATTGCCAATAGTAAAATATAAATACACAACTAACTCGCAAATACACATACACATACACAATACACAATACACAATACACAATACACAATACACAATACACGATACACAATACACAATACACAATACACAATACACAATACACAATACACAATACACAATACACAATACACAATACACAATACACAATACACAATACTCAATACACAATACACAATACACAATACACAATACACAATACACAATACACAATACACAATACACAATACACAATACACAATACACAATACACAATACACAATACACAATACACAATACACAATACACAATACACAATACACAATACACAATACACAATACACAATACACAATACACAATACACAATACACAATACTCAATACACAATACTCAATACACAATACACAATACACAATACACTCACCACAAGAGGTCCCGGTTTAGTGTGTCTGCCTTAAAATACTTAAATTATTAAAGCTAAAGAATTATTGAAGATAATAAGAGTATCGTATGTGTAGCTACCGCGGTTTTATAAACTGCTGTTGTACAAGATAGTGTCGAAGTATGTCGGCAAGCTAGGCCACAATCATGTCTAGCAAGTACGATATAGGTGGTCGCGTGATAGAGGTGCCGTGGCCTTGTATCTTATTCTTACCTGCAATACACGGTGGGGAATCCCCCATATGTCTTCGCAGTCCACTCATGCTTGTGTTTGTCTACAAAACAACACAGTCAAGCAAAGTGAATCGTTTCATAACATTTAAAACTCTTGTGGGTATAAAACAATATGAGGGAATATATGTAAATTAATGATAAAGAGTTGTCGCGGTGAGTCAGTTCCATGATTCTATCAGAAGGTGATTGTCAGACGGTTTTGTGTACGACCACTAATCCATGTGTGTCAAATCTATAACACGAAATATAAACGTGGCAATTATTTTTAGTTTCATTTATTATAAAATATACACCTAAATGACTTATAGATAGGTTAGAATTGATATATCCAATTGTATATTGTACAGTCAAAATATATACGGCTCTGATTGTTGTAGATAGTACCAAGAAAGAGCAGCTTGATACAAAGCGCCGCCCTTAAAGTAAATTCTAGTTGCTAATTCGCTAAGAAATATGAAACTAGTCTCGACTCCTGATTTAGTGTCTGTGAAGATGTTACGTAGGTTTTGTAAAACATTTCAACCGAAAATATAAGCTCAGCTCTTATATTCGAAACTTTAGGAAGTTTCTCCCGCCCGCCTGCATGTGATTATTTTTATTTTCTGATCCTGCCGACAGTTTCTGGAGGGCCCCAGTCGTGCTACATTTGCAAACCAAATTGTTGAGATTTTTCTATTTTAAATTTAAATTTGAGTTCATCCAGTTTCGCCTTCTCTTTCTCTTCCCTGCCTGTATCTTCGAGTGCTTGTAAGGGAGAGTGGGGTTGAGCGATCCATAATTGCCTCAGCAATGGAACCAGCTGGTATATTTTGAATATTAAATTGGTCCAAACTCACTGAACGCTCACGTCGAATAAACTTACGTTCTGGATGTAGGCTACTTGGACTGAAATACTGAAATATTTCATGGCGAATCAAGAAATGCATTCATTAATCATTAGTATCTATTTATAATGCGTGAGGACTCACAAGAAGTTAAACGTGAAAGTATGAATGTGTTTCTGACCCTTATATGTCTGCACCTTAGTCCAAAGCAGTCACTAGAGCGGTTTGAGATTGAGGGAGACACAAGTTACCTACACCTTCTACTTAAATACTTAAATGGCCAGGAAGGAGTCTGGGGTGTAGCCCCAGCCGTTGTAGAAAATAATGTTTTCGCATTGTGATTACTTTCAATCTAACTTCAACAGCTGTCTGAGCAAGGGAACTTTATACTTGAAATGAAATTTGATTCAAGGGTAAATGTAGGTCGTTTCTAATGGTGGGGGAGTGGGGTGGTTGGAAGCAGGAGTGAGGTGATGAGCAAGAAGAGCGAGCAAGACTGATTCTGGAGCAGAGCCCCCCCCCCCCCCTTGATGAACCTCTTCGCTGCAAAGGCGAACAAATGCGTCCATAATTATGGTTATTTCATGATATCTAGGCCCAAAGATTACACTTGAGACATGCAACACTTTCATCTTGTACTTTGTTCTAGTAGTTTGTATAAAAGAGGTTATCTTTCGTTTGCTTTAAACATTCCTAACCACGATGGGTTTAAGCATCACAATGCCAAATTTTTTACCTTTTAAAAGTTTAGCCAACTTCTAACTCAGCCTAGCAAGGAAAATCACTGAGGTGTATACTCCTGCTCCTTCATAATCATAATTTCATTCTAAATTTAATATAGTTGCGTGACATTCCTGCTGGTGTAGCTAAGGTGGTGGGTTGTTGGGCGAAACGAGGGAGTAGGTATACGTAAAACGTATTGAGAAGGTGAACATGACAATTCGGGGAATTCCTCCTCACCCCTCATACCCTCTTAATGACGCAACTACTATAGTCCTAGTCTTATCTTGGAGGGAACGGGTTCTATTATCACCATAGTGTTTCAGCTGAAACCTCCCGCCTAGGACTAAGTATTTCAAAAGGCACCATTACGATAACCAAACAAACAGTAGACATATTGAATTTCAAACGAAGGGAACATAGTAAATGTTGGAATTAATCAAACATCGGTCATCAAAGTAACTTGTAATTAATGATCTGAATTACCACTCATTGCCGTATACACTCTTTAATTGCATATATTTAGTCAGGTCAAATTAATACTACATTATATTTAACTTTAATTGTTCTTGTGTTAATACAACGCACTTGTGTAAGTTTGAAGAAGAAGAAATGCTTCACCATTCAATGGGTTTCTATTTTTATGAGGCTGGTTCTACCTTTAAGAAACATGGCACCAGATATAGCTGTAATTCCCCAAGAGAAAGTTTAGATACAATACAAGTCACAGTAATTCTGCTATTTCACCTCATTTGGTAGACTTTAACTCTTCCCGGCTCTCCCACAACATTTTGTATTACTTTTGTTTACAAACAACTAATTTTGGTACCATCCGCAAGTATTTTATAGTAAAATAAATTAATATTGCTGTGTTCACATAACCAGAAAGTAACGAACTACTCCGACGTTGGTATCTTCCGAGTAGATAAAGTAGGTTTCTGTATGTAGGCTAGTGTGTATGATATCTGTATCATTACACTCTCATAATAATACCATAACCTATCACTAGGTGGGATCCACTTTTGGACTAGGTATAATGGTCCCTCCCCGTGGACCAGATATAGCAGATATAGCTACCGCTTACCTTAATATGTTGGTGTATTTTTTTTAATAAGTCGTTTTAATAGTGTGTGTTTGGTTATTTTATTGAAACAAATGTATTAATAAGTACCTATCTGTCTGTATTATATTATATTCAATTGTTCCTGGAATTGTAATTATTCTGTTGTTGGATAAATAAATAAATAATAATAATAATAATAATAATAATAATAATAATAATAATAATAATAATAATAATAATAATAATAATAATAATAAAAATAATAATAATAATAATAATAATAATAATAATAAAAATAATAATAATAATAATAATAATAATAATAATAATAATAATAATAATAATAATAATAATAGTAATAATAATAATAATAATAGTAATAATAATGATAATAATAATAATACAGAATAGAATACAAGTGCGTGGATTGAACTAGATGTTACTGTTACTACTATGCCACTGTTTTGGGCTTGATGTACTTCAAGGTCTCCGTACGGTAAATACATTCTATTGTGAGTGCAATGCTTCATTTCATTAAGTGTGTAGTTTCTTTGTATGGCACGTTAGATCAATACACTTCATAGGAATGTTAGCGGTTTCCAATTGGTCTGTTACAAGACAAAGCAATTTCCTTCGAGGCGCCGTTCAAATAGATTTAAATTCACAAAGAATTTAAATTGCATTATTTGTTTTCTCATTTCAACGACAGAGCATGGACGCCAATACCTTTACTTTCAATACATTTATTTTAACAAGCTGTGTCCTCTCGAGTTTCTCAGAAAACATACAGATAGATAGATAGATAGATAGATAGATAGATAGATAGATAGATAGATAGATAGATGGATAAATGTCTTTATTTTCAGGCGTGATTAAGGCCAGTTGGGCCTTCTCTTACATCCAACCTACTATTACTAAGTAGAAATACAAATTAAGTACTTAATTAATTAAGTACAAATTGATACAAATTGATTACAAATAAATATGATTAACTTAAAACTTTCGCCTTATACACTAACAAAAATCAACGTGTCATTCATCCATCCCATTCACTCTATTTATTTTCCATTGACATTTTTAAGGGAAGCATGGTCACATTACAACTACCAACGAGTACATTCTGAGTGCGTGTAAGCTTGCGTGGGCGTATTAGTACAATATTTGCCTATGTTGTTGCAAACACAATAAACGTGTTGTAGGGCCTACTACATTAAAAATGCAGCTTTATCGTGTTTGTATGTTGTTGGAAATCATTTTGAAAAATATCAATATAGTCTTACATTGAAAAATCACACAATATACATATTTGAAAAATTATTCATTGACATGGTAGGCATTGTTTGTGGCCAATTTATTCGATTTTCATTGTTTCGAATATATCTGATATGAAATAATTAATCCAGTGATAAAGGCATATTAATAATCGCTTACATTCAATCATTTTAACTACTGTTGTTGGCAAAAGCTTATTGTAAAGGATTTGAAATGGAAGTTAATTAGTGCTTCGCTCATTCCTCGTGCATTCATCATGTTGTTGGCAATAGTCTGCTCATCTCAGTCTTCCATGCTGCTCCGTTCAACAGAGACAAACACTAGGCCGTCAAAAATTAAACCCAATGCATAATTCATTAACTTTTCGCAGCTGAAATTCGGACTTTTATTTTGACACATATTCAACAAGAGTCTCTACACGATATAAACTCGTCTGAACAGAATAATTTGAGGTTAATTTTAATTTCCATTTTAAATTCTTCCTTGATTGACTGTATTTGACAATGAACCAAAGTTACATTAAATGCGTTGTTACATACACAACACGTGAAATCGGCAACGCAAGTGCTATAATGCTACTTCATCGAATCGTGTCGTCAAAGTGGAGATTCTTGAATGTTTTCTGACTAACCGTATTTCCAAATCGAGTTTTTTTAATCTCGGTAATTAATTTAATACGCATCTTTGTGCGAGGCCAAGTTCCTAAACATGCTCTGTAAACTTAGAAATGTACGCGAAATCAGCCTACAGCGTATATATATATATATATATGTATGTGTGTATGCATTGTTTAGCCACTGTCACAAAACTCTCATGACAAAACTCACTGTCATGTTCAATTAACAGGGAAGGATACACCTACGTCAAAAACCGCAACAAATTTAAATTTTTAATTTATATCACAAGAATGGGCTTCGAAATCAAAAATCTGAATCAACAGCGCACTGTGGTTTAGTGAGCCCTACACATTGAATGCGCTAAGTCGTGACTTATATTATAATCAGTATGTTTTTTTATAAATAATTAATTTTATTACTAATTATCGAATTATAATACAAATACTACGCTAATGGTTATAATATTTTATTCAATCTGTAGGGCTTACCAAAGCAAAGTTCGCTGCTGATTTAGATTTTCGCTTTCTTGTTGCAATCTTGAGATATTATTTAATAATGAACATTTTCTGCGGTTTTTGACGTAGAGACTACCCTTTGCCCTTAATCATGTTAATATATATATACTATTTAACCGTCTCGGTCCGTCTTTGTAACGATGTACGTTACAAAGACGGATCAATCTTTAACGTTCTAGTATCAAACAATTCTAGGATAGAGTCAAAACAGCCCTCGAACCTTCTTTCCTAACGATTCGAAATATCTTAATACTCTATAGCTAGTCAGCTGAAGAGGTACATTAACTGTCCCTGGGCAAGTTTCCTAAGAAAATTACTTAAACAAATTTAAAACAAATAAATAATATTGAAAATCATTGATCTATCGCATTAACAGTTTATCTCGACCCCTGCTGCGAAAGTCCCGGTTTCTGTCGTATAACATTGCTTTAAAATTGTCAAAACTGTACCAAAATATGTCATCCCCTATCGAATTAATTGCTTGTTCTTATAAATGTAAATGTGTCTCTTCCAATGCATATTCCCTTTTATCAAATAACCAAATTCAACTTTTGTAATGTATTGTTGCAATGCAACACACATTTCAAAATTTAATTAGGTAATTTGAAAATCGGATATTTCTTGGAACAGAGACACATTTATAATAAATAGCATTAAATTCTTCGGTCTAGGGGAAGAAATCTTTTGGTCTAGTTTTGACAGTTATTTTGAAGCAATTTTATCCAAAGATTGATTGATTGATTGATTGATTGATTTATTGATTAATGTCTTTATTGATGGCGGGATTAATGCCTGTTAAGCATTCTCTTACATCCAAACATTTTTTAAATACATGAACATAGACTATAGGTACCTACAACATAATTAATTTTTTATCCTAGAAAGAAACCGGGTTTTTCGCAGCGGGGGGTCGATATTCAGCCGTTAAATACCGTTACCAAATGTGTGTAACAATTCAGTTTCTTAAATATATGGTAACCAACATGAAAACTGTGCTAGGTCTAGTCTTACAATGTCCCAATAACTACTTATTCGTCGAATAGCTTGTTTTCTCCATGGCAACGACCAATCAAAACCCTTGAAATCCTCCAAATAGCTTAATTGCTACAAATAATATTCTTATTAGGAGATTGTAAGACCGGCCCTTAATCAAATATGCGCAGTTATTGGCTCCTGTGTTTCGTGTGTGCCAACTTGCCTGAGTCTTCCTATAGATCAGTCGACTACCGCCCCCCTCCGCCCCCCCCCCCTCCCCCCTCCCCCCGACAATCACCCCACGTGACCTGTCAGTTGCAGTCACACCCCCACACAGCCACATACAGGGCGCTGGGCCCTTAGAACGTCCCATGTTGTGTCAATTTTAATTGCAGCATGCGTATGGCCATATGGAACCATATGGAACGTCCATCCCAAAACACGGGGCCTAGCTAGACTAGCGCTCACTATAGTTTAGTTTAGCGTCGGTAAAACTGTTTGACAAAGCACATTAGGTCGGCCGGTTGGTGTCCCGGTGAATTTACTGTGGGCCGTGGGCTGCCTTTTAGTACGCGATTATCTTTAAATAGTATGTGACCGTGTGTTCTGACCGAAAACAGAGCGTTAGTTACCTACCTCAAAGACAAAAAGCAAATTTTATTTTTATCCTATGATTATTTTCTGTTCAGTGAATGTTAGGCTACATAACGAATAAAATGATTATTTTAATTTCATATTTAGTTTAAAATAATTTGTTAAAAATGAAATTCAGTAACCAATACTCTGTGTTATTACTAACACACAAACCCAGGGAATATAATTTCCAAATTCATGACGAACAAAGGGGTTTGGGTTGGGTTATATAATATTAGTATTGTATATTATATCGTAAACAAATAAATGTATTCAATTTACGATGATTAACCGATTCCAGTAAAAAGAACGTTCCGTGCGTCAGAGATCCCAAGTCTGTGGTGGATGTGAGAGTCCCGGTAAGACAAAACGCACCGTTCACTCACCAGAGATTAATCAGCGCTAGTTCAACTCATGTAAACATGTGTTATCCTCTGAAGCTACCACAACTGGTGTTTGGGTTAGCACTGGCCTTTCAGTGGGCGTGAATCATCGGCCTCTCTCTCTCTCTCTCTCTCTCTCTCTCTCTCTCTCTCTCTCGACGTTTCACTATCACCTCACGGGGGTCAAATATTGCTTAATTAAGGCTGCTATAAAGGACGATTGATCTTTATGCGAAAGAGTTGAAGAATTTGACATATGATGTCTGAAATATATCCAGAGGTGTCAACAATCGATATCATTTCTATACAATTCGATTTGATGCATCGTTGTTTGGTTTCTTATTCCGTGTAACTTTTTTGTGGGTATCTGTAATAAATAAGTTGAATATTTGTTATCAGGAAGACCCCATCAATGCCCTTGTTGAGAGTGAGAGGGCCACTGGAAAGAGTTCGACGTAAAGTTGATGGCAAATACTGAACAACTTACATGATGTTGACTTTTCTTTGATTGAAATGTTAGTTCAATACTTAAAGTGTACCTGAAGTAACTGTATACACTGGTTTTCTGTGCGGTTAAGTCTTTTGAGTAAACATCACTCATAAAGTCAGCAGAGAAGAACGAGAGAACGATCCTACCCCTCGCCACCCCCCCCCCCCTACTCCTCAACCCCTGCTTCTCTTTCATCCACATGAACAATTAAAAGGCCAGATATTCTTTTTTTTTTAGATTGCACGTTCTGAACTGTTTTCTTTGAAAATAAACGAGATTGAATGAGGTTGCATCATGGTTAGCTAAAAAAAAAAGTTAAAATTTTGTGCCTTTTGCTCGTATGTAAATGCTTGAATAAAAGTGGCATTTAAAAAAAACGAAATTTTCTCTTGTATTTGATTTTCCTCGGCCAACACTTTTGCATTCTGCTTGACTTCATCGAAATCAGTTTCATTTGGTGTTTATATAATACACACTTAACGTGACGATGTGTAGGTACATCTGGAAATATAGTTTTCCAGAACCTAACTTCGGTTCAGTTCAATTAATGAGCAAACCCGCACCAACGAGTAGAGCATCGTTCTCCCGTCAACCTCAAGAGTACCTGGTGATCTTTGAGTGGATTCTGCAATGAAATAAATGCGTATACCGATGGTGGAACATACAGCAGATACTAGAGACGACCATTCAAATGTAGATTAGTTTTCACAAACCGAATCGTTAAAACTATTCTGAGAACTCGTCGCCTAAAATTATTCACAAATGTCACAACAGCATGAATAGTCCAAATGATATAAAACCCAAAAGCAATCAAGATAGTCTCACTGTGCTCGAAAACTGTCGCAACTTTGCGTGGCAACTAGCAATAATTAATAAATCAAAATCGGAAAGTAACGCGCACGTCGAAAATGCGGCCACACTCAATGTTAATCAATGGGAACAGTTGGTTTTGAACCACAATTTTCGGCTATCTGGATGTGATGCATATTCTCTTTTTTTATTACTCACTTTGAAAAAAGCTTATTAATTAAACGCAGTTGATCGTTTGTATCCGTTATATAAATTCATCGACATTATGGAAGTGTTTTTTAAACGATTTTTATGTAAATGATAAAATTCAATAATTTATTTTTCTCCATTTGACCAGACAAAAGCAAATGTTCATCAAAATCAAGAGGCATACAATTATGAAACCTTTAATTATACCGGCGCGTTTCAAATTAAAGCGATATTGATTGGAAATTATTTCGCTAGAAATAGCGGCGCTTTACGCTTGTCCCGCAGGCCCCCAAAATCTCCCGGCGAAGCCAATCACATATATCGCTACTCCATCAACATAGAAAGAATAGCATTTTGTTATTCCATATGAATTCCAATTATGCTATCTCATTGGATTGAAATTGTGCATGCTATGAATGGACTAGCAGCATTTCATTTATTTTTCACTCAACTCTTTATATTCGTTTAACCTGTGCAAAGCCAGACCCACTTGAAAACATCATCCCACGAAAAGCTTCACATCGCACGTATAGAGCTGGGAATAATTTTACATGTTTTCATCACGGACAATATTTTGAAGTTTACTTTGTTGTTGTGTTATCTCAAATGCTATTTTATTTTGTTTAGTGTGTTTACTATTACTTCATTGTAAATTATATAGTCCGCATTATACCTGTTCAAGCTTAATAGAATGTACATTAAATAAATAAAGACCTACTTAAAGTTACATATATTCACTAGACACATTATGTTTTGTCTCATTTATTCATGTCTCCTTTAAGCGTCCTACTACTTTTAGCCTCTACTGTACTGCATTAAGCCCTATTTTAATATTTGATGCAAATACTTGTGTACACTGCAATCTTCTTAAGTTAATTATTCCATGCAGAAACGTGTGCACCCTCTAAGTTGTTTGAGACGATACTTGTGTATGAACACACAGCCGGCAGCTTAGCCAGTCTTCTTGCTGAGGCGGCCAAACAGAGAGGTATTATGTACATTGCAGGCTAACGTTTTCTAACATCATTCACACACGCATTTGTCGTCGTAATTAAATACATATTTACCGAAATCTACTCAAAATGTGTCAAAAATTGCTGTAAACTTGTAAATAACGTGATATATCGTTGTAAGTCCTGCTGCACGTGAACTATGTAGATACGTTGTTCGCTCGATAAAACTACATCTTCTTTAGTATAATCCTGCTTTTCATGAGCTACACACACTTACAAAATTACACTGAAAATTCTTTTAATTACTGCTAAATACTCGGTGTATTTTTATGCATGACTTAGAGTTTGGCCATGTCTGTTTATACTTTCTTGTAAAAATGTAATATTAATACTTTCTTTGTAGCAAATTATTAACTCAGATTTGTTTGCAATACTAATGATTGTTATCGCTGTTCACGAAACACTTAACTAAATGATTAAATTGTGTCAGCTGTTTAAGTCTCCTCGTACGATTACTCTAGATCTATTCTGCGGTGGCTCGTGCGTTTGGGGCACTGATGCCACCTATGCCACCTATGCCACCTAGGGATGTGTGGGTTTGGAACGCGCATAAAGCGTATTTTTTATAATTGTCTTTCATCTTAATCTTCATCACCCCTCATCGGCTTGAATAGCGTGACTGCTTTAATGGAGACGTAACGCAACAAGAATATAACCCGGACGGGGACCATGTTATAATGAGCCATGGCTGTATTGGGATAACTTATAGTCAATTGGTTTGGTGTTGGCTAGGCTATTGTGGTTGCGTGTAAAAGTGGCTAGGCGTTGGTTTCAACACTTCCGTTCCCATTGGTGTACTGTCGAAATGTAGACCACATGCGTGCAAGAGAGTCGTATGAAAATGCAACAGAGCCAAAACACAAAGCGAATGAGACATACAGAATAAAGGAGGAACGAGGCCTCAAAGTGAGGTAGATATTTGATGAAAAACCAAGTCCGCCCATACAAAAAGGTTTTTCAAATATTTACCGCGCTAATGCACATCCTCTCTCCCCCCTTTCTACGTCCCCCCCCCCCTGCACCAAAAAACTTTTTAATTTCATTTTAATTCACCACTAGGCTATTTTCAATTGACTGCAATTTATAGCATGAAGCCGGTTTTTTTCATTTAGAAACTCTTATATATAAACCTGAAAAGAGTCGTATATTTATTCAGATTATGAATTTTACAAACTCATAAAGGATCCATGTGAAATGGGTTTCCGCTCATCAAAGGAGTATTTACAACGAGGACTAATATGCCGCACAGGTCGTACGACAAATTACTAAAACTCGAAAGTTTGCCAATCTCATCAAGTCTGATAGAAAACGTCAAAAATGACCGGTGACTTCTCTAATTTAAAATACCCTTAAGAAAATTCTTTCAATGCTTAATCAATATACAGCCGATGTATTAGCTTGTGGAAAAACACGAAGCGTAATTATATCCTTTGCGTCCCGTTTAGCGAATAAGTCAGAACACATGCTCACTGAGGGGTGATTAAGATCTCCAACGTTCTTTGAAGTTGCAGAACATGCTAATGAGTAGTACTACTACTGGTAGTGGTAGTCGAAGTAGTATTGGTAGTAGTAGAGGTAGTGGTAGTTGTTATTAAATGTATGCTATTTTGTTAGTAGTACTGTCGAGCTATACTGTCAAAAGGGAAGATCAACCCTAGGCGTAGTTATTATGGAACACATTTTTTAACGGAAATGTCAATTTTGTTTCTTTGTAGACTGTTAACGCATGTCAACTATTTTGACAAAATACATTGACAATAACTCTGGAAATAGTAATATAAGAAAACATGCAACATATTTGTACCTAATAAATCTTCCGGCAACGTCTGAAGGGAGGACTTTTGCAGTGACAGGAATATTCATTTGAAAATGGCGTAGTGTCAATACATGTCAATAGCGCGGTGTCAATTGATTGCTCGCGACTGACAACAAATGTAGTCTCTGACGCCGTCATTTCTACATATTTCAAATGAGCATCTCAGGATTGACGAAATGTCTGTCTGTCTGTCTGAAGGTTTTCCATATTCAATATTGGAATTGATTGAAAAGCTGCGGGTACTGAAGGTGTATGTCATGATTTGTGCCGTAGCCTCCTCAGCTAAGATGACTCGTAGGTTGAACGTCGTTCGAAGAACTAATCAATGCAGTTAAAGGGATTATTATTGAAGGATGCTAATATTGAGCGAATGGATTCTATTTGTTATTTGTGTACAGGATATTTTTATTAGCGTTTATGGAATTATTTACCCCACCATTCTTATTTAAAGACATCAAACTACGTGTTTTCACTGTTTCTCTTGTCATTCAACATAGTGAAAGAAAATATCTTGAAATGAGAAAAATTGTGTGGTAGCCGTTATTTTCTAGTGGCAAATTAGATTATATAGGCCACTAGTCCAGTTTCTTCGTCGATGAGAGACGTTTGGTAAAATAATGGTTTGACTACGTTTTTGCATTTTCAGGTACGCAGATATATTTATAATGCGCAAAATGAATTGACAACTAAAGTACGTGTATTTTAAGTGACATTTACACTTGTGGTGAAGCACAATACGTCATCGCGTTAGTACTGGTCTACTCCTACCAATATTAACAAAGTATTTTTCCTAAATGGAAACAGCACTGATTTTACATTAATGTTGATTTTGGCATTTTATTTCGGAACACAAATATTAATGAATATCCTGAGGAAAATAAAAAACACACTTTCCAAAAGAAGTATGTGTTTGTTTGTTTAGATTTACAAAGCTCTATTTATTTATGTATGTATAACCATACGTTATTGATTAAGTGAAGTACTTCATCCACACACTCAATTTATATTATCACCCCAGCCCTCCGGCTTACGCGTTTTACCTCTGTTCATCTGCTCTAGAGGGCCCAGCCGGGAGAGCGTTCCAGCAAAGTTTAATGCTAAACTATTGTATCTAGTAAGTAAGTAAATAAGTAAGTACATACATTTTAGTTTGCTTATGAGTCTGCATACGAGAAAAGTAGGGGTGCAATACCCAATTTCGGCGAGTAAAAATATAGCGGTGGTGTTCCTTTGTCATCTACATTCACGTTGAAAGGCCAGGCAGGGCTGGGATGAAATCCGTGACCTCTGGATAACAGTTGACCCTCTAATGTAATCTTTCGTCCCCTCGACGCGGCTGATATCGAACACCATTGACGAGATGGGGAGATGGCCGCGTTGCCTTCGGACTCGGACCCCATTTTGTTTACGATCTCGTCGGTGAAATGATACTAACTAGGGGGTTTTCTCACCAGTAATTCCAACCTTATATTGGCATTGTGATTATAAGTGACACCCGTGTTCCACCGACGCCGGCCCCAGTGTGAATCCTTTCTTTGTCCTTGTTTAACGGGGCTTATTATTCTCTCTCTCTCTCTTGCTCTCGTGCGTTGGGTGATGCAACAATGGAATTCCTCGTACGGTGTAGTGTGATGTATGGAAGAAGAACGTGGACAACAGCTCTTCAATTGTTATTTACTCCATGCAGAGTCCAGTCCGGTCTATAATCACTGGACATTACGCCTGGCTGGTTTTAAGTGCCGCCGCCATTTTGTAATCTATATCTTTGCAACAGTTACTTTCGACACAAGCTTTGAAATGATTTCATGCTTGTGTAAATGTTGACTGTAGGACGTGGTCTCGTTACAAAAACCCCGTCAGATTAATGTTATTTAAAGGAATGTTTTAAGAACCCTACACAATACTGAAAACAGTTATTGGCATTATGTGGTTTTGAAAGATCGAAAATCTGTATTCAAAAAGTGTTTAAGGATTTTTATCGTTACGGGTGAATTAAGTGTTGAATTTTAATTAGTTTACATAAACAATAACAATTACAATTGTTCAAGTATTAGAAACCTGTTAAATCCAGTTTTCAGTTATTACAAAACCACATCACAATAATGTAGTGAAGCGTTGTCAAGATATTACTGAAACACTTACATGTGGTGCGGTTTTATATTGCAACTACTTTTCCACGGCAAACCACATAAGTTGATCAGTTACCGTTGGTATATAAGATTTAAGTAACTTCTGACGCCGACTTTATCTCCATTGGAATATGGTTATTGCCTCCCTCCATGTGTGCGCCCATGATATAAACATTGCTGCCTTATTTTGACACAGGGGATAATAATGTTAGTCAAATAAGCATAGCTGTTTCCGTATTTTAATTTAGTAGATTAGCCAAATTTAAGTCGTGTTTTTACTTTTTTGTAACTGATAAGTAAATTACCATGCTTTAAGTTTCAATTTTTTTTTTTTAGCTGAGTTTTCCATTTTAATACATCGATATTCAAACGTGACAGGTTGTAGTTAGCAACAAGGGTGTTTCTGTGAACTTTCACTACTGTCACGACGGGAATCCAAACTGAAAACTACCAAAATTTGATACATTTTACCAATATTAAGCCATGTATTTCGGAAATATAGATATCTTAATGTTTGTATAGGCTAATGTTAAATTTCGCTTCTTATTAAATTATACATAGGTACGGTATGCGATGTAAGTAAATCAAGGATAGGTGAGAGTAAGTATTTACTGTATTACTTTTTCTACAGTAATTGTGTATCGTATATGTTTACTGATCGTTATTTATCATCAACCTATATTGTCTTTTGATACATAAATAAGATTGGCATACATAATATTAGGGTAAGAGCAGAAGAGTAGTTAAGAGTAAACATCTGTTTCTGTCAAACCCATTATTTACTTATGTCAGCAAGTAAACCTGGTTGTGTCTTGCTTCCAATATAAGTATAATCACTTTGCATAGAGGAATATATATATATATATATACATATATACATATATATTATGATGTTGAAATGTGTGGTCAAGTCCAGCGAATGCACATGTGCAAATACTTATTACGCTACTGTTGGTAGATTGCAAGGCAATAAGAGCACTGGGCTTGCTGAAGATACTATACCGAGTATGGGACCCATAAAAGTAGGACGAAGAGGAATTCCAAAGGGGGGAAACTCTGTTATGCCTGGGGCAGCTAGAGGTGTTATGGCGGGTAGGAGGTGGGGGGGGGGGGGGAGGAGGGGGCGCGTTATGTCGATCTTGGTGATTCCTGTTGAGTGAAGTGGCTAGGGTATTAGCAGAGGCATTTTGTGAATCTAATCCTGGTCTACAATTCTAATACTTATATTTCTCATGCATTTTACACATGATTGTAACCACAATAGATACTTTAAGGCAAATTTTATCTTACCATAAAAACAACGCCAAATTAAGATTTTGTTTAACATGACTTTTCTCTTACCACTCTCCTGCAATACACAACTATTTTTTTTAACGTTTTCTGATTTACGATTTAATAGGCAACATACGTCAATGGATAAACTATGAGTATGAAAGCAGAAGAATTGCTTTTGTAGTAAAGCGTGTTCTCAGTCACATACCCGTGATTCACTTATGTCGCATAACGATCGTCTGCTCTATGGTGCATGCCATAATGTGATACAATGCAACATAACGCACTGACATGTTTGTGACTGAGAGGTTCGGACAGATGTACATTGATTAAGTGTATAATTTATTGCGTAATGCATTGTGCATTCAAACATTGTTTGCAACATATAATATGTAGGTGCTTCAAACAGTTTTGCCCTCTGGAATTCCCTTCGAACTACTAGTTTAGGGCCTCCACCATCTATGTGTTTCCCAAACTTAAAAGCTCGCGACCCGGTTTTTCGTTCACATAAACGACCCGAGTTGAGCAATAACGTTATTATTTATGATATATTTCTTGACATACAGGTACCAATTGTTTTAAATTAATATTTTAATGCGATGAAGGTATTTTAACTGTGGACCTGAGAAGAGGATAAAAGCTTTGCTTATAAAGAGTATCGGGTAAAAAATCTGTTTAAGAGAAAATACGCAGAAAATCATTGAAACATGCAGACGTTAAGTCGATTAGGCGTATGAGGTAATAACTGGCTGCCATCTAACTCGGTCTTTCGCGACCCAGCATCGAACCAATAGTTGAACGGTCTCTTTGTGGGTGATAAACAAACATATAGGGCCTATAATTGTGTATCTTCATTATTTTCTAACAATTATATAAAATGAATGCCTTGCCGTATGGAACTTCAAATAAAAGCATGGCCTTTTTTGTAGTCTGCATAGAAAGAAACAATAGTTTGTGACCAACAATTCAATATAGGGCTATACGTTCTTAAACGTGAGGAGTCTTATGCGGTAGAGACGAATTATTATTTTATGAGATTGATATAAAAATGTGTTGTCGAATAAAAGCTCAAATATTAATGAATCGCTTTATATTTGTGGGCGTCAGCCTCCATTCGGTTCGGTAATAATAAAAGTTTACGTTCTCATAACGCTTACGTTCTTGAATATCTCTGAAGACGAAGATAGCTTGTAAATTCTTTACGCTCTTTTAGACCCGATGATGATATTGCGTGAATTCGATTTATTAACTTTAAACAACCGGTGTTTTAGTGCGTCGATCGTATGTTTAGTCGCTGCTTCATATTTATTTTCTACTCTGATTCTGGTGCAGGGAAATGTAAACACCGTTCATACAACGCACACGTTTTATATTAAAAACCTCAACATTCTGGTATGTTAAGATGTCATTTTATATGATTAATGGATATCTTTCATGTACAGTATGAAAGAAACTACTTGTTTAAATACATTTTAGGTGTCAGGTGTTGGCGTACTGTATTAGATATAACCGTACTGTTTTATGTACATTAAAGTAACGTGTACGCCACCGCCCAACAATAATACATATAGCACTTTCATTTAATTCCATTATTTCCAAATCCTACATGTTTATATTTCACGTATCTCCAGTGCTACACTCATTTTCTATCCCCCTTCCACCGATAAAGTAGCAATTTCCAACTTTTCACCCTGTAATTTCCTGTTTGCGGCTTTTGGGCAAAAGTTTTCAACGTGCGCCCTTATTGGCTTAATTGAAAACACAGCTAGCACGCTGAGTCCGTAATGGGAACAATGCAGTGTGGGAGACTGGGAGACCTTCCCCCGGAGTCTCTGAATGCGCTCCAACACCACTCACCAGAATTAAACCGCTTTAGTGGAATCCGAAGAAACCCACATTCATATATTAACTGTTCAAATTAACTTTCTTCAAGTGTTGGGCCGGTCAATAGATCAATTAACAAACATAATTTTTACTCTCATCGATAACATTCAAAAAAAGTATTCATATTTTTATAAGTTTAAAAATCACGCTTAAAACAAATAATATTTAATTTTTGTGTTTTAACTGAAATAATACTTTAAACCCCAAACTGTTAATTTGACCGAGAATGTTAAGTCCGAAGTCACACGTGTGGCAAAGCGGTTTAAGAGCAAGACGTTTTATCCCTTAGTGGCAGGCGGGCAACCAGCAACAAACCTCAGACTAAATTAAATTATATTACACAGCGTACGAGAAGTGGCATCTATTGAAGTGGTTGAGCCGACAAGACGAAATAAAGTAGGAAATATATTGGAAGGAAAACAATCTCAAACAAGAAAGAGAAGCTAAATTAAATTCTTCTACTTGAGTGGAATCTGTGTATCGCATTTGCACTATTAATCTGTGTGGTTTCTCCCACTGTGCAGTTAATGCAGCTGACAATGGGGGTGTATTGATTCACTAGAGAGCTTTCAGGCAAGACTCACACGCAGGTCATTCTCGATCAGTTCATTTCTTAGATATGTCTTCTCTTCTGGTACCGACACAGATACGCTTGTTAACGTGATCAGTCGATAGAAGACTATCAGTGTTGTGTAAATGGTTGCGTCGGACTGGTGCACCTTGAGAACACCTTATTTATGTGCAATGATTTGGCCGATTATCAACTAAAATAAGTGACATTGAAAACAATGTTTGCAGGAATTCAATGTATTTTGATCCGTCACAAAACCAACTTAATTCATGATAAAACTCAACACTTCACACTTTAACAAATATCTTATTGTTATTGATGCTTTAAAATTATTATTAATAAAATTATTATTATTATTATTATTATTATTATTAATTTTATTTTTATTATTATTATTATTATTATTATTATTATTATTATTTTTATTATTATTATTATTATTATTATTATTATTATTATTATTATTATTATTATTATTATTATTATTATTATTATTATTATTATTATTATTATTATTATTATTATTATTATTATTATTATTAAACCATTTTATTCTTATCTCGTGCTCGTCTACAAAAACATATCACAAAGACATTGTCAATAATAAATAAACAAATTAACCAACGAATTTCCTCACAATTTCCATTCCTGTTAATAATATTAATTTTATTAATTCTGTGCAATGGTTCTTGATTGGATTCAGATCCTTTTGAAATAATTCCGTCATGTATCCAACGCGTTATAGCTCTGGCACGTTGATTGTGTACTGACTAAACCAAGGGGAATAGTTAGTACACTGCCCGGGGGTTTTGGTGGAGGGGCCGGGTAGGATCACAAACTTGAAAATCTATTATTTCTCTGATAACAATATACATATTAGGGATATGCGAGTGCGAGTAGTGCTTTTTGGTTCGAGTGGAGTATCGATTCGAGCTTCCAACAACTCGCGAGTATAGAATCGAGTCGAGTAGTAAAAAAAAAAAAAACGCGGCTTTAGAACCATAAATTAGGCCCAGGCCTGATCATTACGACAAAATAACTATTATATTATCAAAATCAAGCTCTAATACGATTTCGGGCCAGAGGTATGAATAATATCCGTTATTTATAAGTAACAATAAATACAATTTTCAAAGAATTCTTTGTTGTACGGTAACCGCGTCATACAAACTATTACTTATGCACTAGGTTTTATAAATAAATATGTACGTGTGGCCTTAATGCTCTGCATAGATATCGTCTCACGTACCGAGAAGAGCAGATGGAAGTTCGTGTTGTTCCAATTACATTTCCACTAGGATTACCCGATACGGTGTTGTAAAACAAGGATATTTAATATTTATGATGATAAACAGTTTTTAATTTACAGAAATTTTATACAAAAATTGTCTGACAGACGCCATATTTGATTTACTCCGTAGATATTAAATAAAATTAGCAGCCATGAACTGAGACGACTAAGAAATTGGATTATTTAATTTTATAATTATAAAAATTCTTACGTTCGTGACTACTTGCATTTTTAAAATTCCATCCATCTTGCATTTCTTTCACTAAAACTATGACCGACTCAAATGTTCTAGATAAAATATTTCTTGATGTATACAAAATATTACAGTTACATTTTAAAGTTATTGTTTTTTTAATATTAGGTAGCCTATTAATATAAGTTATTCCATTTAGTTTATGGCGCAGAACTGAAAAGGTTGTGTCTCCATTTAGTCGCACCATCCCATTCAAAGCTTCTAGAACAATCAACCGAGAAGCTAATTTGTTTGCTTGGAGTAAATTAATTAACCCGTTACCTCCTGGTGTAGTTGTTTGGCTTGAGAAACGATATCGAGTGTTATAGGGATGTGCTACAGGGTTCGGCCAACGTGAATATAGTAATATCGAGTACAAAAACAGACGCCATTTTGTATTTTGTTGGAGAGGGATGGAAGTATTACTTGCGTAAATATTTCTTTATTGATAGTTTACATTTCTATCTTCTGTCATCGTGAAAATGATAAAGTTGGAAGGTTTATGTGCAGGACGAGTGTGTATATCATAACGGGGGGGGGGGGGGGGGGGAAGGGGATGCACTTCACAGCAGTCTACTGTATTTCAGCTGCAAAGCTCTAGAGGCATTACAAAGATAAAAATAATATCAGTTTTACCAATTCCCAATTAAAATCGTGTTTCCTAAAGCTTTTAGTTTTACCATTTTCCTATTATAAACTTTAAACGAAAAGATCACGTTTTGTTTCCAAAACAAACAAATTACAAGATGCAAATGAATACATTTCGTGAATGTAATACCGTCAACAAGCGATGGCCAAGATTTACCAAAGCTAGCAACTCGATTAGCGCTAGGATTTCCAGGTCAGAAAGGTACTCCAGTAGTTAATGTTTGTTGAGGGAATTAATTTTCACTTCGCCTTCGATTAAAATTTAGATAATCTCGACAGTTAACTGCTTTCTTGTATAAAATCCTTATTGTTTACTGAAAAGAAATGATTTCTCGTTTTCCTTTGCCTGTACGTTTATGATTACATTTTAAAGGTAATACAGGGAATGGGAATAACGTGGACCAAAGGGTATCGTTTAGACCTGAAAAAGTAATAAATAATGACTTGAAAATTGTTACGCACCTTCTTTCTATCTATCTGGCAAAACTCTCGCAGCCTGACTGTGTTCCTTTCAAAAGTATGCAGTTTTCATAGGGTTGCTGAGCCGTAGTAGACGGTGACTCCTCCCACACCAAGAGTTTACATAAAGTGATAAAGTTGTAGAGTTGAGCTCTCATTACCATAGCTGCAATTAACGGTGCAAGGGGGTGGGGGCTGGTGACTGAAGCGCTTTGAAGTTAACTTTCCTGGGCTCACGAACTTGGGTTACTGAGAAAATGACTATCTTGTCATTGTAAGAACAGACTTTACTTGGACAGCTGCTATCTATTTTTGATAATTTATTGCGCGTTAACTGTGCACGTGATTCAGGATGTTACTGGCCTTTCGGGGATAGTTGTAATCTGACATCTGATATTTTACAAAGTCATTTAAGATGATACTATTTGGGCTTTACGTTTTCATATTTTTGCAATGATGCTAATCGAGATGATGAGTGAGTGATTATGATGATGAAAGACTGCCACGTGACATCCATACCCAAGCCAGGATTCGAACCTGGAACGTACTAACCGCGGTCTACTAGACCAACGCCTAATAGACCGCGGCCAACTAGGCTGGCAGTAGTCATTAAAGGTACATATCATGAAGATGATTATAGCTACATAAACGTGAATAATTTTAAAGCATTAACAAATTAGTTCTGAACATATGGGGAATTAGATTAAAAAATCGGTAAGATGTTTCAACTTTTAAAAAACAAATTGTGTATTTTAAAAGTAATTTACTTTAATTTCGACATATATTAGAATGTTTCAAGCTAACATCCGTGTGAAATAATGGCTCACTATACATTATGGATGATAATGTTGACGTAGGCCCTGCTAACACGTGTTACAGGTATAGAACATTTCTTTGAAAAGAACATTTCCTTGTGCTACCAAATGATGAATTAGTCAGTGTTCAGTATTGTCTGTTCTCTGTGGCGCATTTAGAGGCTTTAAGCCCACGTTATAAAATGTGCATTAATAATTATGTAGGCGAAGTTTTCAGACGCACTGATTCATTCGGTGATGTAAACAACTAAACGCAAACCAATTATTTAATCTCGATAATAAATATTCATTATGAATTTATGTTTACTATTTCACACTGAACTCATTGACACATGGGTTATTATTTAATTAATTAACTTACGCTTTGAGCTTTTTGCTCGGATATAAAATATATATGTGTATGTATATCAACATTCACTAGATCAATAACTGAAATGAAACAAACCATTTAGATATTTACAATACGTAATTATTTTAATTTGTTGTTTTTAGTCCACTTTTAATTAACCTGTTTTGACATGGATTTTTTCATACAGTTATTAATATTAAACTTTAAATGGCCATTCTTGTTAAAATCTGTCCAAGCTATAATTTTAACCAGTACGTGGGCATCTTGTACAGCCACGGAGGAAGGTAATACAGACACTGTCCTTGTACACTTGCGTACGAGGATTACACAACAAATCAAACCGTACGACGTATTCCGCGTAAAGTTGAAAAATTAGTTTTGGTTAGACAATAAACACACATTTAGAAATGTTTGAAATTTCTTTCGAAAAAATTAACAACAGTTGTAACTGTTGTATTATAGTATTTCGGATGAACGTATATTACTTGAAGAAGACCATGAAGACCAGAAACTTTGATCATGATGAAAGAATTATTGAGACGAGGACAAATATCATGTAGACCAGGATAATGTATTTAAATCAATGAGTGTATTAGTGGTTGATGTTGGAGACCGGTGTCTCTGGACAGATAGACAATTATGTGTAACACAATATAGACCTTGTTTATTTCAAATTATCTTGATTTAAATACATATGTATATTAAGTTAAACGCAATTAACTAAGGCGTTTCAAGAATATTCTCCAAATTAGTGTCATTTGTTTTGAATTTAAGCTTCTACGACCATCAAAGTTTGTGGGGAGAAGAAACATAAAACCATCCAGCGCAAACTGATTGCACCAGTTTACTACTTTACTAATGAGCACCAAGATCTTGAAAACATGCTACAGTAATTCACAAGTTATGATCATCGGAGGTTTCCGAGCTTTGGCTAACGAGGTTACGGTTGCATCAAGGGGCCAAGTCCTGTGCCACAAATGTCATGCTGAGACTCATTATACATTGTTCTATCTACAACTCCGTCAAGCAAGATAGCAGAGACGAACTTTAACTTTTAACTTAACCACCGACTACGTTTATAGTTTAATAACATTGATTTCTAGTTTGTACCTATGCGTTACTCGTCAACTAATATGACTACACTTATGATTATGCTTATGCTTATGCTTATGCTTATGCTTATGCTTATGCTTATGCTTATGCTTATGCTTATGCTTATGCTTATGCTTATGCTTACTTATGATTATGTTTATAATACGAGTTAGAAGCCAACGGAAACTATATAAATGAACAAGGCTAAACATTGTCGTTAATTTATCGAAACACGATTAAAATAATCTGCAACATTGTTCACGAGTTGCTTGTGAATCGCAACACATTTTAAATGCATCTGCTGTGTTTGCTATTAAAATGTAGGTTGCGTAACAGAATTTTATACATGCGCATTTTGGATTATTTTTTACACTTTTCATGGAACGTTTTGCATAAAAACGTCAACAACGTATAGTATTACTTGTATGCAGCGGTTAGCTCAGTATTTTTCCTAGTTTTAATAACGAAACGCTACCATTGAGAATGATTTGGTTTTTACTTTTTATACTAAATGACTGACCTAGTTCGAATACAAGGATATTTTGTTATAATATATTTTATTCATGCAAGCTGATAATAATATTCTCATCTAGTTGTGGTGGAATAACATATGACACAATTGAGCAACAATCAAAATTTGTATTGCTTTCTGCTTTAATAGCGAAGTGCCATCAGATAGGCTTGCGTAAATGGATCAATCAACATTAAATTATTCAATAAATGGCACAACTTCTGATGTATTCGTGAACTGGTGCCCGTTTTGAGAAAATGAAACATTTAAGCCAGGTTTCAAAAGCACTTGCTTCACAAAACGTGTGGCTACAATTGAAGAGTGGATTTTATTTCGTGCACAGATCATTTATGTCAAATCATGGCCTGGAGCTTAATCAATTAAAAAAAAATCCTGAGCCCTACCTCAGCCTATTACCTGATTACCCTAGCTACCTGACGGGTCCCATCAACATTGAAGTGACTATTCTGCTAACCTATACGTATACTCGTTACCTCCTCGACCCATATTACTAGAACAGATAAGACGAGTAAACCATTAACAATGATATATGTCCCTCCCGTAGTGTTTTAATCTGTTTCAACCGGTTCAAATGTCTCGTGACACGAAATGCCAGAAACATAAACCCGTCACTATTAACTTCGATTAGATTAGTGGTAAGCAGATTTAAAACCACTATAACCGTCAAGGAAGCAGTATTAAGTATCTTACCTTTGAAACGGTTCCCCCACCTGGAAGTTATCTCAACTCTATTACTCCTTGCGCAGAAGCGTGATTAATAATTTTACACGTTTTCGTTCGCAAGATCAAAGATAGGGGCTTAGAAAATAACATTGAAGTGCTTTTTATAACTACTTTATTTTATGTTATGTCTCTATGGGATAATTTTGCTTATTACTTTACCAGAAGAATGAAAACTATCCCTCTTATAAAGCATTGCATTCATAATTCATAATAACAGCAGACATTTATTAATGTATTTAATTTCATATCTTAGACAAATTGCCATGAATGAGACGCACTGTAGACGAAGAATAGGTACGTGTTACTTACATATGTAACGACCTTATTTTATTCGAAGCCCTCACAATGGTTTCCTGAAGTAAATAATGATAATAATGGTGATAATAATATTAAGAATTGTACTTTCTCTGGGTTGATAACTCTTTTTAATAATTACTCCATGTTATTACAACCATCAGAAAGTCGTTTTGATGGAGAAGTATTTGTAACACGTCTTTACATTACATGAAAAGACTTTGATTCATTTGACATAGATAGGCTATCTAATTAAGTCAGTTTGTCTTACTGCCATAATACCCACAATAATTGTGATAAACCAAGGATTGCAGTAATTAATTGTTTTCTTGCAACTACGGTTTTGTAGGTACATCTTTAGTAATATGACGGCGTACAGAACATATGAACGAAAGCTGCTCGCAAAAGAGATTTATATTGTAAGTATAGCTGGTATAACTTTGACATCCTGAGCAGTGGGGATTGAACACTGAGTACGGCCTAGTTTATTCCGTCTAACGTGGAGGATTTGAGAGGTTTCTCTCCTTCCCTTTACCGGCATAACGGCATAAAGCCAAGTTTGCTATTGGCCTTATTTAACATTTTCCTGTCGCTGTATTTAAACGCTAACGTGAAATGAATAATTTTAACCATATACCTTTGATGAATATGTCGGAAGTTAACCATAAAAACTGTGACCGTTCGCTATCGCAATGGTGATTATAATAATAATGAATTGCAAACTTTTCTCCTCTAATTGCAATTAATAATCAAATATGACGTGGCCCTCGGGGGTGCGGGGGTGAGGGTGGGGGGGGGGGAGGGGGGGTGTACGTGGGTGGAATGCTTCGGAGTGACGCGGTGGAATGCAGCACCTCGCGCCGTCTTCAGAGGTGTTGTATCGTCTCTCGTGCGGAAACCGTTACAAACTGATACACTACACATCACAGAAAATGAACCGTGAATATTTGTAATAATAATAATAATAATAATGATAACAATAATAATAATAATTATTATTATCATTATTATTATTATTATTATTATTATTAATTTATTAATGCCAATACTAATGAGAATATTATAATATTAAATAATTATTGTTAACTATTAAATTTAAATTACTTTATTTTCAATTAATGTTGTCATTTTAGCACCTTCCATTAGCAGAAGCTCACGGGACGTATCTTCCATTTTATATGATCTACATTTTACACTGTACCGAGGACCAGATATTATATAGAAAAAAATCTAAAACTATGACTTATTATACGTTAAGTCCAACCCCACCTTACTTTTTATGCCAGCCTTTTTAAAATACAACTGAGATTACGCTTTGACATATTTTTATTTTGACACTCTTTTGTATCGTACACACAACTGTTAAGTTATGAAAAATATATGTCAGAACTATATATTTACTGAAATGTAACTATCATTAATAATAAATACTACACAATTGAGTAACTATGACAGAAACAAAGAGTTTAAATCATGTTTGCGTAGTTGTTCAATGGCCGATACTACGCGTTGACATAACGGCTCGTTTAGCAATAGATTCTTCAACTACGTTTGAAAGATATTATCAGTGGAAGTAATTTCGAGAATGTTATCCACTTCGCTATTATACACGGTCCGTAAACATCAACTTGTTCAATTTGAGATTGAACTGGGTGAAATGATAGTTTGCACGCGCAGAATCGACAGCTCCGGATGGTTGGTTGAGTGGACCAACTCTGTAGCTAGAATCATTTCATGCAAAGAGAGCCATCCCGTGTAGTATTGAAACCAACAACGCTATGTAGGTCTAGCTCTTCAAATAAATGAGTTTGTGGCATCGGGAGTATAACAAACAGAAATGTTTACCAACTATTCCAAACACTTAGTTTTCTCTGCCTTCTGCAATTACTAGGGTGTAGTCGCTTTAACGGAACTATTGCTAAATAAATATTTTACTAGGAAAATTTTTAATAAAGTGATATCTTATATAACAGTATAACCTATCTCATGGTAATTATGGTAGCTTGAAAGAATGGTTGTCAACCCACCGCGCTTTTGCAGCCGTATGCAAGTTGTTGCTGTAGGAGATTCGGTACTGTATGAGTTAGTATACTGTGCTATAGGTTGCACTTGGTCCACATCCCGTGTGCACACAATACGATGTGAACCGATACAGGTAGCTCAGCGGTAAGGCGCGATACTCTAATTCGGGAGGTCGCCGGTTCGATTCCGGCCACCGGCAGTCCTGACTGAAGGTTTTTCCCGAGGTTTTCCTCAGTAGTAAAGGTGAATGCTGGGATTGAGTCCTATAGGCAACCCAAGACCACCTTACACATGCTTTCGTGACATCCGGGGTATTCCTAGCCAACCAGCCCGAGACAATAGCGCGCAAATACCGATCGCTGATTAGCTACGAATACCTCGCCTGTGACGAAAGCATATGTAAGGTAGTCTTGGGTTGCCTATACTAATAGCCCTCGGACGTTCCTTCCCAGTTATCCAAACACCCAAATAACCTAGTAAGTCACCTGAAGAGGGGCACATCAGGTGAAGCTAATGTGCACCCTATAACGGGTATTCCTACGAAAAATTAAATTAAATTAATACGATGTGTTGAACTGTTAGCTAGCTAGTTACGAGGACGACGCGTGGACGAAACGGGTCTAAACATGCGTTGATGAACGAGTTTATCAACATCAAACGTGAAACCTCAGTCTTTCGTATACAGTACACGTTCGAGATCCCGTAGTGGAATTCGAGATGCTTGATGGGCGATGGGAGGATCTAGGCCAACTACTTGTCTAATTAACGGCAGCGCGATAGACAAGAATGTACAAACAAGTAGGGCAAACACTCAAACACACTTTAAACACAGTATGGATTGTACACACGGTCGGGTCCGATGTCTTTCCACAGAACCATAGAGGCCAGAATCATGACGAGGCACTCAAGATTTACTCCGTGAAAACCACGCCTCGCATTGGTGGTTGCCGTGGAGAAAATTACAAGTTTGTCCTAGAATTAATATTTAAAATGACTCGATTAATTCAGCACCATCATGAAGATTACCTTTTGAAGTCCAATATCTTATCCACATCATTGAACTATTTTGATTTTAAATGCTCTTTTAAAAGATAACCCAATTTGATTTGACTGCCTCAAGTTGGAAATGTTTTTTTAGCCATATATACGATGTGTTGGTCAGTAGATCGACATCTGAAAATTTGCTGGGCTCTGGAATCATTTGAATGGTGTTCTCTCTGAAGTCACTACATGGTTATCTACCAGCAGGGCGATTCTGTATGGGCGACGAAACGTTTATCACCGGTTTCAGTTGTTATAAGAAGGCGATGAGCCAATCACCGCCTTGCATTCGCCTTCAGTAACCAACCGCTAAAACCGCTGATAAATTTATCGTCGCCCATACAGAATCGTCCTGCTGTCTGGCTGAGCTTCGCGCTCGGTCCTCTCCTAGTGACGTCACTACTGGTACACTGGATTCCGTGAAGCGACATTTTCAATCTCAATCTACTCAGGTGTCAGATGTCCGATCAAGTTGAGCCAAAGATAGTTGGATACGATATGGCATTATTCTTGTTATTACGTGAATAGCGACCAAGATGACGTTGTCCCTTTAATTACTTTATATCGTACAGAACCCCGATCACTCTACCAATGCCAACGTACACTTCTGTCGGACACTGAATTGGAGAATACATCGCGAATATGTTCCTTATCATGAAACGGTTTGACCTAAAACAACATTTCTCTACACTCCGGCTTTTGGCCTGTAAGTTGTTACTAGCCTAACTAACTTTCAAGCAAATGGCCGCCGACTGTGGCCTACCCTTTATATTCATGACTATCCCACCAATCGATGATCTGCTTCTCCAAAGAGAGGTGTGACACTTGTGAATAGCTGATGATTAAGCCATGGACGGGTCTAAGGGTGGTCGCTGTGCAAACAAGTGCTGTCAAATGAGCAGGATATTTGGTTGGCTTCGTTAGCTCCCGCTCCTGATCATGATTGCCCGCTATTGAAGGAGTACGTTTTGTTTTTACTCCGGTTCCTCTTTTTTACTTCAAATAGTTAATTAGAGGAGCCAGAGCTTTCGGTACAAATATTTTTAGCCCCAATTTTTTTACCGTTAGTACTTGAACGTTCATTAAACGTTACATTTAATCCGCTTTAATTAATTTCATGAGGAAAACACACGTAGCTTAGATTTAGCTGAATAACGCTGTTCAATTCACTACACAATTTACAGGTTGTATTCGTTTCTATAACTCTATAGGTAATTAGCATTGAAATCATATTACATGCTAAGGGAAATATGTAAGGAAAAACATGTCTTAATTAACTATTTCTAATTCCTTGCGTAGCGTAACTCCTTAACTGGTTTTAAGCACATTGCATGTTTTTAAACGTGGAATTCCAATTTAGTTACTCCTGTTTCTTACCAACTCTTGTGTGCGGCAGTCTTCACACGCGGCTTTTGGTTAGACTCAACACGGAAAACTAACGCTGGGATCCACAAGGAAAATACATTACCTTTATTTGTTATTTTATTTAAATTAATCAATATGTTGGTTAATTTGTTCTATTCGGTACTATATGATTTGAATAAACTATAATTTTATTATTCATGTTTTAAATAAAGAGTGCGAATTAAACTTAACTAAACAGACATATCTAGTACGTAGGCTACTACGATATTGAGTTATCGATATATTTATTTCAATGGGACGATATATAATTGGCAAATACATCGCTGAACAATATTGCATTAAATGGGCAATGTTTTTTCATGCCAAGTTCCTCCGAATTGTCAAACAACTTTGGGTAGTGGTAACCGAATTCCACGGTTCAACTATAATACACACTGAACGCTCCTGATGTGGTTAGTAGTAAACTGCAGTTGATCAACCAACCCATTGATTAAATAAGCGTGTATTTAATCGATGGTCACCTTTACCCTCTTCAACTGACATTCTCAGAATTAAATTGCTGAGCCTTAGTTAGCTATCTATAACAACAAACGTAAATGCGATGTTTCTTATCAAATTGGCTCAATGTTGCTTTCTGAGCAGTTGGACAAAGTAAATACATCGCATACGTTTCTTTCTGTTGGGCCTAGGTTTAACTCTAGACCCATTTTGTTGTGTGAAGTCTCCATTTTGTGATTTTCACCTACCTAACTCAGAATTAATTTGTCTGCTGGTTAGATGGACGCAAAACAGAGCCGCCGGACCTTGCCTTGCCTTGATCGTCAAACACTCGCATCAAAATACACTCCGCTCCACAATGCGTATAAATAAGCTTGACGTGCAAATTGTTTACAGCACACTAGGAGCATTAAAGCATCATCAAAGAATTTAATTAATTATTTTTGTACGATTCTCTCAGCCAGTAATGTATTTTGCTTTTTTTCCGATGCGCTTGAAGGCTTGTTTGCAAAGAGTATCTCTTTAAACAGCACTGAAATAACATATCTATCGCTTCGTACTTTTCTAAAACAGTGGATGTTTTTATTATCCCAGCGGAATGGCAATTCCTCGTAAATCAATATTTACTTACCCGTATAATCAGTCAGTTCACAATTTTTCTAAGTTGTATTATGTTTTGGTGTTTTTTTTTTTTTTTTATTTAGTTACAACATTGGAATACTCTAAACATTGTTTGTCAAAACAATTTAAAAATTGACGTTACACTTTTGACGAGAGATGTCTTCTATGATGTAAATGACACATTTTCAGTAAGTTTTGAATTACGATATGAATTGAGACAATTCTATGTCAATGAATCCCTGTGCTCGACTCTGGTGCATGTCCTTGTGAAGTCCTGGCTAGGTCCTGGCGAGGTTCATGCTAAAACATGGACCCCGGTTAGTTAATAATCACCCTCTTGTGTAATCAGTAACAAAGCTGATGTACAATCCCCGATATAAGTAAATCAAGGGGTAAATCAAAACCACTCTCATGTCCTTATCGTTTTAATACTTACTAATACTTATTAATATAAAATATATAATACAAATAATAATACGGTAATAATAATAATAATTTTTTTTTTTATTATTATTATTATTTTTTTTTATTATTATTATTATTATTATTATTATTATTATTATTATTATTATTATTATTATTATTATTATTATTATTATTATTATTATTATTATTATTATTATTATTATTATTATTATTATTATTATTATTATATTATTATTATTGTTATTATTATTATTATTTTTATTATTATTATTATTAATATTGTTATAATTATAATTATAATAATAATAATAATTATTATTATTATTATTATTATTATTATTATGATTATGATTATTATTAATATTATTATTATTATTATTATAAGTAATTATATCTGATAAACTAATAGGTGCAGAAGAGTTAGTAAATGAATGTGTTCTCACCTACCATGTCGCATCACATACCATACATTGTCTCCGTTCTAGAGTCGATCGATAGAACGCTAGTTATCCTCATAGGTATGTGTAAACAATCACACATATATCGGAAAATACCGATGCTGTACGTCTGCCTGGGGAGAGCTCACGATCACGAGTGACGTAATGAATGTTTGGAGGTACCGTACTATACCAGAGCGCGAGCCCTGTTCGATATCTATCGAGTTTCTTTTGCGGGAGAGTAATTGGAATGACAAGGGATGAAAGCGGATATCAAAGAACGCAAGACGTGGAAGTAAGGGGGTGGTAGGGGTAGAAGGGGTGCGAGAGATGAAGAGACTGAGGGAGAAAACAATATCGTCGCTAGCTAGGAACCTAAAACCATGAAACCCCTACGGGGCTCTGTTTACTGCGTTATTCCAAAAATGTTCCAATTTTCTGATCAAAAACTTCTTCTCCAACGGTCTTCTTATCAGCTGACCTGCACTGTCCCCGTTCACTTACCACATCCCTTCTTTCGAACAGTGAATAAAGCATATCTCATACACGTATGAAATCATTTTTACCATATTTCTGGAGCTGAATAGCTTGAAAGTGAATTCAGAAAGTTGACACTGAAATGCTGTAAAATCCTAAGATAGACGTGAAGCCCTCTAGATCCAAGTACTCTCCCTATACGCATAACCGCCAAGTGCTTGCGTTATGCCACCAGATACATTCCCTTGTACACGAACGGTTTCAATCTCAAGTGGTCGCGGCAGTTTTGCTACAAATAGCCAAACCAAGTGCGTTGACTATTTTGTGCAGAGAGGAAATTTAATTTAAAGGAACCACAGCCCTTTACATTCTTCATTGCTGTTAGAATAACAGTGTCTATACACATTTCCAATATGGTCTTCATTAAGTTAAGTTGTGGTTTCGTCTATTCTCTGTTGTGTATAATGTATCCTATATGCTTTGACTTCAAGAGTCAAGATATTTACAGAACAACTGCTTGTTCAATGTTCATACAGTCCGCTCACTTAAAATAAGCCCTAGCAATTGCTTTCTGATAATGCGATGTTCTAATTGATACTAGCGTAATTGTTAATGGACGTTTGCATGAACAATGGCGCAATGGAGAAATGGAGCATATCGCCGGGCGCAGCGTATTTTCCCATTAGTATAAAAGGGATTTTAATAACAAACGCCATTCGGTGTTTTAACTTACATGCAACCTGTTGAGAAAGAGATAGGGAGGAGAGAGAGAGATATATAACGAGAGAATAAGAGGGAAAGATAGAGAGGCTTGCTTACTTGACGCTTATAATTAAAAATGCAAATGGACAGTTTAAAATAGGATTAAAATGTCGAAATCGAAATGCATTATTGAAACGTGAATTATTATACTTCGAGGCGAAATTTAGGATACTATAATGTCAAGAATGAAACATTGCAATCTATTTGACATAGGCTATGAACGAACTGAATCCAACCCTATCTTCGAAACACAAACAAGCATTTCATTGGGGGGTTGGTGATCGTGGTTAGGGGTAGGGTCGACTGGGGCTTGGGCCACTCAGACATTGATCCACTCTTTCCAATCAGACGTAGCCAACGCCTCCGTGCACGGGACCGCTCAAAGCTGGCTTCAAACTTCTATTAAAACTTAATCTTAGTTAATCGGAGCTCAAAGCGGATCTCAAATTCAACCCAACTTTGGTCTCGGGGATGGTCCCCATCCCTGGAGTTACCACGGTCGCCGTTCGAGCGCGCGGCGAAATATATTGATATTCAGTTAGCATTAGAATTCGAGATTTTTAACTCGTGGATGAAATTCCATTTGAAATCTGACCCTTTGATTCGTCAATGTCTATGGATATGAAATAAAGACGTTTGTTGGCTTCACCCGAGACAGTTAGTGGCTGGATAAAATCAAGGCATGAGAGACATTCAGAATAGAAATATTCCATTTTCATTCATTTTGATTAGGCCTATTTATTGTTTAACGACGTGCTCGACAGATATATGACGTCTTCTGAATAGATCCGTCCTACATTGCAAGGGTCGTCATAAGGGGAGTCGGGAGTCCAGCAAGGGGGGAAAGGCCAAGTGGGAGTCGGAATGTTATTTGGGACAGCGGGGGGAAAGGGACAGAATCTCTGTTGTCGCCTCTTACGACTGGCAGAGTCACCCTGGGTCTGTTCTACCCGAGTCCAGACGGAGTGTATGGTTTGGTTGTTATTATTTTTTTATTATTATACGAGCATTAAGTTGTTTGTGGAATATTGCAGCAAAGAGTAGTGTTGGTCTTCAAAGCCATGCATGCAGACACAGTTTATTGGAATGCAACGAGACCAGTGAATACAATGGAAGCTTCCGTCTAAGTAACACCACCGTTGCTGTCTAAGCGGCTTTCCCCTGGGTGAGCAATTCGGAAGATATTGAATAATCTCCGGCCACAAATTATTCCACTTCGTAACTTATTGCCCAATCGTTGTCTCACTGTCTCACTGAAACATGCCGACGCATTGCGTTCTACAGGACTTGTATAAAACGGCTCTTTCTTGACTAACAAAGATTATCAATTAGTAAATATGTATATATTGTCTTTACTCATCTATTCTAACGCAAAGTGTATAAAATGAATGATGTATGGTGCTTTACTCTAACCTTCTTTGCTGTTTAGTATTTTCACTCTAGTCTTTTTGACGTCAATATTATTTCCTTCACATTGCCGAATAGGCAATCTAATGCTTTTGAAATAAAAACGTAAACCGATTTAAGTATACATTGAATTATAATATCGATTTTATTGTCACACCACAAAACATCAGTTCATGCATCGATACATTTGCATGTATAATAATCGCATTTAATTACATCGGTTTAATAATAACCATGGCTACCATCTTTTGAACTTGACTAAACATCAGCTACCATTACAAAGAGGGAGAGAGATGGAGGGATGGATGGAGAGAGAGAGAAAGAGAGAGAGAGAGAGAGAGAGAGAGAGAGAGAGAGAGAGAGAGAGAGAGAGAGAGAGAGAGAGTGAGAGAGAGAGAGAGAGAGAGAGAGAGAGAGAGAGAGAGAGAGAGAGAGAGAGAGAGAGAGAGAGAGCTGATGAACTTCAGTGCGCTAGGATATACAGTTATACACATAGCCCGGAGGATCTGGGATAGAGTATAGGTAATATGAAACCAAATGACATCAACCACTGTATTTACATATAAACTTCAGAAAACATACGCATAGGTAATTGGGCCAGAACATAAATACACTCTACAAATATAATTTCTTGTCGAATGGAACAGAGTTGTAGTAATGTTTTCAATTCGTAGATTTGGTACACTACCCGACATTAAGTAAACAAACCGTCGGTCAGAAGATGTCTTTACTCCAACTCTCCGGCAGCCGTCCTATTACGTTTGTATAACTTGGAGAAATAACGACCAGTACAACCATATCGGATAAAAATGAGTGCAGAAAACTTGTAAACATAAATACGTATTCTCTGATTCATGTTCTTTAACATAACCTTCAATTTTAATTGCAATTCAATTTTTATTTTATTCTTTTCAAAAAAAATAATACGAGTAGAAAACACAACATTTGTTGACAACATATATAAATGAAAAGAAGCCCACATAGGGTCACACCTCGTGTGTGGGCAGTTATGACTGTCGACTTCGTAGGCTTTGTTCAATGTAAGTCAACATTCAAAATTATTTCAAATTTTGGGTAAATAAATTTAATATTTCGTGAGCTCACATTTTAGTTCGCGGTTACTTAAAGTAATTTAATTGAGATACAGTAACACAATTAACACTCACACTGTCGAGTGAAATAATTGAAATTGTTTTACTACCTTGTGGCGTTCTGCAATGAATTGCAGTGTATTGTAATTGAATTTCTAATTGAAGTGCAACATTACGTTTCAAACAAACAATTAAACAATTGAGTCTTCAGGCTTCACTTACATCACCTCAATACCTCTTCGTACGACTGATAAACCACGAAAACCTTCCTTCATTAGGATGGAGAGTAACTGAATCTGAAGTATACCGGTATCCATTTTTAAACATGTACTTTGTCATATACAAGTGCTCAATATGATAGCGTTTTGTATCTGGATGTGTTCGTTCAGGTGGAGGTGAATTTTTTTAATACTTTCATGGAGCTTTTGCGAAACAAATTCCGGTTTTGCATCTACAAGCCTAAATTGCCCCCCCCCCCCCAAATGTCATTCAGACAATGACATAATAGAGAGTATTCAAGATTTTAATTTTCATACCATTAAATTAAAAACCGACCATTTGAATAAAAATGTATTGATATTTGTTTTGCATACAGAATATTAAATTAGTAAATTTAAATGGAATATCCGCATATCGTTATGGTGCAAATACTAGTAGAACACAAAGCCAGAATTATCACCAATATATTTATTACACATGGATTCCTAAACTATAACGTTTCTATCGATTATCTCACTCATACAAGCATGTTTGAATATTATTGGTTTGCGGTATGCACAGTAATTAGTTTTGGGAGCTAATTAATACCACGACGTCAATTATATGCATTATTTTTAATAAATTTCATTAAATTATTTATGGTTTGTAATTAATATTCTGGAGCGATCACAACGACTACCATTCTGTTCTAGAATTCATTTCAATAGCGGGCGTGTGACAAATGATTTGATAATCATTTTTGATACTGACAACGCAAATAGTCGCTGATCGTTTCACAATATAAGAGGGGGAAAGAACAAACTCTAAACTATGTAACTGTTCACACATTCCACTGTGTGGTTTGTTTAGAACAATATTTTGTTTTCGTTCGTCTTTATTTGTATTTACTTGTATTTGTTTATTTATATAATGTATTGCATATTATTTATTTGTGGTTTAATATATATTGAATAATTATTATTAACTTATATTTATATTATTATTACAATCATTTATTGTTTAATTGTTTTCTAAATTTATTTCAGTAGCTATACTGTCACGTGAAAGTTGAACAATTCAATTATATTACAGACCGAAATTGTTTCTATAGTGTGAGTTTTGAAATGCAACTTTCATTCTCTCATGGAGTGAGCTATTGTGAAGACGTTCATCATCGTACGTAAAGCTCGCGATAGCTCTCATGCAGTGAGCGTTTGTGAAGGTGTTTACTGTTTAGTCTCACCCTAGCTTAGAAGCGAGGACTTGAATCTTGCACAATGCCTGGAATGTTGGTTCTCCCGCATTCCTCCGCTGCTGCTATAGTGACGTAGTTTGCGGTCAAATTAAACGACTGTTATGTCTTCATCTTCATTTGCGAGTCGTTTTCCTCTCTATTTAATTAATGCCGAGGCCGTTATTTTCATAAAATATTTCGTAAGCAAATTCTTTATTCACTTGATAGGACAAATATTCCATATAATTAAATTTTGAATTAAAACAATGTTATTTTTATTTTCATCTTTTATAATATGATTCTGTTATGAGTTTACATTTCCATTTCCTTCGAAAGTGCCAATGGTGGATGGCGTGGGCAACAGAAAGGAAGAAGATGGGGGTAGGGGGGGGGGTGGCGTTGTGGGTCACGGGAGATTTAAGGGGCAGAGAACTATTATATTAAATTCCTTGAACATCTTTGTTAAGCATAGGCACACACACACACACGCACGCACACACGCACACACACACACACGCACACACGCACGCACACACACACACATACGAGCGCACCCACAAACACCCGCACGCACACCCACAGAGTTACTTCATTGATATTTGTCAAGCCCATCGCTTTGTGTTTGGCAATTTCATAGCTTTTGCGAACAATACGATCTGAAAGGCATTTATTATCCATACTAAAATTCATATTTGATAAAGGTTAAAAGACGATCCAATATTGGGTCAGATAACGTCTTATTTTATAAATTTTCATTCTTCTCTTTCAATTTTAGTGGCTATGAAACTCTTGGTATTTTTCGTGAACAAAATATGATTTTAAGCTCCAGATGTTGAACTCCTCGCGTTTTATATGCGGATCAGAATATATCGTGAAAGAATATTCAATGTGGTTTATAATGATTTTATGGGTGGTTTTGTTAGACTCTCCAGCACGTTTCCACACAGTTTAATTCAAAAATTGCCATTTTATTACGAGGTATCTTCCAAATTACCATAATATCTCAAGGCAGCTAATAACGATCTGTTCGAAAGTATTGTGCTGCGAAGACTGAGAAGCGAGGTATATATATAATACATCCTAACTTCCTGCAGTAGAATCCCATAGTGATGTAATGCCCATTCATTTATCTAGATTTAATTACATTAGAACCTTCTTAGACAACACGCATTTGCATAGCTCCCACGTTCCGTGTAAAATATTCCGACAATCAATTTGAGACAATGTTTACTCTTTGCTTATTGCATGGACATTCGTACTTCGTTTCACCCTTGCCGTAGAATCAAGGTGCAACTCATTCAATATTTCATGGTACTTGTAAGCAACAACATAACACATAGTTTTAGGTGATAGTACTCACGAGTCAGTTATCAGAAGTCCTTCTCATCAGTCCATCAAAGAACTCTTCGTCAACTTGTGAAAAAAATCCCTTAACAGTACTTTCTATGCACGTTATCTACTCTTCTTGAATCATATAGTACGCGTAGTGCGCGTTTATACATTGCATTGAAACTGTAACACCTATTAGGCTCAGATTGTTTTAATCAATCAAAATAAATACTTTGGCTTAAATGTAGGGTTTGACAATCAATACATGAATCGGTTATTAGAGGTTTGTCCAGCTAAATTATACCAAGTGGAAATCTTGTAACAGGGTAGACAGCACAATATGTGGGTGGTACCTTCCAAATTCAGCTAACAGAGACACAAATGTACTGAAATTAAGTAACGGGGATTCCACTTTAAAAAAAAAAACACACAACTCGATACAGAAACTGCCTGAAAGTTCCTGGAATATTGAACTTTTGGTCTCTCAAGAGTGCAACTGAATCAATCGCATGGTCGACTTTGTAAATACTTTAGTCAATTCCACCTCCAATTTTGTCAAGTGAAATCCGTTCTGGCCAGAGCACAAACCCCTGCGGAGCTCCTGTCATGGTAGGTCGCTTCAGTTGTCGGGCATTGGTTTCATCTTTGGGGTAGAATCTAGCGCAGTCTGCAGTACACGGATCTCACGTGGCGCTCGTTTATCTCATGTATCACACATTCATCGGTTCGATTCGCAACCTTATTTAAACAGCAGAAATTCGCGTATCATAACTATAATGTTGCTTTTGATGTTTTGTAGTGAATTTTTTTAATGGGACAAAAAAGCATAATATAGATAATCAATCGAATTTGCTTCAAGTGAATGAACTATTCGTTTGTAAATATACTTCAAGTCTTCCGTCAGAGTTGTATAGTGAAAGTTTCTCAAACATACCGACCGGTATGTTCACGGTATATAATGAGCTATGCTTTAAAACCAATAACGTCTTATGGAAAAGTCACGTTCAGAGGTAATCTCCAGATTCCAATTAACTTTGACAGTTTCATCCTTTTTGGAATGTGTCAGAACTAATTTTGCTTCTTTTTTCATTTCTGCTTCGTGCGGCGTGAGCCCTTCGTGGTAAAAAGGAGATTTCGTGGAAATAGTGCGTTTAAAAAAGAATGCAGTAGTATTTGAAGCGATGTGACAAACCCCGCAATAATAAACATGTTGAATGCCGCGAAGTAAAATAACTAAAATGATGTAGTATTTTTAATTATTTCTTATTGATTCATTTCAAAAACCGTTCAAATTATGATCGTTTACTAAAACCTACTTCCATTGTGTCTCGGTAAGTCACTAGCACAATACACGTTTGTTTTTTAATGAAGTCTTTACAAGCAATACAAAATATGCCCGTACAAAATGAACAACATAAGCTTAGTATGCCATGCCGCTAACGTCATACTGTATAAATTAATTGATTTTAAAAACATCAGACATTGTTTACCGTTCAAAGTACAAAGGACTCGCCTGTTGATTGACAAGTTGTGCAGAACTAAAGAGGCAAATTAATTCGTCATTTCCGTTTGATCACAATGGTAAAGCAAACAAGCAGATAGATTTTGACGTATGCCGTATATCAAACTTGTCAACGTTACTAATGTAAACACAGCCATGATTCTTCCGTTTGACACGTGTCCAGTAGAGCAGCTTTTGATGAAATCATTTCCCCCTCTTTATAATATCATATTTCACTAAAAGAGTAACAACAGCATCGATATATTTGTGGTTGACTGAAACACTGGTTAGTCAATTATGTAACCACGAGGTGATATGATATTGCAATACCATCAGTATTTAGAGCAAACCGCAAATATATAGTCGATTGTGACGTGATCATGCTTTTCTAAACAGATGTAGGGCCTATTCATGCTTCACTATAGTTTCATACTGGATAAACATCTATACCATACGGAACAAGCGGGATCAGTTTGAAGTCATGTTCTCATTAATTGGCTAATTGAATCTGTTTGCTTAGCTTTCAAGGAGGTCTCTGGTCTTGAGTGGGGTCAGATCAGGGTTACACCAGACTAGCTGGCCATACAAGACACTCGAGCAATCTAGGACCCTCAAATCTCAACCTCAGTGCAACTACTGTTGCATATTGATTGTGGCCAGTAATTTAACGAAACGCCATTTTGGCAAGAATCCATTTAATTTTTATGACTATGAGAAAATTAAAAGGTGTATAGATCTGAATCTGCATTCATTCAAAGTTGAATAGGAACTTAGTGTGTACTACTTGTAGAACATAGAATAAGAATGTTTACATTGATAAGCAATAACTAAATAAATGCATTAACATTCCATTCTTTAATTTGTTTTAGTACTGGATGGAACTGTCTTCCAAAAACTAATTCCTGTACGATTTAAAATAACTGTTTATTTTTGTATAGTCCTTACTTTGATTTGCTTTCAAGTGAATTATTATACAAGTGATAATTAGCGATGTAACAATAATTGCAGCACGGGTTTTTATAGGAACATATCCATCTTCGGAGGAATCCAAATATTCCTAAATCTTTCAAACAATGGAGACAAATATCAAACAATTAATCTCTTCTCTCCTGGGATATTGGTTCAATTTCATCTCAACGTAGAAACGTTTTGTTTTCGTATCAACGTTTTTCGGAACGATTATGTCGAGGTCTGTCGTTATTGTTCGATAACTGCTCAGCTTCCAACAACAGTTTATCATAAGACTCAAATGTTAACAAAGAAAACTGTTGCCATAGAAATGTTTGAAATAGCAATGGTTTTCTAGATGAAGCTAAACTAGTTTATTCGCTAGGCAAACATGTGATACTTTCTCACACCCCCACACATCCACACATCTACACCGTTCAACATCGTTCTTCGTCGATCCACATCATGTTGTAATTATAACGAATACTTTGGTTGTAAAGCGGAAAAGCTCTGGGTTGTTTTCCCGCCACAACATTGCAATGTAAAAATCTAATTTGTTTATGGAAAATTGTTGAGAATTGTCATTCATTTGTCTTAATAACATTCAGCAGACCGTCACTTGGTTGTGTATTCGAATGCTAAACTTAATTGCTGGCAATTGTTTAAAGAATATTTCCATCAAATGCTACAATGAATAATGAAGTAGTGGACAAAGGCAGTAACGAGTTGTTTAATGACGCGGGTAGGTCGATTGTCAACTGTCCATATTTCAAACAATAATCAAGGAGTAATCTACTTTAATAATGGAAAACACCCTTAAGTGTTGCATTGTGTGAAATATTGATTGTCTGTGTTTACCAGAGTACATAATTCAGCAGACAACAAAGAAAGTGTTTGCATCGCACTTGCACATATACCTGTTTGAGTCGCAGTTTACCGAGCACTTCTCTTTCTGCTATCTTACATGTCGGCACTATAGTTAATCACCATTCATTGCAGATCCATTATATATGAAAAGCAATAGACAGATATCACATTTTTATCAAGAATGAGTTTAAAATACGTCAAAATAAATTTTGAACTCTAAGAACGACAAAACTTATGCATGTATTTACTGGTTTTAATAACAACAATCCTTAACCATGGTATATATTAATCAGGAAATGTATAACTGCAAACTTATGTTCTCACCAGATCTGATAAGGGAAACTTTATTAGATAGTAGATACACATATTCATAACTTTAAACTTGGTTCTACTCATTCGTGTATTAAATCAATATATTTAAATCTATCATCATTGATAAAATAATATATAAATGCACGAAATATTTCGCAGTATATGATTAATACACTTAATTAAATATGCGCCCTAAATGGTTGTGTTCTGCTAAGAGTAAATTCTCTCCGAAAATCTTCTCTACTCAGCTTTGGGTTTACGCCTCATTTTGAGGAGCCGACGACAGAAGCAATAGATAGAGATAGACGCTAGAGAACTGACGAGCTAAACTCTCGAGTTGGTCCAGCGGGACCCAACTGGTGGCCGCGGTAAAACTGATTACCGAACATTGTCACAGCTAAATACAGGAACAGCCGTTTGTGGTAAACACAACGTACGAAGGAAGGAGCTGGTATAGTGTTGAGAAAATTAAACAAATAATCCGCAGTATCTTAAAATTTAGGCTAACACATATTTGGAATGGTAGTTTAAAGTGTAAGAAATAAAACAGAACATGAAGACGGTACGTTACATTTAAAAACAAAAGTAAAATACCTCACGTCAACACCATATTCGTTTTCGGTAGTGTAGTCAAGTGCCTTGAACTATGAGACGTTGTATAACATCAAACACTTCTTTCTGTCAATTTCTTTGTCGTGGTTATATTGAGTAAAAACCTTTTTCTAGTTCCAGTGTATTTGAGATAGTGATTAATTTGAATGTACAGAATTTACTGCTGAGGTGTATGTGAAAGCTGAATCTCACTTTATAATATTTTTGGATGATTTAAATGCTAATTTAATATAATCTAAGATTAAATTGAGAAGATAACATATCGTTTTATTTGTGTCCCATCGTGTCTGTGTTGCCGGTTTCAATTGCCTCCTAGAGCATGGCTTCAATAAGAGCAGTCCAATTTTGAGGACATTACATCCTTTGTTTAAATTATCAAGAAAACGCCATTTAAAATCAATATATTGAATTATATTTGAATAAACCAAGACCAACGCAAGGTGTTCACAATACGATAGAAAATTTACTCTTTTTGGTACAATCAGATAATTCCAGTATAGTATTGCAAACGTTCAACCTAAAATGCGCTATACTAATATTTTGTGACTACATTTCACAAAATATAACTTGCGTCTGTTGTGTTTAAGATACGGTTGATGCTACTCGTGTTGGACAGTCACACTGAAACGACCCTAACTGATATTGTAGCCAAAGAGGCGCACAGTAGATAAATTAATTTCCAACGCTGGAAATCACCACAATGAAGTTAGTTCGTGGGTAGAAGAAGATATAACTCTTGACCTGTGTGGTAATGTGGTGCAGCCATATCGGGTCAAGCGCTTTATGGTTCCCCTCTGCGAAACAGCCGCTACTTTACATGAGGTACTCACTCTAATCCTAAAGGTTACGGGTCCGATTCTAGCCACCAGGAATCCACCCTGGATTTAGTTGGACGTTCCCTAACTTCTAGAGAGGGTGATTGTTGACTTAGTGTTGTATTTATTGTCATCATTGATTAAGGGGGGTCACGATACAAATAAAAATCAAATAAAGTATATCCTGATCGGTTATCTATAAGTTATTGTTCTTCACTCCCGACTACAATAGAAGGTAAGAATCAATCCTAGAATTAGCCTCGACTTGCTTGACAGTCCACCCCCCCCCCCCCCACCCCCCCCCAGGCGCCAATTAGCTACGATGTTGTTACCGTCTAAACATGCCATGTAAATATACAAAAACATGTTATGTTACAGGTACAAGACTGTATTTTTCTTGTGGAATCCAAGATATAATCCTTTATTGGATATTTGTGTGATCAACAATGAATATGTTGTAAATGATTAGATTGACCCACAAAGGTTTAGACTCGGCAGTTAGGTTATATGGATTGATTACTTTACAAAATAAAATCTAGATCATAGATACATTAATTGTGTGTGTTTTTTCATAGTTATATTTAAAACAAAGTGAGTTAAAAATATTCTTACACATTCTTAGAAAAAATATTTAATTGTTAACACGTTTCTCGTGGGTATTTATTGTGTTTTCTTGTATTTCAGGTAAGTCAGAAAAGCTCGCAAGTCGGCAATGGACGTGCAGTTGATTTATGTGAGTATATACCTGTTGCTTGCGGAGCCCAACGCTTTCCGCGCCCCAACAAGTGAGGCTAGGCGGCCCCAGGGCGCTGGAAGCTCGACAATACAGAACCCACTAGACAGATTTAGAATATTATAATCATTAGGACAGTTGAGAGAAAAATGTACGTTTAGGAAAGCATACTCGTAAAGTGTATTATTTTTTATGTCAATCTTACCGCGAAGGTAATATATTTTGGATATATGTTTGTTATTGTAATCAGCAATTATTAATAATCAAATAACAACCCTAGTTATTATAAATAATATTCGTTTTATAACAAATAACAATTTGTTTAAGTGGTTATCTTAATATACAGAGTTTTAAAAAGAATTATCCGGGGAATAATGAAGCACTAAAATTCCAACACTAAAATAGAACAGAATCAAATAATATTTACATTGTTATACTTGATTTGTTCTATCTGGATAAGTAAACAAATAACTGCTGCACAATAAATATTCACGAAATCATAGATGAGTCGTTTTCCAATTTTTTTGATGTGTTACACGTTACATTTATAATGTGAACAATACACGGTAATATCGTGGTCGGTGAATTCTTCATTGGGGGAATCCCCCTTCACTTTAAGGGAATCCCCCACCACCTTGCTTTAGCCATTATCTCAAGGACGCTTCACCGCGTTTGGTCTAAAGCTGTCAAGTGTCCATCCACATGTGTTAGAAGAGTAGAATACACTAGGAAACGAGTATTTACTCATTTCATCGGGACAGCATAATGGAAATGGAAGTTACGGACGATTATTAATGACTCCAGTTTGTAAAAACAAAACTAATAAATGCATAAATAGGCCCCCAGACCAAATTAATATCTAAAACATTACAATCCGATAAAAAGTTTAAGTTTATAATATGAATGGACAAAATAGGCTTTGGCGAAGTAGGCATTACGCACTGGTTCTGTAAAGGAAGGTTGATGTGGACCTGGTTCGGGCACTGATGTATTCATCATCGTCTTCATCCATCACCAAGGTTACACTTAACTGTCTTGATTACCCCATTTAGCAAAATATTTTATGTTAAGCTCCATATTTGATATCATATGATAATAATAGAAAATGAAAAAAGTGCATCTATCCCACTATACTTTTCCCGAAACCAACTTAAGATACCTTCGTCATTCGTGACCAACCAGCGAGTCCCAATTTAAATATCAATTGCTGATTAGTCACTACTCCTCACTAATCTGTGACGATAACGCGTAAGTTTATTGCGGTACAAGTATAGTTATAGTTAGTTAAGTTTTATTTTTCAAGTGAGTCATACATACATACATAATACAATTTCAATATTTGTATGCCCCTGTAAGATTAATCTTGAGGCGGGGCATACGTTCTTATTATAATAGATCGTAAGAATTATGAAACATGATAATGTAGAATTAAATTTTGAGATATTTGGATTGAAAATGCCTACTCCTATAGAGCCAGGTTTATGAATGACGCTGAGTAGAACATGGTTGTGGTTGTTGTCATACTATGTGTTCGCTGCTCCACTAATGACTCAACCTAAATGGCGGTTGCAACAGGTAACACGACCATCTAGCTCGAACCACTTGTCATCTTAGCAAAGTGCTTCTCTGGCCCAAGTTTTTAACGTGTTAACATGGTGTTGCCAATCGATCGCCAATTGAACGAGAGGTGATGCGAATGGTGCATTTAACATTTAGGGCACAAGGATTTAGGGCTGCCTTCCTAGGGCGGGAGGGTGAGTGTGGGGGAGAGTTGGGGGGAGGGAAGGGGGGAGGGGGTGCAATCTCGGCTGGGACGCCATCATGCGGGGAACTGGATCCCCTAGCCCGGTGACACCTAGGATTCGGTGTTGTTGTGTTGCCCGTCGCCTAGCAACCAGTACGGATCCTTACAGCGTTGCCACGAACCGTCATATTCTTTATACAGCCTCGTGTACTCGTGCACGTTGGAGATTGGTGTTCGTCTGCTTCATGTTAAGTAAATTAATTGCTCATTATGTTGTGTTAGCTTTTAGTAGACAACCGCTTTTATTTCAGTGCCATGTAGGTTTACTGGCTGCAATAAACGGCGGAACACGGGCGGGCGGTACTGGAATAATTACACAATGAAATTGTAGTAATCACGGCTAATTGTTATTCAATCCCCGTAGAGTCAGGAAATAAAATGATTTTCGTCTTCATTTATGGCCGTAAGCGTAAACAGTAATTTTCAGTCGCTAAGTGGAATGTAAAATTAACAATGAAATGTAATGCAGACACAGAGGCACCATAGATGCCGGCCTAGTGGTCGTGATCGAACCGTGGCTCGAATGGCACGTGGCAGTTGACTTAGCTTCGTACAATCAGCTCTTATGAATTTTCTCGATTAGCAGCGTTGCCAAAATATGATGAGAGAAGACCGAATGAGAATGTGAGATGAACCTTCGACACACGATTAACGGGAAGAGGAAACATGTCCAGGGAAGCTCTGCCTGTCGTTCGAGGCGACTACAAGAGCCGACGATGACCTAAAAGTTGCCAGTCTTAGGATCGTTATATTGTTTTTATAAATAAACCGCCGATTGTTAGGAGTATTTATTTAATCGTTACAATTTTACAAACACTTGAATATAAGATATGTTTTGGGAAATCAATACCACAATGAAATCTTTGAAATGGAAAAATACATTATCAACATTAGTGCATCAATAAAAACAAAAACAAAAATAATGAACAGCAAAAATGTGCATAGAATAACATACAATTAATGTGCACTTAAATCCCTGAAACAGGTTATGGTTTAAACAACATCTGGTTCACGGTTATCTTTGTGAATACGTAGATCTTATAATAATAATAATAAAAATAATAATAATAATAATAATAGTAATAATAATAATAGTAATAATAATAATAGTAATAGTAATAATAATAATAGTAATAATAATAATAATAATAATAATAATAATAATTATAATAATGATAATGATAATAATAATAATAATAATAATAATAATAAAAATAATAATAATAATTATAGTAATAATAATAATAATAATAATAATAATAACAATAATAATAATAATAATAATAGTAATAATAATAATAATAATAATAATAATAATAATAATAATAATAATAATAATAATAATCTTAGATCGCTCAAATTACCTGAGGAAGGCATTCTTTCAATGGAGAATTAAGGTTTGTAAATTGATTTTTAATGCAGAAGAAGTGAAGTTTTTTTAAATTCAGCAATGACTAGATGTTGAAATTTTTAATAGATAACTATATTAATGTGGCAAACGCCCGACTAAAGCTTAGTGTCCACCATTAAGTACGACGGTTCAACACCGTCACAAAATTCGCTGGGAGAATTTGTTGGAATAAGCATCTCAGTCCAAAAGTATTTCATTAGTTTGTCAGGGAACATATAAGAAGTATATATAACGTCGCTTCGAGTAATATTGCTCTTTGTGATGAGAAGTAATAACATTTCATAAACTAGCTAAACTCCAGGTTATTTATTTTCATCACATTGAGGAATGTGATACGTCGTTATTAAAAACGCAAATAAGCGTGAGCTGTAGTAGAACGTAAGACTCGCATTTACAACGGGATAACCAAAACGAGCGGTTTGTTCATCCACACGAGAAGTTTTAATAAGAGAATTTTCTTTTTCTGAACTAATGAAATGTTTTATAATGGAAGTTAATTTCGGGAAAAGTAAAATGACGGAAGTTTTCTACTGAACTCACTCGCGCACAATGAGAACGAACACGAAGTGAACAACACGAAGTGAACAACATTGCACTGCAGCACTGGGCCTCGGGCTGTTCACAAATATTGTCTGTAGTTTTATCTGCGAAGTATTAGCATTTCCATTTTAATTGAAGCAAATAACGGCGTATCTTTATCAAAATAATATCTATTTCTACGTCTACATCTCTTGATGTTGCAGTAGGATGTGACGTAACCCTTGTCATTAAACATTACCCTCTTGATATGGCAGTAGGATATGACGTCACCCTTGCCATTAAACATTACCCTCTTGATGTTGCAGTAGGATATGACGTCACCCTTGCCATTAAACATTACCCTCTTGATGTTGCAGTAGGATATGACGTCACCCTTGCCATTAAACATTACCCTCTTGATGTTGCAGTAGGATGTGACGTAACTCTTGTCATTAAACACTACCCTCTTGATGTTGCAGTAGGATGTACGTCACCCTTGTCATTAAACATTACCCTCTTGATGTTGCAGTAGGATGTACGTCACCCTTGTCATAAACATTACCCTCTTGATGTTGCAGTAGGATGTGACGTAACTCTTGTCATTAAACACTACCCTCTTGATGTTGCAGTAGGATGTACGTCACCCTTGTCATTAAACATTACCCTCTTGATGTTGCAGTAGGATGTACGTCACCCTTGTCATAAACATTACCCTCTTGATGTTGCAGTAGGATGTGACAGCACCCTTGTCATTAAACATTACCCTCTTGATGTTGCAGTAGGATGTGACGTCACCCTTGTCATTAAACATTACCCTCTTGATGTAGCAGTAGGATGTGACAGCACCCTTGTCATTAAACATTACCCTCTTGGTGTTGCAGTAGGATGTGACAGCACCCTTGTCATTAAACATTACCCTCTTGATGTTGCAGTAGGATGTGACGTCACCCTTGTCATTAAACATTACCCTCTTGATGTTGCAGTAGGATGTGACAGCACCCTTGTCATTAAACATTACCCTCTTGATGTTGCAGTAGGATGTGACGTCACCCTTGTCATTAAACATTACCCTCTTGATGTTGCAGTAGGATGTGACGTCACCCTTGGCATTAAACATTACCCTCTTGATGTTGCAGTAGGATATGACGTCACCCTTGTCATTAAACATTACCCTCTTGATGTTGAAGTAGGATGTACGTCACCCTTGTCATTAAACATTACCCTCTTGATGTTGCAGTAGGATGTGACGTCACCCTTGTCATTAAACATTACCCTCTTGATGTTGCAGTAGGATATTACGTCACCCTTGTCATTAAACATTACTTTCTTGATGTTGCAGTAGGATATGACGTCACCCTTGTCATTAAACATTACTTTCTTGATGTTGCAGTAGGATATGACGTCACCCTTGTCATTAAACATTACTTTCTTGATGTTGCAGTAGGATATTACGTCACCCTTGTCATTAAACATTACTTTCTTGATGTTGCAGTAGGATATGACGTCACCCTTGTCATTAAACATTACTTTCTTGATGTTGCAGTAGGATATTACGTCACCCTTGTCATTAAACATTACTTTCTTGATGTTGCAGTAGGATATGACGTCACCCTTGTCATTAAACATTACTTTCTTGATGTTGCAGTAGGATATGACGTAACCCTTGGCATTAAACATGATTTAATTGGAGCTCTTTATGAAATTGAATTATTTCTAAAACGTACATCCGTTTGAAGTACCAGTCAGCTCCCAAACTAAATTATCATCTCTTTCATTAGTATGATAGAAATTTAATTACTAATTCACATCGATATTAAACGAATTAATGGTCACCAGTGAAGCTTAAAGGTTCCAGGCTGCACTAAATGTAATCCGTGCAATGTCCATCATCCTATATGCTTCAGCCTCGCCCGCAGTGAGAAGCCTATGCCTCTATCTCTCTCGAGCAGTCCCGTCAGTAAAATAACAAATACATGTGCGGCAAAAACATGATGATGCCGAAACATGTAACTATGTAATCAAAACACTTAAACTTTGAATGTATGAAATATACATTAAGTATTAATAAATTAGATAACGAAAAAACAAATCAACCCACACGTGAGAGAGAAAATACTAACAGTGTTGAACATGGCCGCTTCCATCATTCAGATGTACATAAGGGGAAATAACATCCCCCCCCCCCTCCCCCACTATAACAAGAGGGGGGGTCGTGAGTTGACTACGTCCTGCTCTGAGTATCGGCTCAAGATTCGAACCATTACAATATCACGTTGACAAAACGTTAGGTTAGGTTAGGTTAGGTTAGACGTTGATCATGTTTGCATATTATCACTACCCCGTTATTACTGATGTTTACTCATGTGGAGTTTTATTGTGGATTCTTGTCAACAGCGCGTTTTACCAATGCCATGACACACCATTATTACGTTGTGGTGTGTACTACCTTGTTGTTGACAATGATTTGTATGACGGACATGACATCAGAGTTCACGCCTAGTTGCTTAATATATTATGATGTATTTTCCTATGTATTTTTCACATTTCTGAACACTATCAGACCTTGATAGAGATCGTAATGATAACCTGTGCCACTCCAGAAATTATGAGGAAGCCAGCAATGTTAGTTCGGTCAGAATTGGCCTAGTGGTTTTTAAGATCATCTATAACAAACTAACACCACTAAGGAATGTCCAGGCTGTTGATAAGACTCAATCCCAGCATTCGCTTTTAAGACTGAGGACAACCTCGAAAAAAACTTGGACTGCCGTTGCATGGCCGGAATCGAACCGGCGACATCCCGAATTAGAGTATCGTATCTTATCGCTGAGCTACCTCCATCGGTAAACCAATAATAGCAGTAAAGATGTATCTTAGTTTTATTTATTGTCCTCCTTTGCAAGTCTTGTAACGGGATCGAATGGACATAAAAAGTAAAAACATTTATAGTTATGTCTAGTCTAGTCTAGTATTGAGTTCCATCCAGTAAAATACAGGCAGGATGCCGGGGGTAGAGCGAATACGCTCCCTTCAAGGCACTATACACAAACGTGTATATCATGTTACATGCAGCCATGCAATGACAATGTTGATGAAGGTAGATGTTCGCAACAAACGTTGTCAAATACGTGAAGCCCTGAGCGGAATGGCAATTACATTCGTTTACAGTAGATGGATGGGTTTGTAAATTTTTACCATTTTGTTGCGTTGAAAATGTTAAATATACATCGGGTAAAGTGAACACGTTACGATACCTGGCTGGCTGGCAGGCAGGCCTATGTCCCGTGGCTGCGTCACAGTTTCCAATCATTCTTTGTGTAAACAAGCAGAGAGAGAACTGCGAACCAATCGCTATTTAAAGGGAAGGGCGGCTGAGCGAGGGGGCTTTTAAAATAGGTATAATTAAATAAATAGAAGAATGGAATGGAATTTTGGCCGCACTCTACTTCTGGTTGTATATTTCAACTGTAGGGAAGTTCAGGTGAAACGTTGAAAGCTCTATCTTCATCATCCTCGCTTGTACTGATAGTGACAATACGCACGGTTATCACTAATTCGCGCCACCGCATAATTGATGCTTATATAGTTTTACATTTGGTACGGGGTTTGCTTTAAACACACACACTCATCGCAGTACCGTAGTTTCTGCATATATTAGATAATTGCTCATACTTGACTCAATGCTCGTGGGTAAAGCTTCTGGAACATTCATGACGGTCAGTACATTTAAAATTAATGTGATTATGTCATGGATAATGTTTGCATGAAAGTGAAATATAATATAATATATACTCGCAGTGTAAAGCATTAATTAGAAAGTGTTCATGTGAGCTATAACTAACAAAACATAATTAATAGAAGTCTTTGTAACATATGTTGTATGTTTGTATAGTCAAAATAACACATATTTTGATAATGGAATACCTCCAGTACTGGGCTACGTTGCAACTGTGTAATACTGTTGTTGACTGGTTAGTGTTGGCATCATCATCATGAATTAGATTTCTTACGCAATTATAAAACACTGGTAATATGCAATTTGTTGGTCTGAATTATTTCTATTTCTGATGAAGCACTAAAAGATTGTGATACTCGTCGCACTAACCCGATAAACACTCATTTGTTTGTCTCTAAACATTCACGATTTCAAACAGGGATCAACTGATGAAACGCGTCCGTGTCTCCGTAATACGATAATATGTACATTTCTAAGTGCGAGGGGTGAGAGAGGGTTACGGAGCCATCAGCTTTACACTAGTTGTCCCAAGGAGACCAGGCAGCCGGTGGTTACTCAAAACCGCCGTACTTTTTCTGCCACTCGGCCAATACTCACCATCCGCTTGCGGCTGCGGTCACCGAGACCGCAATCTACTTTTGGCACTCCCATTTATTAGCACTTTGCGGATTATTCGAGCAAAATTCTATCGCTTCGAAGTTATATTCAACGAATTTAGCTCAACTGTTACAGTACCACTTGTAATGGATGGATGGATAGATGGATGGATCGGTTCATTCATCGATCATATTTACTGTAACGCGGTTCTTAAGATCGTAGGGTGAAGTTGTATTATAAATAGGATATGAACTAGGGTAGCCGATAGAGGTGGCTCAGCGGTAAGACGCGAGACTCTAATTCGGGAGGTCGCCGGTTCGATTCCGGCCACCGGCAGTCCTGACTAAAGGTTTTTTCCGAGGTTTTCCTCAGTCGTAAAGGCGAATGCTGGGATTGAGTCATACTGTTAGCCCTAGGACAATCCTTCCCAACTATCCAAACACCCTAATAACCTAGTTAGTCACCTGAAGAGGGGCACATCAGGTAAAGCTGGTGTGCACCCTAGAACGGGTGTTCCTACAAAAATTATTATTATTAACGAGGGTAAAGAGATGATAAGACTGTCTCTCTCTGTAGCGATCCGGTGTAAGAAGTGACCATCTGTTCGTAGTCGTTCAATTGTGTGAAGCTACCTTCAACTATACTCAAGTATTTAAGTACGAATAAATTTGAAAATTTCTTTCAACCCGTTTATACTTCTACGACCAATTTCCCTTTCTCCACTCAATCCCCTCCTCTCCTCCCCACCCCCATTTCCTGGCCACCACGGCCTTTAAGCCGCTCCAACAGTAAATGTGATGAATTGACTAATCCATCTGTTACAAGTGGAACTGGAACTGTTCCGTTGTAGCTAATTCGCCTAAATATAACTTTGGGACTATAAAATTTGCTCGAATAATACCCAATGTGATTCTAAATTGCAGTACCCGAAGTATGTAGCTGTGGACATTGCACACTCTGACACAGTGGCATATACAGGGGGATGGGGGGCTTGACCTTTTCCGCGAAAATTCAACTTTAGTTATATTATCGTAACAACATGTAATTGAATTATTAAAAATAGAACAAAATAGCTGACGATTTGTGCTTGTCGTCAGCAACTTTCTACACTCCAGTAAACATTCATGTGTCCACAGGTATGTGCGATTACATAAGGTATCTATGTTTTATAACGTTAAACTGAACTGTCACCATTACATTGAGCTGGTGGATCCTGTCTTTGGTATTCTACCATTCACAAGATGCAACGAAACGTATCCATTGGTTTTTATAATGAGACTACGACTACCCCTTTTTCACAACGAGCAATCCAATAACTCCAGCTCAAGCCCAGCACGGCAGCCAACAATGATGCGTAGTGGCCGTAGTCGGATAGGCGTTGCTATGGTAAACCTGACTTGGACAAGGGTAATCTACCACTCGCGAGCCGTAAAGCCCAAGGGTAGCGATAGTTAGTTACGTATACTGTTTCGACACCCACAACGCGAGTAAATATTGTGACTAGTCGAGTTGTACCGTAGATGTGCGCGCAAATAACGCAATGTTATTTACCAGTGTGCTATTCAAGCTAGATGTTGAAACCTGGTCTTAGAGAATAATTACTCTGCCTAATGCGCACCTTTCCCTGGTGGCCTGGCCCGCTAGACATTTCAACACATACTAGGTTCGTTCGACCTAGATTCATATCCTGTTATTACTTCGTAGCTTGAGCAGAGTTGCATGTGCGCACACTATGCACACTTTGCATTGCTATCGACGACACTGATATAATGTAGCTCAGAGGTAAGATGCGATACTCTAATTCGGCAGGTCGCAGGTTGAAAGTTGAAAGTTGAAAGTTTATTGTTGTCAGACAGGTTATACAATACACTTAAAATATACAGTAAATTGGTTCCTTGTGAGTGCATGAGGCACTCGCAGGTAAGGAACTTTCATGTTACAATTGTTTTGCTTATGGCAGGAAGTGGTGATGTTGAGTATGAAATACAATTAGAAAATCTATTGTATAAATGACTAACTACCTTTATGTACTTGCAGGAAAATAAGTGGAACTATATATGAGTTTAAACAAGATAGCTATAGGCAATAATTAAAAGTTATAAGGATATGAGTAAAATTAATGCTAAAATGATTCCGGATACCGGTAATCCTGACAAAGTTTTTTTTTTCGAGGTTTTTCTCAGTCGTAAAGGCGAATACTGGAATTGATTTCTGCTAACACTCATTTACAACAGCTGTCTAAAAACCCTACATATACCTAGTTACTCACCTGAAGAGGGACGCACTAGTTAAAGAAGCTAGATCAACTCCGAGAAATAGACCCAAAGCATTATAATTAAATTTTAATACTGAATACTGGTATCTCATTCCTAAAGTTGTATCTAATATTAGAAACAAAGTTTTTGTCCTGAAATTAGGAGTTATACGTTTGGAGTTCCGCGATTATGAAGTTGCACGAGAAATAAACTAATTATGTTTTTAAATGTAACCAAGTTTCTTATGCCACAAATCACATTTCACTGCATTTCCAACAAAACAAAATAAATACGTGTATCAAGATTGTTATTAATGCTGTTGGGGAAATCTGTGTGAGATAAAATTTACGAGTGCTAGGTTATTCCGGAAGATACGATAATGAGATTTTTAGATGCTGTGACATATTGGAGAAATATCTCGCAAAGATGTGTTTGCTATCCGACCAGCAAAATTCTGTTTGATTAAGTTAGGGAACTGAAGTGACAGATATTTATTTGCTTGGAAAATATTGCAATCGCTGTGTGGAAACCGCAAGCAATACTAGGGTGAACTTGAATTACAATAATCTTGTTGTGAAAAACTAGACAAAATAATCCGGTACACAGTTTATATGAATCACTTTAAAAGAGTAACAGGTTATCTACGTTTTAAACCGTAGCCATCTTGATATATTGGGAGGAAATCTTATGCTACGTTTACAGCTACGCGTTGTGAGCGAAGCGAGGGCGCGAGCTCCAATCAGCGGCCGAGTTTGCGTGAAACTATTAACTTCTTTGCATGAAACTCGGCCGCTGATTGGAGCTCGCGCCCTCGCTTCGCTCGCAACGCGTAGCTGTAAACGTACCATAACTGTGTAACCAATATAGAATAAGAATAGTATTTCTATGTCCTAATAGTAAAAGGTGTCATTCTTGCAATGCTCACAGTAGTTTGTACCCGTCGAGATTTTGAGACATAGTTAAAATACTCAGCACTTTTAGTCATCAGTGTTTGTTTCAGGAATATACAAAGATGAGCTTATACGTGTAGTGTGCGTGTGCGTGTGCGTGTGCGTGTGCGTGTAGTGTATGTATACGTGTGCGTGTGCGTGAAGTGTATGTATACGTGTGCGTGTGCGTGTGCGTGTGCGTGTGCGTGTGCGTGTGCGTGTGCGTGTGCGTGTGCGTGTGCGTGTGCGAGTGCGTGTGCGTGTGCGTGTGCGTGTGCGTGTGCGTGTGCGTGTGCGTGTGCGTGTGCGTGTGCGTGTGCGTGTGCGTGTGCGTGTGCGTGTGCGTGTGCGTGTGCGTGTGCGTGTGCGTGTGCGTGTGCGTGTGCGTGTGCGTGTGCGTGTGCGTGTGCGTGTGCGTGTGCGTGTGCGTGTGCGTGTGCGTGTGCGTGTGCGTGTGCGTGTGCGTGTGCGTGTGCGTGTGCGTGTGCGTGTGCGTGTGCGTGTGCGTGTGCGTGTGCGTGTGCGTGTGCGTGTGCGTGTGCCTGGAAGAAGAAGCTGAGAAAAAATTAAATATTTAGTTACTTCAACGCGGTCCTCAAACCTTATGAACATTCAATATATAAAAATAAAGCAGTATTGAATTGCTTAGTAAAGGAGCACATTATACAACAACCAGTAAAAATCAGTTATTTTACGAATGGGTAGGCTATAGAAACAAAGAATGTATTTATTTCTGAATGTTTATTTACAGACCATCGCTTTTTTTAAGTGGTACTTATTAGTCATGTGATTGAAATATGTCATCATTGTAATCAAAAGTATAATCTTATTATGTCGCAAATATGTATTTATTCAAGGTAAAACGTTAGTTAATGCGTTCAAAAATCTTAATTCTCTACTTCGACTTGTGATTTAAAATTCGCGATCAAGGTGATAAATTGTTTCCGAAGTTAAATTCATCGACGATCTGCTAACAACTGGGATTTCTAAAGGAGAAAATGCATCGGTTTTATCTCTGAGCAAGCTTATACTTTACAATGCTGCCAACGCCCTCAATAAACGCTGCATTGTTTTCAACACTTGCGCTTCATCTGTTTTATTTTTAGCGAGACATTTAAAAAGATACGTTTGCATAATACTCTAAAACTCTTTACACATTCGATGTTTAGCGTTCACATTTTTAATTTATGGCGTATCTACATCAGTTACAGAAACTGATTTCCAGTGACGTTCATTATATCATTTTATATTATCTGTCGTTGCTTTGACAGGTCCACAGTTACCGTTGCAATGTAAGATAGTAAAAATAGATAGTTAATTATAAAAAACACTCTATTTAACTGGAAAAAATGTAATAAAAACACTGTAGGACTTACACAATTAAAAATTTTTCGATGTTGTTCGACATCACGTCACGCGCAATATTTCGACAGCTGCTCTGCTGTCATCATCAGGCACGACAATAGTCGACAAGAAGTCGTGCCTGATGATGACAGCAGAGCAGCTGTCGAAATATTGCGTGACGCGATGTTGAACAACATAGAACAAAAATGTAACTGTGTATGTCCTACAGTGTTTTTATTAAAATATAGATAGCTTAGCAGAATTCCAGAATTCAAGAAGTACTCGATGCAATTTTAGGTTAATTCCAATATAAAAGTGATCAGGCAACGCACTTGTATCAGAACTCAATGAGGATGCAGTTAGTTGATTACTATTATATGTTGCTTTATTACATGATACCGATATCTGATAATGTGATACTTTTGGAAAGTATAACATAGTTTCGAATAGTTTGGAAGCTCATACCTTTAGAATGCTTGAACCTTGTACCTTGGTTTAATTAATGCGGCATCAATATGACTGGCACCGGGTCTGTCCCGGATAATATAGACCCAGGTTCAATTAAGAAAACCCCTGTAAACAGGGATTTAGACATCCGTGTATTAATATAATATTGTCTTACCTTTATTCGCGTTAATTAAAAAAAGTTAATTTCAAAATACTTGGCACGGGCTAAGGGGTATCCGTTGTTGCTACTGAGAAATGAAGTGATTGTTGTCGGAGATTCCCGACATTTCCATGTAAATTGAATGAAGATGAGATGTACAGCGTGGGCTCGGGGCTGGGGGGGGGGGGGGGAGAGTTAGGCAAGAGGGTGACTAGGATGAGATCTCAAAGGGAGGAAGACAGACTTCATCGGACTAGAATCCATCACTTTAAGAGGCTAAACCTTAATTTGTGACTCTCGTCGGAGCACGAAGGCCCTTCTGTCATCTGCGATACCACGCTATACAAATACCGTGTTTGACGAGATAGGCTTCGGCTTCGGCGTCGGCGTCGGCCGCCGGGCGAAACACGATATCTCGTTTCTCGTTCCTTGCGCTGCTATCAATCGATAGTACTGACAGACAAGTGTAGAGGAATAGAACATACCATGTAATGACGTCACCATTACAACGTATAATGGGTTTCATTTACTTGGAAGGGTAATCTAAAGTGTGTATTACACCGTTCAATATGGTGTGAACTTAATATTGATTCCGTTAGGTGCGGTTGCATTGCGAACGAGTGTACTCGTCATACCACTTATCTCATAATTCATAAGTCATCGTTAAATTCTTTTGCAATAATGATACTTTGGCGAGAAATATGTATGCTCTCAAACATTATATTAAAATCTTTAATAAAGTTTGTGCTTTGCAGGTCATTGGGTAACACATTACATGAAGGTTGGCACACTAAACGGCATTCCTGAAATGTACCTCAGATATAACGGAGAATTGGAAATATACATTCATTTGTTATCACATATACACTCAAAATATGTAGAGCTACTTGACTTTAAAATACGTATAGTTATTTAAAATGTTACGAACCATTCCTTCATGAAGTGGTAAACTACATTTTTAACCGAGGCTTTATTTGCTAGGCTCAAGGCCCAGCTTATTGATAAACTAACCAATCACGTTGCCAAGATTGTTATCCGCAACATACCTTCAGGCCATCTTTCATCTTTTAAGCTAGTCTTAAGCTAGAAATGCCAAAACATAATCAATAACTGTTCATGTAAATGTGCTGCATTTTTTCTTGTAAAACGTATAACATCATTAATTAATTTGAAAGCTTGTTTAAATGTTATTATATTATCCTTTTTCACCAATCGGTGCGACATGAAGATATATAAATTTTAATACGTTTTGTGTGTTCCTTTTTTCCCAAAACCTTTCAGGAAATGTCTGCTTTAAAATTGTAACATTATATCTCAAAAAGATTTATCCTCATATTGTGAGATGTTTTTGTCGTCACTAGTAACATAGGTCCATGTGTTATGGATAAATCCTCGAGCATTTCCAATGTTTGCTATGTACTCAAACCATTCATAAACCGGGTACAGTAAAGCCAGTAGCTTGCAGATCATTCTTCTACCATGCAGTGTGGGGTACGAATATGCTAGTAGATGTTTGGAGATAGAATATGGATCAATGTGATGCCAGGATGTCATTAGCTACTCCTATAACGGGACAAAGAAATATGATACTGTTGTTTATGACCTGGTGAATGGAACACACATTCTGAATAGGTATATTTCAATGCGCGGAAAGAGCGTTTCCATTTTGCTGCGTTTGTTTTTTCATTCCCCATTAATAGAGCTCACCCACACAATAGCTTCGAGAATTTGAACTATTTAAAATCCCAAGTGCCTTCCTCTTGACCTGAAAATGCTATTTAAAATCAAAACGGTTTAATTGTGCACTGTTAGATGTTTGTTATGAATCTATACTAATAATTGTGCGTTGTGGGTAATTAATTGTAGTTGTGTGTAATTAATTGGGTGTGTTTAATTGTGCATTGTTAGATGTTTGTTATGAATCTACTACACACATGTATAGATAATAAACTCAATCTTTCAAAACGGGATTTGATATCTCTTAAATTTTGTATATAATCAGACGATTCCAATAACATATCACAGTACAGTTTCTTCCCTATCTAAATGCGATTCCACATTTTGTTTCGCTAAGGCAATAATTATTAAACTCCATTCTCTTATCACATCATAATATGTTGTAGTTTATACCCCTTCCCCTACAAACGATGATTATTTGAGATAAAATAATCAGTTGATGTACAAATGAGTCACGGCAATAGACTTACTATTCAAAGAAGAGTTTATGAGTGTCGCTTAACTAAAATCGGCTCCAGCATTTTGAACATCATCAGGACCAATGTAAACTCTAGTTGGATGTAATGCTGTGTTGTTCCCGGTGAGACATCTCATTGGGCCAGTGTTCACCACAGCCCTCAATCTAGAGAGAGGGAGAGAGAGAGAGAGAGAGAGAGCAATGACAGATGGCCGGTTTCTCTGAATGTAGCTTCAGTAAATCCCGACCCGTTCCACTCTGCACTCGGCTGAACGGGTCACTTCCTGATATACAATCATCGACTAGACGAGCTAGGGTGTCTTGTCTTGTCTCGTACTGGAGAAATGTGTTCACTTTCTTATAGAACCATGCAAATATGGTTGGTGTTAAAATACTTTGGGTTTATATCAATGACTGTAATATACATACATTAACCTAGAAGCCATCCATAAATGATGTCACACAATTTTTGATCAAATTAGACCCCCCCCCCCCCCCCCTCCCCCCTTGTCAAGGTAAGTCACAAAAAGTGTGACACCCCCCCTTTAATGATGTCACAAAATAATAATGTACTGCCCCCCCCCCCCCTTCGTCCATGGCGAAACTCAGCAGGTGGCGCATTCTAGTGGCTAAAAACCAGTTTTGGAAATGCGTGAAATTGCGGGATTATTTGAAAAATGTAAAATACTGTATAGATGATGACCACTATTTAGATAGATTTGAATGCTCATTGTGTCACTCCCCCAATCCACCCTTGAAAGAAATTTTGAAAATACACCTGTAACGATATCGACTTGGCAACATCGGAAAATGCCATCCGGCAGCGAAATAACATCTCCTAAAAGTGGTTGCTCTTTTGTCAAATAATCGCCTTTTGTTGGAAGGGTTTGGATGTCTGTCTGGGGTCTACGACTATAAAAGTATCTGCACGAAAAAATGGCACTATATGCAGTGCATGCATGGATGTCACAGAAAGACTGACCCCCCCCCCCCCAAATATGTGACATCATTTATGGACGGCCCCTATCGGTTGTAATAGAGGATAGTGGCCTAAATTTGCAGCGACACGTAGGTAACACTGTAGGGCGATTCTGTATGGGCGACGATAAGTTCATCCGCGGTTTTGGTCGTTACTGAAGACGAATGAAAGGCGGTGATTGGATCATCGCCTTCTTCTTACAACTGAAACCGGTGATAAACTTATCGTTGCACATTCAGAATCGCCCTGCTGCTCTCAAGCTTAAGGATGCCTTATTTCAGATTGATTTGCTTACAATCATAGATGTATATCGTAACTAAGTCTACTAGGCATTTTTTCATACATTAATGCTTATTTACTAAGCCTTAGTAACACGTATTTAATTGTGAAAATAGCATTGTACAAAGCAGTTACCTTCACCGTATCATCACTTGCCACTAGAGTGTACTAGTGTTGTGTGTCACCGCTGTCTGTTTGTTATAAACACGGCCAGTGTCTTGTATTATTCTACTACGGTATTCGGTTATATGTTCTTCTTCTTTTCTTTGTAGTGTGTTAATCTATTATTTTAAGGGGGGGGGGGGGGCGTGCATTCAACATACATGAAAGCGCTTCAACGCTACTTCCTGCTCATTTTGCTCTCAAGTCACTTTTACCTTAATTCAGAGAGATAGCTAAGTAAAATTTGCAGAAGTTGCTCATTTATCTGTCGTTTGAAAGCCAAGAAAGAGGAAAAGATTGCATTTTGAGAAGTCACTGCGCTCTTTTTTGTTCCAGTGTTCAAAGTAGACAGATTAAATAATTAATTTTTTGCAAGTGCGTTGTTCTTGAAAAGATTTAAGGAGCGAGAGCCCGTTAGAATATGTAACGTTTCATCATGTATGTGAACACTGAGCACGTGTTATGTACATACACCAAACGACACCTGTAGTACTCGAACAGCTGTACTGCACACATTTTCTCATCCAACATGCATACTAAATTTTGTCACTCATCTAGGAATGTGAGTTTATGATTAATTATCTGGATCAAAACTCTAAAATAATAACAAGACAGGTGCACAAAAATGCTATATGGTAAAGAAGATTTCTGTTTTACCCTGGATTACTATACCTACGGCTAGACAATAATATGTAAAATACATCATCGGAACACATATTATAGTTTCTATCAACATAATGAAACATCAAATATGGCCTAAACAATATATGTAGAATCACACTAAAAAAGTGGGTTGTTCATCATGTGGAGCTCCAATCGCAATTGTCGGTATCGTGATCGTAATCGGGATCGGGATCGCTATAGTCCGTTTTCTCATGCCAAATCATAGCGACATTACGATTTTATTGTAAACAGCGCCATAAGAACCATGCGAGTTAACTCTTTCACGATTTCCGAATTGCGATTGCAATCCCGATACCGACAATCTGTGGGTAAGACTTGCACGAGGGTAGGCATCGAGAGCATCGACCGTAACACTTTAACCTTTCAATGACTGACTGATGATATCGATGTAAATGTTATCTGTCGATCGCAATCGACGCCAATATTATTAAATTAAGTGTTAAACAATTCAATTTAATTTCAATTTTTAGTTTATTTTATTCCCACACAACCCAAACATACTTACACCAGTACATACAAACAATAAACATTAATGAAACATAAGAAAACAACATATAATATATGCATACAAAAAACTGAAACCCTTGTTATGGGAAGCTCGCGTAAGGAACGGAATCCTTGTGGTCGAGCTGACAATGTAAATTAAATATGTATGCATAACAGACAGTCAGTGGAAAGAAAGTTATCATAATAAACAGCAAAACAAAACTAATACTAATAATACATTGTACTTATAGTTATTATTAAGCGAGCGAAACGAGCGTCTCCATAAGACTCTTATGGCACTTCGTTCTGTTTTTTTTTTTATGTTTGTCGATAGCGTTCAAACGGAAAGTCCGGTCCGGATTTTTCCGGTCACGAATATGTTCACTTTATGGCGATCTGATAAATATTGGCAAAGTTACACAAAAGTTACTCGAAAATATATTTCTGAAACACATTAACAACAAAATGTGAGGTAGCTATCTTATAGTAAATTTTTGTCCGGTCACGAATATACTAATGTAAACGCGATCTGATACGTATTAGAGGCAGAAATTACATTTCAAATGCTGTCAATAACTTAGTAACGGTGGCGGACCGCGGCGAAAACACTAGACAGAATGACAACGAAAATACTTAGCAACGCACATTGCACTGCATTCAACAATATCGGGAAGTATAATAGCTATGGAAATTAGAAACATTTTTGCAATGCGCGTTCTTGAATTGTTGTTAATTGTTGTCTTTATTAGCTTTGAGATCTTTTTGCCAGAACGTTCGTAGATATGGACGCGCTCGCTTATGAACGCGTCAAACAGAGCGTTTTCCTAGTAAAGTTATTATAGTACAACAAACGTAAACTATAAACACACAACCTAACCTAACCTACATCCAAAGCCTCTACTCGCTTGGTCGAAGCCCTAAACCTCCAGCTTGACACTTAAAACGTGTCAACCGTCCATTTACTCCGAGTAAATGTTCCACGCACGGAACAAACAACGCCAGGAAGGGTGTGAATAATAACTACAAACAAAGCGGTGAAAGAATTAACAGGTTCATTTTAAAAATGCAAAACATTTATTAAAAATGTCACGTGGTAACGGTGAAAAGATTGGTTTTAATAATGTTAGTGGGGCCGTAATAGACGGTAGGAATTCGATTTCCGTATATTTGTCAATAATCCGCTGAAGCTACGTGATTATCGGATTATCAGTTAGAGACAGTAATTTAATACGGGCGTGATTACTGAGTACTGTTGTTGACTTGTTACTGAAATAAAAAAAAAAATAGGGTTGCATCTGTTTATTGTTTTGTTTTTTAATGTGTTTCCCTCCATTTTACCGGGTTTCAGTTATGTTTGTGAGAACAGAAATGGGACCATGCAAAATGGCAATTAGATTATATTATGTCCTCTCGAGAAAACATTTGTTTCATGTACCAGTACAACGAACAGAAAAGTAGCACTCACTAATCTTGACCTTCAAAGACCATGACCTATTTTCTCCCTCTATAATCGAAAGTATAGGGAAAAATGTCGAAAGGGGTTCTGCTGGGTTTCTATTAGATTACTAATCAGGAAGACCTTGTTATTGCAATGAATAAATATTGGCGAGGGCAACAAATTTTACATTGCAGAGAAGAAATGTGAACGCTGATTTTCAACAATCTGTCAGTCATATCCGCCTTTGCAATCAGGGAGTCTACATCACAAGCCCATCTCGTCACTTCGTCAGGGTGCTCGCTATAAGGACTCGACATCACACGCCCATCATTTGAACAGTATGAATACATTTCGGAGGATACCCGTCGCTTCGTCATAGACATACTTATATGAATGTGGTATTACGATGGATATCGAAGTTACACATGAGCCTCATGTTCTCTAAATTTCTCTTATTTAAATATAGATTTTACTAATGTTCATGTATCAATGGACTCTTCTTCCACACGTTGTAATATAACATCAAACTGTAGTCGAAAATATTATCTGTGTCTTCCGATATTCTATACTGAGTATGAGAACATCTAGCTATAGAATGGCAACAATATAATAAAGAGTAACAGGTTGTTGGAACGTAGTGGCTAAAAAGTATATAACGATCAATTAACTGCTAACATTTCAGTGCACCACACGTGAATGAATGTGCGCACAATAATTTCAGATTTTATCATAAACATAAACATTCCCAAAGACACCGTAAAATTTCCTCTTCGTCCTGAATCCTGATCTCTTGAGCTTTAGTGCGTAAAGCACTTTAATCCGCGGAGCCATCTTGTGCCCTGGAAACTCCGTCATTTGCGGCGGAAACAGAATCAGGTCTCCATTCGCCCGCTGCAAATAGCCTCCCCTGCAAATAGCCTCCCCTAGGCAGGTCTTAATTGTAAGGTACTCACTTTCTATAGGCAGTCACTACTCACTAGAGTCAATGCTGTGTTCATGCTGAACATCGCCTTAATAGTTTTTATGGAGAAGTCAATGGTTCAAATTTAAAAAAACTTACTCATCAACACACAATGTACAAGTACACGCAAACACGCACGCACACGCACACGCACACGCACACGCACACGCACACGCACACGCACACGCACACGCACACGCACACGCACACGCACACGCACACGCACGCTACTATTGCAGAATGATTCAATATCCGTACTGTTGATTTAGCGTGTATTGTCGTCATCTGAGTTCAGGGAAGGATGAATTTTGGAACATTAAATATCACTCATTGAGACAATTAATTGAATTAATACATGTTCACCAATGTTTGCATAACATTACATAAAGTAGTATCCCCTATTTTAGTTGGAGAATTTCTTACGAAGGACAATCTCACTGTTAATCGTCTTTTTTGACACATTTTTTATTTCCTTTGGTTTTACTTTGAACCTAGAACATTTGTCAAGTATTTGTCGTATTGGTAAACGTTCAGAATGTATGTATATGTATGCATGTATGAATGAACAGTATTGATTGTCATGCTGATCCTTTATTTGGCGGTCTATATGCTCGTCAGGTCTTGTCAGGCCTCCCGCGCTCTCTTTCTCTCTCTTTGTCCTCCGAAATCAAAGTAAAACGTGCGTCAATATCTGAGACGGTCATATCACGGGATGACGGCCATTCTCTGACGAACTGGGACTCATAAAGCTAAGAAAACGAGCGGGAAGTCTGCCCCAGCTGAGATTTATAGCTAGCCGGTATGTCGCCGTGGGCCGTAACGAGCTGCTCGGCCTTATTATCTGCAACACACTTGTTCGGAATAGAATTTGAAAACTCCTCGAGTGATGATTTGTACCATTCATAGATAAGGGGGCCGTTATTCATAAAGCTGCTTGCTACTTGAGAAAGTCAATAACAACATTTTACCTTCTTTTATATTTAGGCCCGGTATTGTAATGTGCCGACAGGTTTTGGACAACGGGATTTCAAAGTATTTGATTGGTTGTTGCCTTGGTGAAAACACGTTATCTGAAGGATAATAGACATTATATAGTTCCGGGCTTTAGAAGGAGAGTATTTTTTTATTTATTTTATACTTTATGTATTTGAAAATTTTAAGTGCTTCCCATTGTGATAACGACAGTGTTGTTGTGAAGTTTGTAGGACTGTTATAAACTTGATATTATACAAGAAATAATTATCACTTGACGGTGTATTGCAGTGTATGCTGGTGACCGCAACTATATGCGCATTTTATTCAACTCGTCGCGAAAAAGTTTACTCGCTTGTTATAGTGAAATATAAACGCTTGAAGGGCAGTAGGTGTGTTTGTATGTATATAAGGCAATGCAGTTGCCGACTTAGTACATTTCGAGAGGTGCAGGCTACGTGTCCTGTCCTCCCTTCTTTATCACAATTCATCAACCACTGTACAACAAATTTGCACTAGTGAGACCTCGGCCCTTTTGAAAAAATATAACAAATCGAACAGTCATGAGTAGAAATAAAAACGCGTTATTTTAAATGAGATAATTTACAATATTGTGCCCTACTTATTGTCGGGTGTACTTGTGGCCTTGGTGTATAAATAGATCGAGCGATCCTAAGCATGGCGCCGCTTAGCAAAAGACGGCCATATAAAAATTATATTCGCTAATCAGTCTAGCATTGTGCTGCAATCAAACTGGGAACTTCCTACAGATTGATGTGTATGATTCAATAAGTGGGTCTAAAGACAGTTCAATCTGACTAACCATAAAGCCTGAAGTATGCTAAATAAACATGACTAAAAAAATGTTCTGCAATGAATCAGATAATTTTCATAACCTTGCGCTGTAACAGCAAAACAGTTACTGACATACAAGCTACCAGATAACACAGTTTCGACTTCAATGTGTCGAAACAAATTATTATAACTACAGAATATTTTAATCATATTTTGTGTCTTGCTTATCATATTCTTTCAGTAGCGTATTAAAAAGGTTTGTAGACATTTATAGAAAATATATTCAATATATTTATGTAATAATGGTTATTTGAAATTTAATGAAAAACCGTGGAACATATTAAATATTGTTCGTTTGATCTTTTCTTTTGTTTTAAATCAATAAAGAGTATACACGAAAACAGATACCAGATAGTCATTTTACGGGACCTATACTTCGACTATTTCCATTCGTTTCAGGAACCAATATCATAGCAATATGGCTTTCTCTGCGTTTACGATTGCTCGTAAATAAAACCATACTTTACAACTTCGATTTAACTATTGAATGTTATTATTGTGATACTGGTAAGCCAAGCACAGCCCAGGGTAGGCAATCAATAGAAAACCCCTGCGACTTATTTGTCTCATAGCAACTGAGAAGATGGCTTCGCGCACAATGAAGTATAAGTCAAGACGATTTGTTTCCGTAGAGACCTACGCTCTACATCCAACCATTGGCCTTGTTTGTGTTAGTTCTAACATTCTTTTCTGAGACCCGGAAATTATTGTTTGTATCACAATGTTTGCTGCGTCTCCTCCACAGCGTTTTATTGCGTTTTGATGCCCAACGCTTCAACCGCTCTCGCTCGTTCCATCTCTAAGACTCTTTAAAATGCACAATTTTCTTCTGTTGAATTTTATCCAACCCGAAACTGTCTAAAAACTCATGAAATTTCAAAAGCGAAATCTTGAATGCGTCGAGCGGAAACTCATTAGCGACTGGATTTGAAATCCAATAACAGACCCCGTGGATGTCTTTTATCGGCGAATGTAGTAGGTTTTAGTAAATACATCGCTTATTAGATCGAATCTCATGCGAAGTAAGTAATGATTGCGGGGGGGGGGGGGCGTGTTTACTCTCATCCTGTTTTGGCATTCTTGAGATACATTGTTTTATTATTTATTTAAAATGACGACAGTACAAGTTAAAATCAAACAATATTTCATTGTTTAAAATCCCAGCAGACATTGTTTTAATTGTTTATACCATAGCACTGTGTGTGCATCCATATGCAATCAATCGTTAGAAATCATTTTATCAAGACTATAATACTTTGTCCAGTGTTGTAATAGTCCACCAGAAACAGTACTGCATCGCTGTATTCGCGTTACTTAAGCTTTCAGTGTAATAATCTTGAAATTACAAAACTAGATCTATTTTAATTATGAGCAAGGTGTAATATCAGTCAAGTTGTTACGCAGGTTTCTATGATGACAGCAAATCCGGTTGTCAGCTATCATGAATTTTGAAGAACGATCCAAGAATACTTCTATATAGTTGTATACCATATCCCAACATTAACATTATTGATTCATTTTATAATGAACATTTACATTAATTCTGAATTACTTTGTTCAATTTATCACAATACCGTATCTAGATATCTATGGGAAAACGTTATACTAGATATTGGCATGGTTAAAACAGTCATCCAATGTATGTATATGAAACTTGTTATTTTCCTTCTATTCTTGAAACTCACTAGTAATTCTATCAGAAACTCACTCACTAGTAATTCTATCAGTTTAAGTGTCCCACTGGTCGTGTTTCGAACGTGCACAACCTTCGTTGCCCTGTGCTCCGATGCTCTGACTTAATTATCCGTAGTCTTCATCGCTTCTATAATTTAATCTGGATCTCTGACATGGGCATAACACTTGACTCATAAGTCTTCTGGGATTAACAGTGGCCGTAACGGGACAGCTTACAAATATTGAACATTTATTCCTCTTATCTTTAATACATAATTTATGGTTTCCAATTGTTCAGTAATAATGAATGAATTGTTGGATATTGTTAGAATCCACTCACAGTATTCAAAAAGGAATTTGTTATTTATAGCATTTTGAAGACGACATACAGTAGGGAATGTGCATAATTAACTTATCTATGTGTTCGGAAGTATATGAAATTCATTTAAACCTAAAGAAAGGTGATTTAAAGTTTTAAAAGTTTCGGTTTAATTCCCGCACCTGGTCACTTCTTTACAGAACAATAGATCATTGTTGTCAGTGACTAAAAAATGAATAACAATCCCATTGCTCGCTTATGTTCAATGCAATCATGGAACATATTTTACTTTGTATTATTATTTAATGTTCAAAGTCAATTAGGCATACAAGATATTAATTTGATTTCAAATGCGCTTCTCATGGATAAGGTAATCTGAAACGATTTATTTCTTATTTCGATTATGTTTATATGGT
>OX246745.1:18168219-18284529 GCA_945910005.1 Isoperla grammatica
TATCATGGGACCACTCGCATGAGCCTCACCCCAACCGTTTACCAGGGCCCCACACCCACACGTATCTCTGAGGAGCAGACATTACTCCCACCTGAGCAGCTGCGGACGCCTTTTCTACGGTGTATCAAACTGCGATAACACTCCACCTACGCATAATCAATCACTTAACAGAACTATTGCCTCAATATTGAACATGATGCTGAACGCTTGTGCTACATTGCAAGTCTGTGATAGTGGTGGATCAGACTTGGGTGTCGGAGTGGCATGCACGGTTATGAGCATTCTAGGAAGATGTACTTTTACCCCAGAGAACGTTATATAGACAATTTATAAAGTAATATATTGTGTATTAGATACTCGCGCAGAATAAATTATAATTCTAAAACTGATTATCTGAAATGCTATCGTCTAAAATATTAATTTCACAGTTCAAACTAGACATGAAATAATTTCCCATCAATTGAAAACTAAAATAATATAAATGTACGAATATGTCATATTACACGGATTTTAATTTTCACGGTTTAGAAGTCAAGTTCCTAAATAATTATTGTTTTTAGCTGAATTTAAAATCAAATAATTACCGATGAAAATATGGTAGTCGCCAGTTGAATTAAAAATTAAATTTAATGTTTAGAGGATATAGAACGTAACCCTAGTGCACAGTAGGTGCAGCTTGGTGGAGGCGCCGGGTACTGAACAGATGCAATCTCTGGTGTGTTTAATTGTTTGTGTTAACTGCATTCTGCAGAGTTCAATTAACTTTGATTGCTTATGTTATCTATGCAAATTAAGGGCAGTGAATGCAACAAGTGGGCTGTTTCCGGTTTGGTATAATAGGTCTACGTAGTTAAAAAAAAAATCACAAAATGTGCGTCTGTTCATACTATTCTGCGTGTTCCGTGCGATTAAATGTTTCGGAAACAATTAAACTACAACTTGAGAAGAAAGCCAAATACTTATTAAATAAACATTTAATTGATTCCTGTGCGTACCTACTATTTTGAAATGTTAATCTTCCCCAACCACCTGCCCAGAGATTAAATTGGAATAGCTGAATAGATTTGAAATCCCCTCAGCCTCTGAATTTGCGGTGATATTTAGGATTAGGTCGGTTTCCGCCATTTGCGCTACATTGGATTGCTGCGGTTGCGTCAACTGATTGACTGGAAATGTCACTTGATTGTAATTATAATACAATTGGGTCAATATATATGGACGTGTATCAATCCCTTGATCGGGTACGCTATTGTCTAGGCTGGCAACAGTTGCTCTGTGTGATAAGATTTGCCTCGTGACTGGGCTATACTCTGATTCTAGACCTAATTTCAGCCCAATATTAATCGTATTAATTAACGCATCGTTAAACTAATATTAATGTGGAACTAACGGCAGTTTTTCTAGAGAGCCATAGTCCGAAGAACAATTTAACCAACAGGTTCTTACTAGACATCAAAACAAAGATGTCTCATTTCATTCGCTTATCATTACTTGAAATCCTCCAAATAGCTTAATTGGTACAAATAACTTTCCTATTAAGAGATTGTAAGACCAGCCCTAAGTGTAAAGTAAAAATCGTGAATATGAATTCAAATGTATTGTCCTAATGCGGGTTCACTAATGTATAGCGTGATCAAGTTTAGCTTGAACCCACTATTATCAATTTATACTTCAAATGAAAAGCTATTTTATTACAGCTGTTACTATTATGGTAGTTAAGTATTGAGTACCCTAATAATTAACAGATGGCTCTAGAATTAATATCAAAAGTCTGCATGATAATTTGAATGTATTTACATTAATTTCCATTTAATTTACGAACAGATGAAAAACGAAATGGATACGTCTGATTTTTTTAAATTTTCAATCGATGCTTGATAATGCAATTTAATAAGCACTTTTAATAAACATGACATTGCAGCGTGTTACATCAAGATCTACAACATGTGTCATGAACGGTTCTGTTTGACTACACAATGCATTCTTACATGTCATTCGAAATTCGAATTTGTTGTCAAATCATTTGGGTCATTGCCTTATTAAGAGCATTATCTACTTTAGAGGTTTGTATTGGATGGTCTGAAACCAGTTGAAAATGCTTCGGTTCTGGCATCCCACATAGCCACATTATGCCATCTGTTTCGAAACGCCAAAAAGCGGAAATGTGCGAAAAAGTTTGTAATGAAATTAACAAAACACTACTTAAATTATTTTTTCCGTGAATAAAAAACTCGAAATTGAATATAATAAAATCCTACCAGGTCTGGTGTAAATAACGGTAAAATTACATCGTTTTTGAGGATTGTGACGAGATTTTCAATCATTGATTTTTGAAAACGCCACTATTATTATGAGAATACTAACAATACCCGCAAGAGAAATTAAAAAGTACACTTGGCTTGTAAATCAACAACTAATTCATTGCATCAAAGAAGTGGTTCTCATGTGAGTGAGGATGTAATCCTATCTCCATACAAAGAGACATTTTTAAATACCTCATCACAGCGGTAGACTTTCCAAATCCACAGTTTGTAATTGTAATTTATTTCCATGTTTTGAGCTCTTCTGCTCTGTTACATTGTTTTTACATTGTATTCACTATAGCTTTACAAATATTTCAAGTTACATAATATATAAAATGTATATATGGCAATTTGTATTGACGCCATAACAAGGAACGATAATAAGAGATATAATTAGGCCTATAGATACTCAAATATGTATACCTAATGCTAGGCAGGAACTAGATACAGGGGGGGGGGGGGGGCGGTACTGGCCCCACCACTAAACTATGCACAGTACTGGCCCCACCTCATTGCACTTTTAATTCAGTCTTAGTTATACAGCTCATTTCTTTATTATTACTTACTAAGCCTATTATTTTTGGGTACTGGGGGCAGTACAGCAGACAGTACACACTACAGTCCATACCATCAAACAATATACAGTACTATCACCAAACCGTACGCAGTACAGGCCCCGTCACAAAACAATGTTGTTTGATATGCTATCTATGCTAGTTCATAGAGACTCTTAACTACTTTGCACTTATTACAACGATACATTTATTACAATTATTACTTATTATTATTAGGTATTGTAATTGATATTAGTATTATTAGGACATTTACTGAGCATTTCTTTCATGATGACTAAACGAATTTACTACGCATGTGACTACCCGTATGGTACGCATTGATATTAATATCTCCATAGATTATTAATGCTTTACTCATCAACAGTACATGTCATAAATAACTGTCAATATGATGAACGCATGAATTAGACTAATTATTGAAGAAACTGATGAGTTAAAATTTCCGAATTGCCAGAGCATCAGTCGCAATTGAACAACTCGGTTATAGTAAAATAACATTCTAGTAAACGAATCCGTTTCGAAATTCATTTAAAACGAAATGTGGTTAAAAATAAATTCGATGTGACATCTGTGATGCTATTGGTACTTGATTCTAATTCGTGTGGTTCACGCGGATTCCTGCTAGCGGCAATCTTGACTAAAGGAAAACAAAACACATTTTGTATTTATAGTCTAACTCTAATAAACTTAGTTACTAAAACTGATTTACAATGAAAAAAGTAGTTTTCAGTGTGTTTCTGTCATACAACGAATGCTGGGATTTATTCCTATTTACCTTATTCCTTTCAAAGTATCCAAATACACTAATATACCTACTCAGTTTAACCTAACGAGGGACAGCTTTGCCACCAAGCCTTATTATTGTATACTACATTTCCAAAAGTAAAGTCTGGTTTTAAGAATAACAATGCATCAGGGAACAATGGTGAATAGTTCGAATGCAATTACGTCTGTATTTGTCTAGAAGAGTTAGTCAATAGCGAACATGGTTTTGAAAGAAAGCACAGTAATATGCTATCTTCCAAATACACTTTGCTAACTCTCTCGATTGGTGAATTATGGTGTTTACTTTTTTTTCCGAATGTTTTGAATCAGTATCATATCATCACGCTTTAACTGTTCAAAAACCACAAAATCGTATGCGTGGCATCTTGCTCGAGTAATCAAATTTCCCATAAGATATATCAATATTAACAATTGAACGAATTAATGTTATGATAATTTTAAAAAATCATGAGCAAGTATGTATGTATGTATGTATGTATGTATGTATGTATGTATGTATGTATGTATGTATGTATGTATGTATGTATGTATGTATGTATGTATGTATGTATGTATGTATGTATGTATGTATGTATGTATGTATGTATGTATGTATGTATGTATGTATGTATGTATGTTTTATATACTTTTTCTGCATAAAAGATAAACCTGCCAACAACCGCACACATGGCAGATAATGACGAATTAGGCAAACTTTGCCAAAACAATATTATACTTACACATTTATGTTTACCTTACGTGTATCGTTAAACAAAAAACAAAAATAATGAATCAACGGAAGCGCGTGATTCATACTCATTATTCATTCACAGCATAATAAACAAATCTTCTTGATTTTAATTATCAACAGCATCAGCACATTCTGTTTAGTTAACTTCGCTGCACAAATATGATGTGACTCATTATAACGTAAGTATTCGAATATTCAACCAATTGATTAAAATAGATGTGAAACCGATTGCGCGTGAGTACTTTATCAACACGTATTTGTTTATCTAGAACTAATTGAAACGGTTTATGTTTAGGTTAGTCTTGAAATGTGTCAATTATATGCGAAATTTCTTTATGCTGTACTCAACACCAGTAAATATTTGACAGGTAAGTGGTGAAATGTGTGTACTCCAGGTGCTACTAATAATGCTAAGTAAGCTACTAGTACTACTAGTGCTACTTTGGGTGATAATGTGTTTAAACACCACAACGGGTTATGTTGACTGCAACTTACTAACAAGAGTGTAGTAAAGGAATTAAGTATAGTAAATAGATTCAACAAAACGAATGAAGTGGAAGTTGAACACTTTTTATCGAAGATTTCTAATTTTGATTGTATTGAAATTGAATCAGACAGTTTCAATTGTTCTGGCATGATAATAGTTTGTGTCATCCAGAAAAAAAGTATTCCCTCTATTTGAATCAATGTTTGTTCTTACGACAACCGACGCGTTTGCAGATAAAACCTGTTGAAAACCGTTGAAACTCTGTCGCTTTGCTTTTGTATCACCGAAGAATAACAACACTTTTAGTAATTGTGGATATGAAAATCATCGCTGCACCGCCTTCCGTTAGCAATTTTCCGACTTCTTTTATCCGCGCGCTCGCTAACAATGAAAAAATGGCATGCCTCTTTTGATATACGATTTGTGGATTAAGTCGGTGTGACAAAACACGCCGCGAGAAAGAGACAATAGCTTATCACCAGCGACCGTTCACTGAGGCCTTGCATTATCCCTCTATCTACCGCGCGCAGAAACCTCGATTCGCTGCGAAATTACCACCGTACACTTTGACAACGAAATTGATTTGCCTGTATTTATATGGATGAGCGTAGATTTACGCGCGTGGTCTTTTACGGTTTTGACGATATTGACGTTTTACAGGTGTTAACGATTTCATTGAAAGAAAAATCTATTAGTGAAATATCCTTCTCTCTTGTCAGTGTATCGTTTCGATTATAGCACAAAGCATTGAGGGTAACACCGATAGAATCCTCTCGTGTTGCAAACACAGTTAATATGTCTTCACACGCACAGTCGCACATTGACTGAGTACAGAAGCAGAGATTCAGTTCAGTATCAGTTTATTTATGAAATGATTCGTTTTTGTTTTATTTTTTTTTTACAAAATAAAACGTGTTACTACTTTCAAAACATTAGTCTAATATTGGCGTTGCCAAATTGCCGTTTCCTGTGACTCGCAGGCCATAAAGGCTGATTATGCCTGCAGAGCCGAAGACATGGTTTGCTTGATTGGAATACATTACTGGCATCTTTCAACTTAACAATAGTTCCCTCCGTCACAGCCAACGACGCACGGCATAAGCTGTACAATGTGCCCCACAGATAGTCAACAACAAACACATTCCTTTGATTAATTGTTCGGTTCTCAAATTTAAATCAGAGAATATCAAATGTAGACTAATTTGAATCCATAGTGTGAAGCTTTGAAATGGCAGCAGCAATATGTTGTCTTGCAGCAACTTTCCGCTGATCAGCTTAGTAAATCTTCACTTCCCTAACTTAAGTGTAACTAACTTTACAACGCAAATCTCATCACGGAGAGTTTAGAGAGTTTATTGATTCGGAAAATATACTCTTTTACATACGTTTTAATTAAATTACAAGAAATAACAATAAGACCATTCGGTTCAAGTTTACTAATTGTTTGTCAGTTTCTAATGGATTAGATGTAGTACTAAACGGATTTGGTGCCGGCAGGCTCCATTTTGTAATGGTTGTTGACAAGATGACTGGCACAGAGTGATGTTCATTGCTCATTGCTGGGTAACTTAATTAGCCTACGTGAAGGCTTAACTTTGAAAGCCATTAACAATTAAGCTTATTAGTTTAACAATCAATACCTGTAGAGGATTCGCACAGTAATGTTTCCTCCCTCAGTGGGCATTGCGGAAAGTACCTTTACAAAGCGTTAAACACGGTATGAATCGTAATTGGCGGAATTCTGAATGACTGTCGTTCTCTCAATGCACTAGTCACGAATTAACTTACTTCGCATTCGCGAAACCCATTGACAAGTAGAAAACTTTCTACGTGGACATTCATACGTGGCATTCATCATTATTCATTACCTGTTGGAAGTCCAAAAGCCGTGACTGTGTGTGAAATTTAAATCCATTAATATTATCGCAAGTCAGCGTGGATATCGCTGGCCTTCGTACTCGTAGACGTACCGTGTAGACGTACCGTGTAGACGTACCATGTAGACGTACCGTGTATATCGTACCGTGTAGGGGGACAAGTACCATTAAATAGCTTCTCGATTAAATCTAAATTTTTTATTTTGCTTTGTTTGTCTGAAGCTCGGTGTTGGATGATAATATCAAAGATGAAGCACTAACTCTCCGGTAATGGAGGAATCGTTATTTTAATTAACTCTTTGTAGGCTCGCTCTATATTGTTAAAAGCACAACGCACCCATGTTCATATTTTTCGTGGAAATTTCCTTTATTTCCTTATTCTTTTTTCGAAAGTTACGTAAACATACGATGCTTGTTCGCTTTGTTTTCTCCGTCCTCGCATCGGGCCGTGGGGGGGGGGGGGGGGGGAGTGGGGTAGTAGAGGGGAGGGGGATACTTAGTTTTAATTAGTTGACATCGGACCAGGGGGCCGATGCGAGAGCCTCGGGTAGATCGTGGGCCCCAGCATCAGAAACCAGGAATTTCCCCGGGGATCGAAAGGAAATAAATGGAACTTCCCTTCTCGTTACTCTCAAGAATGTTCCTGTGTTCCTGTGTGCGGTTTTGAAACTGATTCTCTATACAAAAATTAGATTATCACAGTGATCAACATTGCTCATAACTGTCACTTCCGCCAATCTATCATTACCTAATCTCCTCGTCGTCATTTATCACCAGGCCATGCCGCCTGTTATAGATTGCTCGACGCGGTACAAGGAGGGAAGGAGTGATGCGGTGTGCGGCTACGACCAACTCCTTTCTAATTGTTTTTGGAAAACTAAGGAACAAACTTCCTAATTCACCTTATGTTGTTTATTCATTTCCTGCAAGGCTTTTTCTAGTGTCTTAGCAAAGTCTCGTCGGAAAGGGGCCAGGGGGAAATGGGAGGGGGGGGGGGGGGGGCAATCCAGTTAACCGGACAGGTTCTAATGAAACGGAAGTCAGCAGAGTGAAAAGAGATCGCGAAATGGAAGAGCGAAATTGGCTGCGATTTTCGTAAGTGCAATTTATTCAATGTCAAGAAGCTACGTAAAAATATTCGCAAACGAAAAATAATAAAATCTTTGAGTTTCTTTCGATCTGTGGCAAAGGATGGTTCAAATATGAACGAGCTTCATAGTCTGGCATCTTTCCAAAATAATAATTTCCACTTCGTTAAAACTCGTGAAACGAGAAAATGAAATTCACCCCATTTCGAAAATAAAATCTTCTACTTTTCTTTCATATCTTACTGAAATAGATTTTAATGTTTTCAGGACTTGTAGTAATCAAGTTTCAATCTTTTCCTTTTTGTGCCTTATTAAGTCGTAGCAACCGTAATAAAATTCAAAATCAAATTATGTATTTTTCTTTCTTCCCGTGCCACCGCAAATCGTAATGAAAAAAGTTGTAACGAGAAAACATAGATTCTAACATAAGATTCGGTGTCTGATAGTAGGCAAGCCTGTTGATAATGTGGTGAGACTGCCATGTCTCTAGGCATACAGCACGATGTTATCAGGATGTATAGGTTTAAATAACGACCCCCTGAGGCACAATCACACACGCGCTCCGAAATGTTTGCTCTATAATTCTTGAGATGCAGATAAGATGAAACCGTGACAAAACCCAACCAGACGTACATAATACCAATAAACCAGGGAGTTTCATCAATAAATTATAGTTTCTGCGCACAACTCCGAAAACAAAGCTGCGAGCTCGGATGGAACCAATTTTGAAATGTTCGTTTTTTGGTTAGATGCCAACTTAAATTCACCTAAAAGAAACATTTATTTTGAAGAAACTGTGCTCAAAAGAAACAAATTTGACTCCAATCCCAATACGGATGATGAAGTTGCCTTCAAGTGGAATTGATGGTTCCCTTTCACGTAAAAATAATCTTTTGGTTAGAGGCGATGTTGCATGGCTACAGGTGAGCTGTCCAGTCGAGGGCGCGGCGGCGTTGCCAAGTGTAGACAGGCTCGACGCGTAGCTGTAGACTTGTATAATATGTTGTAAATGGCTACACGGTGCTACAGGTGTGCAGTTGCACAGTCGAGGGCGCGGCAGCGTTGCCATATTTCACGTAGTCGGTCTTGTACGCGTATTGCATGGACTCTTACCTAGCCAACAAGCTTCGTCCCTATTTACTCTCAACCTGGCAACGCGAACGAGGTAACTCATCGCTTAAAGTTAATATTGCAGTTTTGTAAATTCCCTCAGGAGACGAATTAAATTGTCAGTTTGTTTTGGAGGGGCAAAGGATTGTTTGTATTTCGCTTTTGTGTTCTCATAGGGGTAGCAGAAAGGAGATCGGAGCGGTAATTAAACCCGCATCAACACAAAAATGAGTTATATGTCTTGACGTTCACTCTTGGTAATTGTTGTGGCTGTATGTTAAGGTGAAACGTTCGTTTGCCTACACTAAAAGTCAAAGTGTAGACAGTGTACTACTCGAGGTACTACTTTACACCCTGTTCATGTGTTCACTCTCATCTATGTAGGTAGCCTAGTTGTATTGATTGATGGTTGAGAAGGACATCAGACACATTTCGTTAATATTGACTCATGATTTACAACAGCTGCAATTGGTACTAACTATCCCAATGGTGTGTGCCCGCTTAAACGCGAATAATTATTTAAATAACATTAATTAATTAGCAATACGAATAATAAGAATGAGATGAGAAAATATGATCAGTGAATTAAGTTTTAGGTATAGGTCAATACGTTATAAACACATGGAAGTTTGACATTACTGTCCGTACACATTAACAACGGTTTTGACATTAGTATGTAATGTAACAGAAATAAGTTGAATATTGACAGCAATTACTCGCTATAAATTTATTTATTTATTTTATTTTTTATGTTTATTTCATGATACATTACTATTGCGATTTTTGATTTGGCACTGAAGGAATTTAAAGAACTCATATAAGGTAGTCTTGTGCGTGACTTTCCTCAGCTTCCGTTCAGAGAATCCTACATTGGTATCAGGTATAACGTTTCATATTATAACTATAGACTACATAACTATAGACTTAACAACACTAAATGAACATTATGTTTCGATAATTAATATTGATACCACTTTCGAAGTGCCTCCTAAAGACGAGACCAGATCACGTTGGCCTAGCAGCAACTGGGCATACAGTGAAGTTGTACGTCTCACAGTTTGGAGACGATGCTAAAAGATACCCATGGCATCCATGCCCAAGCCAAGATTTGAACCTAGAATGCAGGAATCATCTTTACCAGACAAACCCCTACCGACACAACCACTACGCCGGCTGGTGTATGTATGTAGCTTCCGGTTTATACACGATGTAGACATAATCTGTTTCCGTTTCTAGTTTTCCGAGTTGTATATGCTCCCGAAGAAAACGTCTGAATGCCCCATATTTGCTTTTCCGAATATTATTTTTTCCAGCTCGTACATATACCTAAGAAAACGGGCAACAACTCCGTGGTAAGATGTCACAATATTAAGATTTTTTCTTCTCAGTCATCGTTGCAACCTCGTCATCGCGATTAGCCTCCTTGCATTGTGGGTTTTGTTTTAGTGCTGGTCGTGTTGTGTTTTTACACTAAACCTCCTCCACACGGTAAAGAGCATTTCTTTCGTTTCGTTAAAACAGCTGTTTAACAAATCCTAACTCATGTGCGTTTCATCGACTAATTCGATCCTACTAATATAATTATAGACACGGCTGTCTATTAGTTTGTTTTGGAAACCTTGTTGCTTGCTGGCCCTGCAGCCGGGAGTGAGGGAGGGGGCTGGAGAAGAGGGTGAGAAGGAGGGGGTATGTGCGCTCTTCAATATGATTAAATGCCCTTTTGTTTGGTTTTGTCAGCTAGTATTTTACCGAGTACACGGTCAGCTATCTACCCAGCGCAGACAGCTAGCCGATATTTGATGGCACTGAGTCGACTCAGGTTCCTCATACTCACCTGCTCGCCCAGCCAGGACAAATATTGGGAACCTTGGTTAGTCTAAAATAAACACAGTTTATCATGCTTAACAAACACCAAGAATATTTTATTAGTTCGTTTTTTTAACGATTCGCACAGCAAATACCAATCTAGAGAGAACGTAACATTTTATTTTGTAGACGAGCTGTGCTCTGTTAAGTCGAAGAAAATTGCACTAAAACTATAGACTGTCTATACAAACATTGGAATCAAATAAGAAACATGTGGACATTTCTAATGCCGTGCATACGCAAACATATATAAGTGCACAATGTGTAATCAAACTCAATATTAAAATCACAGATAAATCTTCATTGCGCATCACCAGACGAAGTAAATAGTTCAATAGTTCAACTCAATACTTCAATAGTTCATAAGGGTGCCGCATCCGACACTTTACGAAGCAGTATTTTATATTATCACCACAACCCTCAATTAAATGGCCAGCTGTTCAACAACAAATTTCTTTATTTCTTGGCAAACTCGTACTTTATCGCAGCCACTCGTGCTATAGAATAATGGACACGTTTTATTATTTCCTTCCACCGAACATTGAAAATAAATCTTAAAGTGATTTGATTTCGCAATTGCACGTATTGCAAGCGCTAATAAAATGTCTATAAACATAACTACATCTAATGGCTTCTGTCCGTGCTGGTAATAGTAAACATAGATTCCTTCAAACCAGGTGTAATTGTATTTACTTGTAATTATTATAACCACGACTAGGCTTTGTGTTTGAACTGGGATGTTAGATTCACTGGACCTCGTTATGATGAAACATACTTTTTAAATAAACATTCAAAAATGTGTACTCATCATTAATTATTTTCAGTGACAAGTTGCACACACGTCCTTTTCAGCGCCTGTTCTCTGCAAGGGGATCTTTCCATGAAGCGGTGTAGCACTTAGCAAGGGGAGAAGAGGAGGGGAGGGGGTTCCACCATCATTGACGTACATCAATGGTTTTATATATCACCGCTCTTAATGATTGGCACACATGGCTTGTTGTATTTTTGTTGCATTTCTTATGGACACACCTGTAATGGAAATGTTATACACGGATGTATTGTCCCCACCAGGGGAGGGAGGCAGGCCGCATTTCACCTCTACCCCCTCTCCTACCCCCAACGTATCCAACCCTCCAAAAATGTCATTGTTATAAAAGAATGAATGCATGTTTTATTTTATTATTTTGGTTAAATTTGAATAATGAGGTCGAATGTAGGTTTTCTGAGTTTTTAAATTGGGGTGTGGCCGTATGGGCTGACGGCCTATCATGAATTATTCTGAAGGAAATTCATTTTATTGGGTTTAATAATTACAGCTTATAACCCTCACTAATGGAGTGATTATTGTTGTGTTGTTCCTGCAGGCTGAGTGGATTAATGAAGCTAGTCGCACTCATGCACACCAACACTCACATTATCAATGCACTTTAAAGGGGGGCAGGGCCGTGTGCAGATATATTTCACACGATACTGGTCGGAAACTTGTATATTGTATTATAATAATTTTGACAGCTGCAACACTTTGACTGTTGAAAATTGGATTTTTGTTGGAATTTGTCTTCAGTGTGGATCTAAAATTCATAAATGTGTGACAATAAGTATAACAAATGAAGTTCAATAATTTGTTGTGTAGTAGTTCGGGATAACAAAACGTACACTGATACTTGAAAATGTCAAAGGGTTGTAAATCTGCGCTGCTTAATACCCTCACTTGTAAATACATCCCTTGACAACGCCCTAATACGGAAACCAAGGAAACTAGGTATCCACATAATAACAACGGGTGTGACAGAAGTTCCTTGTCCCAATGGGGGTGGAATTGAAAAGGTCAACTGCAAATTGACCATTACATGTTTACAAAAGAAATTAATCTCTTATGTTTCGCTATGTTCTTGTTGGTCCCCTACTTGATGTACTACGGTATTCCGCACTAAGCGCAACAAAGCTTGAACTCGTGTTGTCACTTGATATACATATATCACGTATGTTTTTGTGTTGGTTATTTCAAAGATAGCTTACATTGCCAGATACTTATTCAAATTAGGCTCTAGACTAGGCTAGGTTTAACTTATTTTGCACATGAATCAAACTGAACCTAAGATTTTTGCGCATATTTAATCATTCATTGTATAATTCTACACACATATAGGAAATAAAACTTTATGGAATGTTTTTAATCTACGATTCGCTTTTCTTCATATTATATTTATATTTATATTTATCTTCACTGATTCACAACACTTTGGCTCATTTTAAGTTAGTTAGTTAGTAGTCAGATTATTTTTTAATTGTAGATGATCTCCACAAGTCTTATGACAAAACTTGTCGTGTGTAAAGCTTACGTCTGTGCTGTAGGGCTAAGTGGCATAGTTACCACCTTTCTTGTGTCAACCGTTTGGTAATAGGGATGTTCAAGAAAGAGCCACATGTCACAACGTCGCACACGTTGTTGCAGCCAATGGACGCAACTTGACAACCCTGTACGCGTCAAATTGCTGATTCAAGGTGTACTCGTAATAGGCTATATGCTTAGGTGACGACTCCTGTCTATAGTGATTTGAAACTACACAAAACTGTTTGTTTTGTGATAGATTATAGATTTTTATTTGTAATCTATTCAGTTACAAGATCTGATTTTCAGTGGGTGACATTTATACATGTTATTATGTGCTTCGTTGCTATGACGGCTCCAATGTCACCGTTTACATGTAACATGTAACGCAGAATCATAAATAAATACATTCACATTTAGAGTCTACCCACTCAGTAACGCAACTGAGCATAATATAGGGACATTTGATTTTCTTAGTTTGACGCTCCCCTGCTGCTCCCCTCCATCGCTATCTGACCACCCCGTACTCCTGCAAAAACCCGACAATCGTATCATATTTATTTATTACATATTATACTCTTTATAATCAGTCATATTTGTTATGCCATTGGGTTATGGTTATGCTGGGCGGTGGTCACATAACTTGCGAGTGGAGATGGTACTACGAATATCTGTACTCTAGATTAATTAAAGTCAGGTTTAAAAGTAAAAAAAAAAAAAAAAAAAAAACACACACACAGTCCAAACCGGGACTCGAATGTAAACCCACTTGACCGTGCCGCATTCACGAACACACTTGTGTGTTACTATTTGTGCATGAATGCACTACTTCAACTCTCGCAGTACTGCGTGTAGGGTCTCGATGGGGTGTAGCTATGGTGTAGCTTGGTGTAGCTCTGCTCGAGTGTACGGTCTCTGTTAGCTGCACGCACACACACAAACAAACAAACAAACCCTCGCATAGCAAATACGCATCACACACATCGCAGCATGTTACATTACATTACATCGTATTGCGTTCAAGAACTGTGCCACCTTTGTAGTACACAACTCTGTAAATCTTTTGAAATTTGTATCCCAAACTAACAACCAAGTGTTAAGGTAATGAAGGTGATGGTTATGTTCAACACAGCTAAGCTAAGTGTCTATGTAAACTATCGTTGGAATTGCGGACCTAAGATAGAAAAGACAAAACATATTTTAATATATCCAAGTTTGGCAGCAAGTATTCTGCATGTGCCGTTTATATTTAAATATTGTTGAGCTGTAATTTTGTGACAATTTGGCACACACACAAGCTTAAAATAATAGTACAATGTTTCATTTGTCGTTTTTGGATGATGTATTATTACGTGTTAGAGAGCTCAGGGAAATATCAATCAGTAACTTAAGACGTATAAAGGAGTTTTAAAACACTATGGGAAGCACATTTTAATGCCAATGTACTGCAAATACATTCATACAGTTTTTATGGGTCAGATTATTAATTTAACGGTGTTTTAATAGAATGAATTAATATTCCGTAGCATTAACAGAGGTAAGTCTGTGAAATCCCCTGGAGGCATCCTCCAAATAATGTCTAGGATTGTAACTACTTGGTTCGGTCCCGTAAATGCTCCACCTATTGCGGAGCTCCGTTAGTTACCACCTCCTGCCATTGTTGCTAAATACAATGCCCTATTACGATGTCTGCAAGCCATCGCTCTGGTCTCACATTGTAAGCAAGACTATTACATAGACGCCTGATATTAGCGTAATTACCTATTGGCATGCGACGATATGATTGTTACAGAGGCGGTGCTCAAATATCGTTATGTAATTCCTCAACGTGAATGGGAATATTTCTTTGGACTCTTACGTTTACTTCTAATTTTTTTCATACTCGAATGCGCGATTCCGTATTGAATGATTAATGTATTAAACTATATTGCATAAAGTGGTTAGTTTTTTATGTCTGTACCTGCGTGGTCTACCTAAGTGATCATAGAATAGATGCATGTTGTACTTGTATACATCCACAACCTATAAATTTTCCTGTTGCACAGATTATTATTAATTCATATTATCCTATAAACGTTATATTATATCGAAAGCTCAGCCTGTTGGTTAGGGTAATAAAAATATGTTGCCGTTATGATTACCAGTAATGCAAATACAGGTATACGAATCAACACCGTGCCCGTTTTCATTACATAGTTTATTATTGCAGTCCCCGTTTCGAACTAAATATTCAATTCATTTATTTAAATTACAGTAAGAGCGTTTCCTCAGGAATGTTAACGCGGCAAGACTATAATTGCTGAGCCCGCAGGCGAAAGCAATATGGCTGCAGTGCTGTGAACTCAGTTGGAATCCGCAGCAGACGGCCGGGGAATCTGAAAACTCCATTTGCCTCCTAAAACTGATAATTTACGCGATTTTGATGTAGAATTTTTACTTACATAAAACGAGTGGTTCTCGGCTAGTTTTGACAGTGGCCCGGCAACTTGCAGTTTTCGCTTTTTAGCTTGGGAAGTGTCTAGTTTGTGTTTATATTAGGAATATATCCAAAAATTAGTATTGGCTGTTCAGGTAGCTTGAGAGTAGTCGTATTATCTAGATATCGAAATGTTATAAAATAAATTGGTTAGAACAAGTGGACCGTATTCTGAGTTAGGTAAAATGCAAGTTGAATGTCATAACAAGAAATTAAAACACCTACACCAGTCCAAATTTCTCATATAAAAATCGAGGAATTTTAAGTTTGACTATTTATAGTTAATCAATAAAGAAACTAAAAGATACATTGATCTTTAAATAGGGTATGTAGGAACATAACATAATAACAAACTGCTCGACTGGAAAATTCAAATCATAACAACAATAGTAACATGACTAAACCTGAATCCTGAAAGAGCGCGAGAGAAAGAATGTTGTTAAAGGCTTCTGGAGTTGCGGATGGAAATGATATAAGTGGCATAGTTCACTTCCTTGAGAAGAATCAACCACACAACAAGGTTAGAATGTACGGTACGGTTCTTTCCTTCGTGGTTCCTCGGAAGAAACAGCGTCGCACTAATCCGTTGGAGGAAGATCCTTAAAAAGTTAACTTGTAACTAGTTGGGTTGCTAATTTTCCGCATGACCTAACTTCTGTGACGAAAGCGCCCTACAACACATCGAAAGAACTGTTTACCGTATGATACTTGCTTACAGTTATTTTATATTCTATTGACTCCAAACAGTCTTTGATACGCCTTCAAACGGGTCCAAAGCATTTACAATCAGCATGACAATAGTTGAGAACTATATTTGCCCTCTAAGCTTGACATCCTTTGGTTCCACACATAACTGTGGCCAGTCTGAGAACTATAACTTCTAATGTGTAAAAGCATTGAAGTCGACGCTAGCGCCACACTGGTATGTCTAGAATCTACAACAATACAGCATGGCTTTCATTTAATAAGACATTCACCTGCTTCTTGTTTATAACTCCATTGCGCTACCAACAAGAACTAACTTGAAACGTATTGCTAGGATTATTACGTCTTTGCGTTGTCAACATTATATCCTGTAAAACGACCTCTATAAATTCATTTCCATCGCAATGTGTTTGCCAGAGTAATTATGTCAATTATGTTTATGTTTTAACAAGGGTTGTTCCCAGTTTACACTCACGATCATTTAGCTACATACCTAATGAGTGGTGTAATGTATGAATGTCTCGAGTGATGGTTTTATTTTTGAAATGTAATATCCTAAGCAGTATGATACATTATGATTTAGGATCAAAGGAGATGATCTAATCTAATGCTTTATAGAAAGGAACGACAACTAACGTTAATTTGTACTATTTCAAGTGGTTTTCATTTCCAAATTACTCATAAAAATAAAAGTGTGGAAATTGATACTGAAAACTTAATTAATTGTAATGCATATTCATTTTTGCAGTAAAGCGTCCCCGCGGTGTTGTATATTTTATTCCACTCTTGCACAATTAAAGAAGGGAACGCTCATCTCAATGCATGCTCTGAAAACATTTACAACGATTCGATCATCTTAAAACTTGAGTATGAAACAGTCTAGCGGTTCTCTGGCACACAATATAGTAACATTGGTGTTGTACGGACGCTCGAAGCAAAGAAACACACGAAAAACCCTAATCTCGTTGTTCGCGAGATTCATATCGTCTCCGACATAATCCTCCCTTGTGTGCGTGTAAATAAAATCGACCAACGTAAAGGAATGAATGTAAGCGACGTTGATGTAATCAAACAGTCTCGGTCCCGTCAATGGAATCTGACTGAAATCCATCATCTAGATGGGGCGTGTGGCTGCGGTGTATTGTGATGGTAATGGTATAACATGTGTTTAGTGGGTCTTGTCATATGCCAGAGAACACCTGATACCATACCATTACAAATGGCGCCATGCACGAGCGTTAAAACGTGGGACATACAACCAACCTGAGCCTTCCTGCCTGCGTACCACTCAACGGTACAACAATTGATTTATACCCACAGCCCACATAAATCTTGCTCAGCGGCAAAGCGTACGTGCGACTATACACAAATTGTAATTGTTGTTTAGACACGAGTTTAATTATGTAGCTTACAAGTATAGGGCGGGTCGAAGTTACTGAACTACGGGACTGTTGGAGAGCTCAAGTCTGGCATATAGTCTCACTAGCAAGGGTGTTGAGCAGTACTTCGTTAGGCGCCTAAAATACGATTTACAGGATTTAAAAATTAGCATGAATGAGATAGGAAATAATAAAAGTCTATACAGTGTAAAAAAATAACCGTATTGTTTACCACAGCATTGCTAAACGTATTAATAGATGACTATGTAAGACAAACTTATAGGTATATCATGAGATGAAACGTGAAGCCCCTGTCATTCATTCTTATTGGTAAATTTACTACTTCATTTTATTTTTACCGTCAATACCTATGTATTCATTTATTTATTCTCGTTTAAATTATTTATGTGTTGTGTTCTCTCCCTCTACAGTAGCTACGTTTTTTTTTGTTTTTGGATCATCTCTATTGCTACCCTCACACGATTATTGTCTGTTGTTTTTATTACTAGCTACCTTGTATATTGTAAAGTTGAATTGTTGGCCCCTTTTGTAAATAAGTTTTATAACTGAATGGATGACATAAAATAAATGAGCAGCGTCTCGTGCGCATCCATACTATTGGTGAAACATGATTTATACAGCCCTCGTAAGGTCGAGCAGGCGCACTTTGAGCTGCGCAGTAAACGATATCGCAGATACGTAAATTGTGTGGTTGGTTCAGTAAGGAAATAGATATCACATGGGATATAATCCACAGTAAGTAATGTGCTCATTTGTTCTCAGACTCGACCTTATTCCTTACCATACATCAGACTTAGTACTATTAACTTCGCTGACTAGACAAAGTTGAGCACGTTCATTACAATGAAATAAAATTCAATCAAAATGTTATCTTTTCACTGGCGTTTATCTGAGTAGGCCTACCTTGTCACATTACATTACCGTACAGTTCTATAATGTGACATTTTAAAGAATTATTAACAAAAGATTAATTACTGTTCATTTACAACACTGTTTATATCTTTTTCAAAAACCGTCAGTCGGCGTATTTTTACGCTGCTGTGGGAATTTGGTTCACGGCATCATAAAAACTGCTAAATTTTTTATTATAAACCATGAATCAATCCCGTTGACTGATTAATTTAAACCCGATTGGCTTTCGGACGAATTATTTTTTAGTAATTTTTATCCTTGTAAAAATAAAATTGTACAATGTGAGTTAGCTGGACACAAAACTAAAAACTAAAGGATATTTTTTTTACTTTTTAACGAAAAATTTGAATTAAATTCTCCGCATAAATCAGTTACTTTATTCATTTTTAGTGTAGAAACTAAGAAACATTACCCAAAGTAGTATTGAAAATCATTAACATTCATGTTAACTATTTCGCGACTTTGAGACCTAATTCCCAAAACTGATTCTCTCTTTGAACGGCAATTATTGCCATGTTCCGGCAATTCACAAGCACAATGATTATACATTTTTTATTTTATTCCCGGTATTCTGGGAATTCTCATACGATAAAAATGATCAGGTGGTTTCAAGTTGCCGCACCCAGCTGGGCGTTTTAGAGTCGTCTCGATGGTACTTTCTTGGCCTACGGCACTACTTGTGATGTTTAGCCCTCCTCGTCCGTTGTGTGCGCATCGTGACGCCTCAGAAACCGCAAGCTCCTTCTAACAGCAGTTATGGGCCAGTTAAAATCATTTGCATTCATTCATTCATACACGGCAGGATTCTAGAAAACCGCTTTCAAAACAACCTGTTTTTTCCTGATTTGTTTACCTTAATTATAGTAATGAGAAATTTAAATTATTATTTTAGCATGGCGTATTCATTTCTCTATTTTTACACAATTTAACTTTGAATACAATTATTCAAAAATAACAACGAATAACAGACGGACCGAGTTTACACAAGTTAGCTTGGCAACTTGGAACAGTATGTAAATTGGACAGCTCTCTGCATATGGCTTAGTTTTCTTCATTGTGCGAATTGCGCACAAGTAAATTAGCTAGGTGAAGCGAAAACGTAGTTTTTAACATCACTTTGCAGCAGGCGAGAGAGGAACGAATGGTAATGGCCTCACTGTCCTGTTTACTTTGAAGCTGAACCCTAATAGGGGACGGGATCACTCTTACGGAAATGTTTCAATGCTTCTTATAATTATTTGTTAATGGCCGTTTGTGCTTTCTCTCAATATATTCCCATTCTTCTCCCAGGTTCTTTTGTATCCCTGGATGATCCCACATATTGTCAGCAATAGACGACACCAAATACATCCGTGCCCGGCCCGGTATTCGAACCTGGTCCTGTACCAAACCAGCTACGGATTAATATCTTACCAATATCATATGCAGCCTCTACACCGTCAGAACAGCTACAGATGAATAATAGTAGAAATTAATAATAATATCAATATATATATATATAACTTCAATTACATAATAATTATTGCAAGTGCATGGTAATCATTCTCTTGATTAATACAGTTTTTACCATAATATGAGATTGTGACTTCAGAGCCGTCATACCATTAAAGCAAATCATAAATTACATAAATGTTTACCACTGAAAATCAGTTCTTAAAACTGAATGGGTAGACTATAAATAAAAATGCATTTATTTCAAGTGCAAATATCATCATTACATCAAATTAAAACGATATGTATACAGAAAAAAAAATAAACGGCCTATATGTACAAAACAAGTGTATGTACAAAACAAGTGAAAATATATGGGGCCCTCCCCATATGGCCTCCCCCAGTGGCTTTTAAGCAAAAATACCGTTCTCATCTCCTTAATCCCGCCATTTGAAGACAACAGATTAACCATATTTAAGAATATTTACATTACTTTCATTACTTATTTTTCAGAACTTTTACTTCTGTATTAAATGTAATTACATGTAAATATAAGTGTGTTTGTGTTGCTGGCAAAACAGGCTATTTTGTGATTATTTATTTTATTTTAATGTCCTTCCGTGATCATTTATAAGTATAAGTATAACGATTGTATAGTATTAGTTTCAATGTTAGTTTTAGATCTAGTTATTAAGTTATTGTAAACACTATTGTAACCACAAATTGTAACGAAATATGTTTGGTCAAGCAGAAGAAAAGGCCTCATGGCCTTAAGCTTCGCCAAACTAAAAATGAAGACTCATTATTATTATTATTATTATTATTATTATTATTATTATTATTATACTTCACTACTACTAGGTATGTGCTTTAATACAGCAATAATTACTTAATGCGAATTGTCGTCGTGAGTATTATTTAGTAGAGATGGATCCAAGACGATTGAGCGTAGGCGTGAACACAGAACATGTCTGAGCGGTGAGGCCTGGGGCTGCAAACAGTCTCCCGGATCATTGTGTGATTGAGTTACAAGTCATAAGACGAACTTGCACAAGTTTCAATTCAACACAGGGATTATTGTTCACCTCTCAGCTATCTATCTATCTATCTCTCTTCTCCTTTTATTCCTAGCTTCTCTCCTCATCCACGTTCCTCTATCAGTATGATACTCTCAGCCATCAGAGAACATGAGTTTAATAAGTCGCACGCAAAGATGTTTTGTCAACTTTTTTCCTCTTGATATGTTTATCTGTGTTATTCAATAGCCTAACCATTATGTTTTCAATTATTTTGTATGCTCAACTGTCGCGAGGCAGTTTTATCATTTATTAACACTGTATCTAATTTTTTATTGTTTAATGTCCCCCACTGAAAATCAGTTTCTGTACGCCTGAGTGGGTAGGTAAAACATACAGACAATGTAGCAACTTAAACCCCAGTGTGCACTCTATCCAGCAGAGTTAATCGTCTTGACCGATAAATTTCAATTCAGCAAATAATCTGCATAAGATTACTCATCTTTTAGAACCAAAACGCGTTCATGTGACATTTGTGTCTCTTTTGAATGAAAATAAATTGAAAAAATATACACACGTTTAGATGTAAAATGTGTCTGTGCTGCTCTGCAGTTCTTTAGTATCTTTTTAGTCTTCAATTGGTGGAGTGTTCCACCATTCATATTCTGAACGTGATGATGTAAGGTTCATATTAATCTGCAGTATTATCTGAACAATGTCAATGAGTGCACTTGTTCGTTACACTCTCGAACAAGACATTACAACGGATAGCGAAGCTCACAGGAACGAATCCATGTGTATAATTACTCGCTCAAGGTTACGTCTTGTCAAGGCCTTCAAGGTCTCCGTGACCTCGACATGAGCGATGGAAGAACCGCCCTGCGCATAGAAATTACACCACCTCGTAAACTGAATCCATCAATGTCTTGAAATGTGAATGATTACATCACAAGTTTGACCGTGTACGCGAATCTCGTTAAGTCAGTGAATTCGAAATGTAATAACAAAGTTGAGAGTGGCTCGAGTTAAAGATGATACCAATCAAACAAGCAAGCCGCTCTCATCATTTGAGTCGATCGTCTCATTGCGTCACCCCCCTCCCCCTCCTTCTCCTTCTACTTCTCCCCAAGCGCTTCGTACTATATGCAATTATCTTGGCTCTGTGTGTATTCCTCGGCCTCAATCATTACTCCTTATTTGTCCCCGATCCCCGACTCAATCTCCCTCGGGAATCCCTCAGTTGAGAACATGCTTCTTCGCTTTTCATCGCAAACAGGCAGTTTATTAAAAACACATGCATCATCTTTGAGAAGACATCGTCGCCGCTATTGTTGAGTTATACGCAGGGGCGTCGGAAGTCTATTTTTCCAGGGGGGGCGAACTTTCCAGCTGACTTTGCAACATTTTGTAAAAAAAAATATTCCGTAAGTTACCATGCAGCCAGCCTCTGAAATCGCTTGAAGGAATAAGCGGAATCTATACTCTAAAATGCATTTAATTCATATTGGCAATTTTTCAGGGGGGGCGAGATGATACTCTCGCCCCCCCTGTGCAAGCACAGGGGGGTCGACTGACCCCCTTGCCCCCCCGGTTCCGACGCCCCTGGTTATACGATCATTGATACCTACAACAATTCGTGTGATTCTAAAGGTTTGAAGAGGTATCACGAATAAATAAATTATATACATGAATGAATGAGCGAATGATAGGGAGAATGTCGTTTTGTGGGTTGACCTGGAAATCAGTCATTTTTCAGCACACGACATTTCAAAATTTCAAATATTTCAACATTTCATAATACTGAGCTATGTTTTATTTATAACTTCGTCTCAATGATTGGCTGGACCGACCACGTTCACATAATATGTAGGACAAACCGGACGAGACTTAAAACATAACTTTCGTGACGCTGGAAAGTTTTCAATAATCTATGTGTCAGTGTTCAAAAGCAATTCGACCCAGATACTATGACTAATGGATTTGTGTAGCCTATTGCTTCTGTCAGTTCACACCAGAAAGTAGATAATACGAATAGTGCAAACTAGCACGTGTGAGGCATTCATAACCCAAGCGTGTTTCAAGTACTTGCAGAAAGATATAAGTGTCCATAGCAGCACCCGTCGATTTGTCTATTTTATTTATATTCTACGGGAAGTAATGGGAAATAATATAGTTAACTGTTAAACTTAACTCAAAACTTTATTATTTTACTTAAAAGAAATCGCATGAAATACTGACAAGAGAAGACTTGACAAGATTCATTGTGTGTTGTATATGAAATTTTCTAATAGGGAGAAAAACAATTGATTGTCTGCTGTCCAATGTACATCAGGTGACCACAAGGATCCAGCATACTAAACATAACTTAAAAACAACATCAACAAAAACACTCTTTCTAAATTAACTTTTTACCAATCATTTGCAATTTATTTCCCTATGATATATATATATATATATATATATATTATATCACACATCTGCAATCACCGAAAAGGTAAATACCTCCGTTTCTCCAGGAACAGCAGAAAACCCAGTATCTAGGGTTAAACGAATTGCATTTGGACGTGACACATTTGATAGATTCGTAATAAATCAATTTCCGTAGGAAGTAACGTAGGACAAAATATTTGAAAATAATTAACCTAGAACTGTTTTCTAGTGAATATAAATTGCCTTATACAAGGTACAGGTAAATATATTTGGTTACTTACTTGGGAGTTAATTCCAGCAGTGGTTTTACAAATGAGAAACCCCTTTGGAAAACCTTAATCGAGGAATTTTGTTGACGGGAATTGAATCGCAAACCTTGTTAATCAGATTTCAGTGCGTCGTGGTGACATTGAGCCAGTCACTCTTTCAGTATGGATGGGGTGTAAAGGTGGAATGGTGGAATGGTAGATTAGATGGGACGACGTCTCAAAGGAAAGTGATGACGCCCTGTATAAAAGGTGATCCACAGAGCAATATAATCTATCTACAGGTTTGGAGATAGTGGCGTTTAGGTTGATTCATATTACTGAGGTAAGGTGCTGATTATTTCCACAGAAACGTATCTGTGCGCGCGAAGTAACGCCTGGAAAGAAGTCTCGAAGTCTAACAACGATGACGTGGGTGGTAACTTATCTTTTGACTCCACGTTGCATGGAGACTTCAAAACGGTGCTGAATGTGCGGACCTATCTCGATCAAGTGTTCGATTAGGATAGTTCCAGCGTTGTCCTAGTGAATTCCTGTGTTGTGTCCTTGTGTGCTTGACTCGGGTATGTTGATCTAGCCAATGGCCATCACACAATCATGGTTTGTAATTACACATCGGGTGCATATCAGAACTACCTCGTATGCAGCTCATTAGAGACTCGGGTCCTATTCATGATCGACACACAGCCCATTGGAAATCCAAGGTTGCTAATCATGTGCGTATGCATACGTATGTATTGTACAAAACAAAATGCGTAACAACAATGTGTGCTGGTCAACGAAGAGTTTACTATGAATGTATTTTGGACGTAAATCCACATTATGTTTTTTGAATACAAAGAGATGTTCTTCCGGGGGATTTTAAATGGACGTAATCAGAGACTAATCAAGGGACAATTAATCGAAACATCAACCGCACAATTGAGTTTCTTGCCTTATATAGGAGTATCATACAATACCGTATTGTACATTTTAGGATAATCAGAGGCCAATCAAGTGGTGTTAATCGAAACATCAGCCTCACCATTGAGTCTCTTGCTTTATATAGGAGTTACATACAATACCGTACTGTACATTTGAGGATAATAGTTTATTGTTATTTCTACCTACGAACTTTTACTAACGACTAGTAGTACTATAGATGAGTGTTCAGAGTTGTAAGAATGGGAAACCCATGGTTCGACAAGTATTCATTAAAAAAAGTTTGCTCTTAACAAGAATGTAAAAATGCAATACAAAAAAAGCAACTTTTAGTTGGTACACGTAAACGCAACTGTCAGTTCGCCCTCACCGGCCGTATAGTATAGACGTGTCTGTCGTGCGCTCCGTCAGTGACTAGGTATCGAACTTGTTGTCGTGCAGTGTCCTGTGCAGTTTTAATTAAACAGTGCAGTTCGCACTTGATATGAGTAGTTAATGTCGTGACGTGTTCCGAGTTAACTAAACTACATAAATAAGTGCAATGTTACGAGGTGAGAATCCACAAACTTATATAGATATGGGGTCACGCCCCCCAAATAGTACCCTTAAAGGTGAAGTTGCTAATACTTCTAAACTAACGTCTAATGTAAAAACATCAAATCGAGTGAAACGACGTAAAAACGAATCGGATGACATGGAAGTGGAGACCACTTACAATGTCTCCACAAAAAACCGATTTCATTCGCTGTCAGAATCTGATGGGGATGAAGATGAAGAAGAGGCAGCAGAAGAAGAAACAATGGATTCATCTGCAGCCAAGACAAATCATTCTCCATCTCCGCGTATAAAAATTCCACCAATTGTGTTGTACCATTACATATCACAACACACGCAAACGTTAAATTCTTTACGGCAATCGCTAACAGAAGATATAGACATAATCTACAAAGGTGACCGGTTAATTATAAAATCTAAAAACAAAAATGACTACAATCGTATTCTAGAAGCATTAAACAAGGCTGAGATGGAGTATCACACGTATACCCCAAAAAATGAAAAAGAGCTTAAGATGGTGTTAAGAAATGTACCACCAAATCTTACGACGAATGAAATTCACGAAGACTTACAGCGAATTGGACTTAACCCTAAAAAAGTAATACAAATGACAAAGAAACCGTCGGCTGACAACCCGACTGAACGTGTCTACCCTATGTTCATAGTCACCTTTGATAACACAATAACACCTCAAGATGTGTACAAAAACAAAAGAGTGTGCATGTGCATAGTGCAGTGGGAAAACTATAAAAACAAGTCTGGAGTTACCCAGTGTTACAATTGTCAGTCGTTTGGCCATACAGCCACTAACTGCAAACGTAAACCAAAATGTGTCAAATGTGCAGGTCCGCACATTTCAGCTGATTGTGCTAAGGGGAAAACCGCTACACCAAAGTGCGCCAACTGTCATGAAGATCACACTGCTAGCTACAGACAGTGTTCAGTGTATGCGCGACAGCTAAGCTTGAAAAATCAAAACAAACAAGAGGCTGTCCCCAAGACCTTGCAGCTTCCGAATATTAGTGGGAATGACTTCCCTCCTCTCCCGAGAAATTCCACAACTCCACAACAACCAGCATGGACCCGACCGTCTACTGTGCAACAACAAGACCAGCAAAAAAATGTGAGTTACACACAAATGTTATCAGAAATGAAGGAAATATTTTCTTCTATTAACTTGACTAATATTGTTACGGTGCTTAAAACAACAGTGTCAAATGTACTCAAAGCCCCGGATAGCATATCTAAAATAGTGGCCTTAACAGAAGGTTTTTTAGAGCTACTTAGTAAAAATGGCTAGCTCCACGCAGCTTAACTATCTATTCTGGAACTGTAATTCCATAGCATCTAAAGACAAAGTTTCCGAGCTAGAAGTCGTTTTAGTGAAACAGGACATTCATATACTCGGTCTATGTGAAACAAAACTAACGGACCGTCACACCTTAAAGTTATTAGGTTATCAAGTGTATCGTAGTGATAGAAACCGCGCGGGGGGTGGAGTAGCCCTGGCTGTAAACAACAACATTAGACATTACCAACAAATAATTCCACCTCTGACTCACTTGGAAGCACACATACACATCGAACATCCACAGCTTGCAATGACTGTCGTGTCAGTGTACAATCCTCCAAGTGTTCGTCTCAACATGCGTGACCTGCAGAGACTACTACAACTCAGCAACAAGGTTATCATCATGGGTGATGTCAACGCCAAACACGTCGCGTGGAACTGCCCGGTGAATAACCGTAATGGCTTATCTCTACTCGAACATTCGATAAACAACAATTATGTGATCGCAGCACCAACTGAGCCGACGTACTACCCCTCCAGGGAACACGCCCGCCCAAGCGTTCTAGATATCGCTCTCATGAAAAACATAAACAACTCATCAGAATTTACTTCAGTCCGAATATTGTCATCGGACCACAACCCGGTAACGTTTGAGATCAACAATGCATTCAGCCCAGTACAACATAAAATTATCTATCAATACAAGCAGGCCAACTGGAAGCTGTTTCGTGCAGAGATAATTAAACAAATACCAATCAACCCAGTAATACATAATATAAGGGACATTGATAACTTTACTGACGTACTCACTTCTTGTATACAAAATGCAATGGAAGAAGCAATTCCCAAAATCCCATTGAAACCATCTCTTAAAGAATTCCCATGCGAATTGCGTGCACGAATTAAAATACGAAACGCTTGGAGACGTACGTGGCAACAGACTCGTGATCCACACCTTAAAACAAAACTAAACAACTTATGTAACAGCATCAAGCGGGACATATATGCTTGGCGGAATGTCATCTGGAATCAATTTTTAACTACCCTCACGCCCACGGATTCACTTTGGAAGACAGCCACACGATTTCGACGGAAATCAAACGCTATTCCTCCACTCGATACACCCACAGGAACAGTTTACTCACAACAAGACAGGACAGAAGCACTGGCCGACCACTTCGAATTCATACATTCTCAAAATAATAACCTGGGCAACAGACATCATGATCGTAAGGTAGACAAGGTGATACAAGAGCTAAACCGAAATAATCAATTCGACGCTTCCACATGTACTCTGGCCACTCCACGTGAAATATCAACCATCATTAAACAAAGAAAAAACAAGAAAGCGCCGAGAGACGATCGAATTTTAAATTTAGTGCTAAAACAACTTCCCAAAACGTGCATACTCGCCATAACAATATTAATCAACCAAATGCTAATTCTTTCATACTTCCCAAAATCTTGGAAAATAGCTCAGCTACTCGCTTTCCCCAAACCAGGAAAAAATAAATCGGAAGTCCAAAACTATCGCCCAATAAGCTTACTTGACTCTCTGAGTAAAATTGCGGAGAAAGTAATTTTAAAACGTATAGGTACAAAATCACCTAAGTGATAATAACATATTAATTAATGAACAATTCGGTTTTCGACAACATCACAGTACCACAGCTCAACTGACCAGGATTACAGAACATATCACAGACAATTATAACTTAAATAAGCATACTGGAATGATCTCACTAGATATTGAAAAAGCTTTTGACACTGTTTGGCATAATGGTCTAATATGAAAACTAGTGTCAAACAATTTCCCCAAATACCTAACTCTTATAGTACAGTCTTACCTTCAAAACAGGAGTTTTTATGTAAAAGTGAATGATGTGAAATCTAGCATCAGACGCATCCTCGCAGGAGTCCCTCAGGGGTCCCTGTTAGGCCCAGTGCTGTTTTCAGTGTTTATAAATGACATTCCTCGTCTAAAAAATGTTCTTTTAAGTGTATATGCAGATGACACCGCAATTGTGACTTCTTCCTTTAGAATCAGTGCAATAAAAAAGAGACTGGAAGCAGCGTTCCTCATAATTAAAAAACATTTCCATCGATGGCGAATTAAAGTTAATGACTCAAAAACGACAGCAATTCTCTTCACTAAGCGCCGACCAAGAAACATCCAACCACTACTTATAAACCATCAACTAATAGACTGGTCCCACGTCCTCAAGTATCTAGGTATTTACCTTGATAAACGACTCACGTTTACCCACCACATTAATTGCAAAATTCAGCAAGCATACTCCGCTATATCACAATTGTATCCCTTATTTAACAGACATAATCATATGAACTAACAAAATAAATTAATTCTGTACACTATGATAATTAGGCCAATTCTAACGTATGCATGCCCAGTATGGAGCTCTACCTGCACATCTAGCTACAGAAAACTACAAATAGTACAGAATAAATGTTTAAGAATGGCAGGAAACTTATCACGAAGCACATGGATATTCGACCTACATAACGCTTTTAATTTACCTACTATTAAGGATTTTGTGTTTAATATCACGGATCGCTTTTACTCTAAATGTAATGTTAAAATTCATAATAATTTAATATCTAGTATAGGAGACTACAGTCTAGATTCACTTAAATATAAAAGGTACAAACATAAACGTACAAAATATATTTTACTTTAATTCTGTATTTTTTGTTCTATCTTACTAAAGCCAATTTTATTTCAAGAGAGTACCTGCTATAACAATTTGTGTTCATTAATTTAATTAAGTTTAGTCTTACTCTCTTCCGAAGAGTTTTTTTTTTCAACTTTTTTTCCTCATCTTATATGTGTATTTTGTCCTGCCGAATTGCCAACCCTTATGTTTTTGTCTTTATTTTATGTTAAAATGTTAAAAGTTATTACTAAGGAAATTTTGTGCAGAAAACATGTACCTTGTTTGTTTATAATTTAATAAATTGTGTTTCTAAAAAAAAAAAAAAAAAATAAAAACGCAACTGTGAAATTGATGCTATGCAATAGAGTTCATTATGCCACAAAATGAGCTTGAGCTCCGTGTGCAGGAAATCAATACAAATACACATGCTAATAAGTAAAACAAGAAAAAGGTAAAAAAAAAAAGAGGTTGGAGCCAGTTAACAATATACACTTTGAATGTTCAACAGTTATTTGTCACGTTGTAGACTGTATAATACTGTTTTGTTTCCCGGTTGCGAATTGTGCGTATGACTATATACGGCATGCTTATTTTGTAATTGCCATTATTCGTCTTAAATAGTATGGTTGCAGATATAGACACGTAAGCAAAAATAATCAGGATATGATGTGTTTGACACACGTTCACAGATCATACATTAGTCTATTCTCCAGTTTGAGTTTTGATATTTATCATGTTCTAAATCTATTAATTTGTAGTATATGATCGAGGTTTGATGTCAGTTCAGCTTTGCTAAGAAAAGGCATCGTTTTGAATCCAGGGTCAGGAACGCCATTGAGAGAATATTATTGACTACCACCTTTCAAACGTGAAGGAAATAAAACGAAAATTGGATACGGTGCGACGTAAACATAGGAAAAAGAAATGTTTTTATTAGACTCAAGGTACTCAAAATGATTGTTAACCTAAATGGTTTTGGCATTGAAGTGGAGGTGTCTTTGAGGTTGATCTGATGGTGGACTGATGCGCATGGAGTGTGAGGACCATCAGCTGGGCAACGCTAGCCAAGGCCTCAGGAGAGGGAAGATATTATCCAGACTGTCATGTTGATTACGTCATTTGTGACAGATGACGGGGTGGCTTCGCGGCCGGTGCGCTATGCGGCGGTAGTAGTGGTACCACTGAAGAAGGGTAGGTTTTTTCCAGGGGGAAAATGAAATCGAGTTGGTATTCCCTTTGGGGAAGATTTTTAATGCAGTTTAAAGTAGAACTCCTCAACTTATATGTGCACTCAAATCTCCAGTGGTAGGAGATTTTGAATGTTAGCGGGAATACGTTTTAGTTATTATCAGTGTTATTAAAGAATTGTGGCGAGAAATGTTGTCCTTAAAAGGTGGAAGAAATCTTTACAATCGGACAAACTCAAACAATAATTTATAAAACAATATACAAGAGTTTTATCTTCGTAATACGTAAATATCACACATATAATCCATCCTGCGCGTTCCGTAATTTATAGTCGCTTGTTGATTTCTTCTTACTTTGCGAACATTATCTCTCTGCAAGACAAAATGATAAGCAGAAACATTTGATAATATAACATTCAAAACAACAACTTAGTTGCATTTGATGTATATATTTGTAACATGACCAAGGTCCCACTAGCACTAATTTAATGTATGGTGATTGATGATAGATAAGGGAGAATGAAAGAGGGGAAACCTGTTACCGGCACGTAGACTACTCCCGTTGAAAACTGCTGAGGGAGTCATCAGCTTTACGTTCGTTTCGAAAGGACGGCAATTTTAACTATCTTGATTAACACATGCTAAAACGACCTTCAATATATATATATATATATACCTGTTGCAATTTTCTGGGGATTGTTGCCGCGAATAATGTACTAAAGAAGGAGGCACTGACTTACCCTTCCCTTCCTGACGTTTCGAGAAAGTCAGGAAGGGAAGGGTAAGTCAGTGCCTCCTTCTTTAGTACATTATTCGCGGCAACAATCCCCAGAAAATTGCAACAGGTACACATATGTCCGCGAAAACTTAAAAACAAATATATATATATGTAGTTTAGCGGTAGAAAACAAGGTTTCTTCTAAGTTAAAATCAACACCCTTAAATTCAGGATTCCCTCTATAACGTAGAAAACTACCGTGAAGATCCTGTATTCAGTATGACTAGCGGGGAGAATTGAACCCACAGCGTTTCAATTCAGATTTATGTAGTCGTGTGTTGTTCTGTGAGCATCTGTGCCCATAAGAACCATAAGATAACAACCAAGAAAGAGAGTTTTTTTGAGTCGTACTTCGTCGGTACAGCTCATAGACGCAATTCAGGCGTTCGTCACCCCTATTCATCAACATTTCCAATAACATAATTCGATCATAAAGAAAAAAGTAAACTCGAGTGCGTTTAACACCGTAAAGAAAGTTGTTTGGAACTTTAAAGCTACATTTCTGAATTCTTACCCACCCTATATCAATGAGCCTGTAAATCGTTTGATTCTACAATTTATTGGAGTATCTATCACACTTCTATAAGATTAAATGCCATTCTTCTTCCTCCTCCCTGTGAGCTCAAGAATGCGGTTTACAACTAAGGGTTTCGTGGCATTTAATCCATGGCGATAACATGAAAAAGGTGATAAAGCTAAACTATTTCCGCAATTTTGGCGTTGGTATGCGTGTGACTTGAAGCTATTATACAATTGACTTACATATGTTTGTCACTTTAAAGTTGTAATCTAAATGGTTTCTGCGGTGTTGATAACGCAGTGTGCGATACAGAGACATATTGCTCACATGTAGATACGCTTTGTAAACATTACAAAATTTCATTTAATTAACAATTATTTCTATTTGTCTTACGTAGGTACGTGAAATGGTATTAGCAGTTATGATTGTTTTAGCAATGGCCTTTTCACTTTGAATATAGCTTCCCAATATTAATGACATATTTTCCTGGGTAATGATTTCAGTTACGTATTCATATCATTGAAACAGTTGAAATTAGGTTTGTATATGTTAACAAGAAACGTTCGGTGGAAATTTAGGATTAGAACTATCTTTGAAGGTGCGTTTGTTTGCGTTCAATTACAACGTGGCACACTCAAAAGAACGGGCGGATTCGATTTCCGAGCACTGACTGCCACAAAGAACATAAAATTAGAATTGAGCTTAATGAGTATCTGCTTGAATGTAGCGGGAATAACTCACTAATCTACTTTACCTTTATGCATGTGATGTGTGATGTGTGATGTGTGATGTGTGATGTGTGATGTGTGATGTGTGATGTGTGATGTGTGATGTGTGATGTGCGATGTGTGATGTGCGATGTGTGATGTGTGATGTGTGATGTGTGATGTGTGATGTGTGATGTGTGATGTGTGATGTGTGATGTGTGATGTGTGATGTGTGATGTGTGATGTGTGATGTGCGATGTGTGATGTGTGATGTGTGATGTGTGATGTGTGATGTGTGATGTGTGATGTGTGATGTGTGATGTGTGATGTGTGATGTGTGATGTGTGATGTGTGATGTGTGATGTGTGATGTGTGATGTGTGATGTGTGATGTGTGATGTGTGATGTGTGATGTGCGATGTGCGATGTGTGATGTGTGATGTGTGATGTGTGATGTGTGATGTGTGATGTGTGATGTGTGATGTGTGATGTGTGATGTGTGATGTGTGATGTGTGATGTGTGATGTGTGATGTGTGATGTGTGATGTGTGATGTGTGATGTGTGATGTGTGATGTGTGGTGTGTGATGTGTGATGTGTGATGTGTGATGTGCGATGTGCGATGTGTGATGTGTGATGTGTGATGTGTGATGTGTGATGTGTGATGTGTGATGTGTGATGTGCGATGTGCGATGTGCGATGTGTGATGTGTGATGTGCGATGTGCGATGTGCGATGTGTGATGTGTGATGTGTGATGTGTGATGTGTGATGTGTGATGTGTGATGTGTGATGTGTGATGTGTGATGTGTGGTGTGTGATGTGTGATGTGTGATGTGTGATGTGTGATGTGTGATGTGCGATGTGTGATGTGTGATGTGCTTTAAGCATGAAATATTGTTATATTTCTTTACTGCACATTTTGTAAGTCTTTTCATCATCATCACAATCACATTTAGCAGTAATTTGAGGGCAATATATTGAGGGAATATATTGCCTATACAAATGTATTAGTTTGATCATCAATTAACAGCTGATTGATAGTGTTCATTTTAAAGGTTTGCTTATAATTTTGTCGTGCCGGTCATTATATGTTTTATGAGTATGTAATGAATATTGATTTAGACCAAAGTATTTTCTGAATTCTTTTATTTAAATGGGGGTTATGCTTAGTCTCGTGTACTTGAATTAATGAAATCTTTTCTTTTGTTCTAGGTGAGTACAACGGTATCCTAACATGAGCTTTACGTGGTGGGGCAGACTACGTAGGTAGCCTGAACTGCAGTGGTGAGTAAAGGATAACATGTTGACGGTACAAGTCTTATACATTTAGAGCAAATTTATCAAAACGCCGCTTTGTGTGGATCGGAATTATTAAATTATAAATATAGAGTAAAATCAGTGAGTGTTTAGGACTATCCTTTCTATCGTATAAGTTTGAATAAATATATGAATTCTGATAAGGTGTAACTCAATATTTGTATATTGCGTGCAAAAGGGACACTATCAGGGACACTATTGTCATCGTTCAACTTCATCCCAATGCAATAATACATGTGAATTTGAAGACTCGGAAGTTCCTCATGTGTCGGATGTCAAACTTATAGACTTGCTCTGCTCTCTTTGGCACTCTTGGGTTACTTACTGCCAAGTTCATCAATGTATTTATAGATTTACGTATCGTCTGATTTCTTTAATTGAATTGAGTTTAATTAAAAACACCATTCTGCCCTGACAATAAAAGCGGTTCAGTAAATATGGCGTGAGAACATTTATAGATGTGACATCTTGTTTTTCGAATCCTCGACGTTCATAGCTACCGCTTGCTACGTTCAATGCCTGATGATGTCGAGACTATTTCCTGCTGAAACGTCCCAAGTTGTTAACCATTAAGGTACAACCGGAAACAAGATGACACATCTAGGACAATATCTCAGGTCGATTCTGGTTGGTCACACATTGCCTTGACACAAATGATGAGCTGGTGCTCAAATCTGCTGTCGCTTATCATGTTTCCGTTCAAGAATACCGTGGTTAAACAATTAGCGCATGCGATCATTATGAAGGTAACTTGAGAAATTTTGTCAGGGTCTTAAAAGTAGCGGTGAGTCTTATTACAGAGAGTGGAAAATTGTTAAATTACTTGAATAGTCTCTTTATGAGATGACAGGTAATCAATGAATTTTTAAACTGCTCGCTGAATACTTTCATGCAAGACCTCATCCGTAAAGTTTCAGCTTTGACTTTTGCCTTGCAACGAAGATCTTGCCTGGAAGATTTTGCCTTCATGAAATTGACACGAATTTGATGGTGAGAATGTCTTCTGAAATGTAATTACGTTGTACATCACGTTAGTAATTCCGTTAAGAATACATTGGGGAATTAATGTTTGTAGAACTAAGTCTTCGCTGCAGCAGTGTTGGATAAGTTCCCAGCAAAAAACTAATAACTTGCCTGGATATGAAAATTTACTGAAAGGTTCATGTAAAAAAAAAAAATACTTTGAAACTTAAGTCAAAGCTACCAATTTTACTATCAGTTAGGGGAGAGAACCGGCAACAAGATGATCTCGACTCGGTGTGTTTCCAATTAAGACTCCTTTTAATTATGTCGCATGTCACTTTAACTGCATTCTCCCTCCGAAATTCCATTCAACAGGCTAACGCGCGTTCGCATGTTGTACACTCCATTACAAAAGGGACTTTCAAAGAAACTTATCTTTCGCGTCCAGTACCAGAAGACCTACCCTCTAAAAACGAACAGAGATCACAGAATCTAAACTTGGAAGGAACTTGTTGCGTATAAAAGTATCTTCCATGCATGAACCGTGAAGCAGGCAGCACACGCCGTAGCACAGAGGGAACCTTCTATGCAGGTGAATGGTCTTCACGCTAGCTAGTTCGTAGCCTTCCCGTCAGTGAGTTGAGCAGCTCACTCGCAGTAATGGCGGCATCCAAAACTCTCTCACCCCCCCCCCCCCCCCCCCTCCCAGATTTCTCTACTAAACAACGCGTTTCCAAAATGGCTCACTCTAACTTTACCATTTAGAGTCCCCAAACTAGGTACTGGATACCAAAGCATTAGCAAAAGTAAAACCTTAAACGCAATAGACATAGACAGTATACAGATAAAGACTGAAATGCGTAGTCGTCCCCCTACTCTTAGGGGCGTCCGTGGTTGCTAAGTATTTATTATTTTCTATAAGGCAAATAACATGCATGAAACTATGAAACTGTTACATGGCAAACACGGGTGCTCATATGGGTAAAAGACGATTATGAGATCCAGCCCACAACAGCTCGTTTCAAATTACATAAGAGTTGTTTTCCGCTGAAGCCAGTGTGATGTGATACTATAGACAACGCATGCTCTAAGAACTACTAATAAACGTGACAATGGACAAAAAAGTGTTAGAATTTGAATTAAGTAAACTTTGAATGCACTTTACACAACATATAACGATTTATATGTACATGGCAGCCATCACTTAAAGTACTTAACTAACCCAAGTAATCCAGCGTAAGAAAAGAACAAGTTTTCTCACTAGCTGCGCTGCCGTCAGTCTCAAACCTAAAACCCAAAACCAAGGTTACAGTTGAAACGGTTGCAATAAGAACCGCAGAGCGCCACCAGTCACGCTAACTACCCTCGCGACGCATCCGATTTAGTAGCTATTTTTTAACATTTGCGAAGGCTTACTATTTTTAAGTTCATCTCACAAACTATGAACTCAAATCAAAATTGGTGAATGGAGTTACACACAAGAATGCTGTAATATTATTCTAACACATTGAAAATGAGTATTTTTCGTATTATATTAACCATATCAGTACTTCAAAAATACATTTAAATTTGAGTCCCATTAAAAAATCATAGCTGGTAAAATAATTAACAGAAGTCACGATTCTTCTTAAATAATTTAAAGAAACGTTGACTGAAGTCTAGTAAAAAATTTATAATAAGCCGATTGTTTTCTTTGTATCTTTAGGGCAGAATGCGAATACTAAACGGCCGGTACTACCGTAAATGGGACATGTTTTCATTTTTTGTCAGTACCTTAAAAACCCATCCATACAACTGAGCAATAATAATCGAAATCTTATTTCCAAGAAATGTCTGAATCGCGTCGCATGAACCGAGCGAGTCGCTAAGTCGTGTAGTGGCGCGATGCATTGACTCAATTGATAATTTCTCTAGATTATTGAAAAATGTGTCGTCTTCGCGGTCACATCGGCACCGCTCTGGTCGGAGGGGAAAATGTAAATCCAATATTGGAAAACAATTTTTCTTTTCGGGGTAGGATTTTCCTGGTGGGCTCGTTCAACTTTCTGTATACCCGGCTTAGCGAAGCCAGGCCCTTTGTAGGGGAAACATATCCTCTTCACCACACTGACATTGCGCAACCGAATTTCAAATTACCCTGTTAAAGTAAGCGTAACCATATAAGAGAATATATGTGTTAAGATGGATCAAAAGATTGGTATCAGAACTTCGGAAGGAAATTTCTTTGAAGATCTAAAACAAATTCGAGATTGATGTATTCTACGCAATGGAGACAAGGGTATCAATACAACTGTGGTTTGTTTATAGTGCGTGGGTATAGTGCGTGGGTATAGTGCGTGGGGATAGTGGTCGCGACCAACACAATTCTCTTATGAAGCAGATAATCATTTCAAACAAGCCAGTTATGGAGATTTTATACCAAGACATATAAAACCACTCACTTACTCACGTAACCATAGCAGTTTAAGATACGGTCTTATAACATTTTGCAAAAAGTGTATTTCTTAAAATGCTTCATAGCAACATTTCGTATGATTAATGGCGACTTTAAGGTTCATATACAAGACCGGATTTTATTCGCAACCGTAATGGATCTTTAAATAAATAATTCCTACGTTCAGATAGTATGATGCAGCCATTGAAAACAAATGGCTTGGAACAGCCCACACTTAGCCAGATTAATGGGTATAAAAGGGTTATAACAATCATAGACCTGTTTATAACGTTAGCTGAAACAATCTTTTATCACGCGTTAATATACAATAACATGTCATTTCTTTCTAAATAACAACTCGTGTTGGTTTATTCGAATATCGTATGATTACAATTTGTATTTTATGACTACATTTCTTTCTTTACATTTGTCCGAGATCACAATGTACCTCGTTATTAGTGATGTGAATATTTTTCAGCTCCAGCTTTCTGGCGTTACGTTTCCGTTTTAAATAATGAAACCACAATGATTACCGCTGTATGAAATAAAATATAGTGACGAGTAAACCCATTGCATTTGAAAATGTGTGTTCACTGTTTGTCTCCCATACCTACGGCAAACACCACGGTATCAAGTAGTGTTGGTTTCGTGAATTATTGTGGAGCTAAAAATGGGTTTTACTAAATACAAACATTTATCAGTCTAGTGGTAGGGCCTACACGTTTCTGGCTTATTTAATGTGTATTAGTCCATTAGCTAAAATAGTCATCAAGCGCTCCTTTGAATACTTCGGGTGTTCACGATGATGTATATTCGATATACCTCATTTTGTTATACAGTTTTATGAATGTATATCCTAGTTAGTTTTATTATGATAGCATAGTTCCAATGATCTAGTTCGTTTGTGCGTGTGCGTGTGCGTGTGCGTGTGCGTGTGCGTGTGCGTGTGCGTGTGCGTGTGCGTGTGCGTGTGCGTGTGCGTGTGCGTGTGCGTGTGCGTGTGCGTGTGCGTGTGCGTGTGCGTGTGCGTGTGCGTGTGCGTGTGCGTGTGCGTGTGCGTGTGCGTGTGCGTGTGCGTGTGCGTGTGCGTGTGCGTGTGCGTGTGCGTGTGCGTGTGCGTGTGCGTGTGCGTGTGCGTGTGCGTGTGCGTGTGCGTGTGCGTGTGCGTGTGCGTGTGCGTGTGCGTGTGCGTGTGCGTGTGCGTGTGCGTGTGCGTGTGCGTGTGCGTGTGCGTGTGCGTGTGCGTGTGCGTGTGCGTGTGCGTGTGCGTGTGCGTGTGCGTGTGCGTGTGCGTGTGCGTGTGCGTGTGCGTGTGCGTGTGCGTGTGCGTGTGCGTGTGCGTGTGCGTGTGCGTGTGCGTGTGCGTGTGCGTGTGCGTGTGCGTGTGCGTGTGCGTGTGCGTGTGCGTGTGCGTGTGCGTGTGCGTGTGCGTGTGCGTGTGCGTGTGCGTGTGCGTGTGCGTGTGCGTGTGCGTGTGCGTGTGCGTGTGCGTGTGCGTGTGCGTGTGCGTGTGCGTCTGACAGCTAGCGCACACCCAACTGTTGCAACTCTCTACCACTAAGTGGTCGTTGTGCTTTGTGTTGCTTCTCTTGGCATCTCACCAGGTTTCCCCCTCCATCTTTGTATAACGCCATTATGTGCACTGAAACACGACATAAAGAAAGTTAAAAAAAAAAAATGAAACAGAGAACCGAAATTAATTCATCTAATGTGTTTTTTTCCTACTATTATCTTCAGCGGCGACAATATTGCGTTCACTCTTGGTTTGGCTCAAAGGGAAGTATACAGAATAGATAGAACTGCTGTTGTAAGTAAAACAACGCACCCCCACATCTCGTACTTTCACAAAACTTAAAAATCTCTATCTCGTACCAGTGTCAGTATAGTAGAAGAGAATTATGTAAGTAGACGGAACTTGCTTTTTCTTTATTATTAGGCCTAGGACAATGATGCTGACATACTTGATATTGTAGATCTTGACAAGTGCACAAAAGTCATTAGATTAATCAAATTCTCTGCTTCACGTGAAACTAGACCATGCGATAAGGGGCAGCAGAAATATACAAATACCGCTCTTGTGTTTTGATGTAAAGCAGCCATCACGGATTCAATGTTCGTTTCTTTCGTTGTCGTTTCGTTTGGCTCCATGAAATTGTTACCTTGATGCCTCCTTCTGCTGTGGAACAACTACTGTACTTTCAGACGGTGTACACAATAATAGATGATTTGTACCCAACTAAATAGAGAGATTTTGTAACGTTTGAAGTCCCCAAAAATATCGGATATCGGGTTGCGGCAACATGGCAACAACGGAGCTGTTTGCTTATTCCCTCATCACGTATAGCTTAGTTCTAAAGTTGCTCCCAGTGGACAAGACAGATTATAAAATGCTATGTAAACAGATTTAACAACCTTCCAACCTGTGTTATTAACAGCAGTAAACGTGTCTGGCATATTTTGAATATGTCGACTGGAAATGATGGTCTTACAGAATGCTGCTGAACTTTGGTAATGAGAAGTTAGTGTCTTTAAAAACCGACGGCTAGCCTGGGGAAGCGGGATGGAGTTCATATGTTGGAAGTATCAGCAGATAAGATAAGAAATTGCTTCTCTAAAGGAAACTCAATAATAATAATCGTAATAATAATAATAGAGAAGCATAAAGATAAAAGTCGTACTTTTGAGTTTGATTCTCTCGCAGGTTAAGAAGGGTAATTCTGTAAATCTGTATGCTGTCTGCGATAGAAGATTACTTCGGACTTTCATAGCGTATTGCACTTGGAATAGATTGCAGCGCCACTCCCCCTCCCCTCATCTTCCCCCCCCTTCCCCCTCCCTCCCACTCCCACACGCTGAGCAACTCATTAGACAAAGAAACTCCACCCTTAGTTCTAAAATCGACAATTGTTTGTGCTCTCTTTGGCCTTTCACGGAGCATCCTGATTATTGTAGTAGTTTAAAGTGAACGGCTCTCGGCAATGTTGGGTACTGTGTCGGTTATATGTGCGCGAGGGAGGCTGAACGATTCACTGCCGACACAAAGGCAAACGAAGGGAAGTTTCATTAGGAGACTTCGAGAAGAATGATTCCGTATCTGGAAAGATTGTGCCGCGTGTGCCGCGTCTGCTGATGGCCTGCTGCGCCTCCGATTGGCGAGACGTTCTTAATTTGTCTCTTCTTAACTGAAGGATGCTTCAAGTTTACACGGCCGGGACGCATAATATTTTCTGGTAATTGCAGATAAATGTTGCTAATAAATATATTAAAGAAGAGATGAATTGGTAGGAATATAGGCTTTCGAGCAGGAAGAGCGAAAGATAAACACTGTATTTCTTACGTCAATGTATTGTTTATTTGCTTTCTTAGACTACTATTTAGTTCTTATACCAATATGTTTTTCAATTTATGTTTCCTCTTACTATTTTAGATTTGTATGTCCTTAGATTATTTGTACGACTTCCCATAAATCTCCTTTCTTATTGTTTTCCTTGCGCGTTTTTAATTTTTATTTGTTGTAACTGTATAGGATATAACTTACATTAAAATATAAACAAATTAATTATTTATTGATGATTATGATTGCTTTAGCCGATACTATTTACGTCGGTCTTCAGTTGACGTCGGCTCGTTTCGAACGACAGGCATAGCTAGCCCGGAGACGAGTTAGGAGTTGATTCACTGCAATGTGACTCAACTGTGAGAATAGAAGTAATGGTGAATGTGGCTATTTGTATTTATCATCTACGAGCGAGTATGGGTCTTGCTCATAGCGTCTGGTTTTGTTTTCAAGTGCAATTGTTATAAATGACGTTTCCAGAATAGAGTTTTCTAGGTGGGGATTTCTTCTGGCAATGAAGTTCCGTATTTTACTTTATCTCTCCTCCTTCCTCTGTTCAAGTTATAAAATATCTGAAACTAGGGGGTCACGAAGTTTGCGAAAAGGCATTAAGTACACGGTGCGTTATGGTTTATTTTGAAAATTGTTATTTTCCGTTGGTGTCTGTAAAGACGTCGTTGCCAGAATATCGTTAGACCTTCCAGATGTCCTAGGCCGCAATCCACAACAACTGTTACTCCCTCCAGATCGAGAGATGAGGGAGACCAAACGGAACAGAGGGAACATGGAATTGAAAATCAGGTATAGAAAGCTGTTGCTCCGATCTCGATCCTATGTGTATTCCGGTCCAGTTGTTCCTTAGCTTTGGAACCAGTAAAATGTTTACATGAACTCGGCACATTCACTCTATACACATCTATCCCTGATATAGAGGTACCGTTGTATCTTTACCAACGCTGTCGTGGAAAAGGCCTCTGATTGGACAATGACTCACTCGTCTACGCTAGCAACGGTGCAGGTGGCCGCAACCCTTTTATCCAAGGACGCGAGTGGCCGTGTATTTGACAAGATAGTCGGGACCTAGGGAAGTGTATTTTCATTCTGGTCAACGAGACAGAAGGAAATATCGGTTTGCGTGGACCTCTATGTCGTGAACATGGACAACCAATGGCAGACTTGCAGGAGAAATGTTTGATAGCGGTTAGAATTCGTTGCGTGGCACACTATAGAGTCTATCTCGGTAGGCCGGGGCACCAGTTCAATTGCCTCTACCTACGCTAAAGGGGTTGCACAGGTTTTCCTTGGTCATGAGGCTAATAAACCAATGCTGTGGTTGTGTTCTAACGTGTAAAACTACACTACTATTATACTTGTACAACTAATGCTATCCAATCATTCTAATATACTATGTTGTGAAACAACCATGACTATGTATTTGGCATAGACGCCGACTCGTCGCCAACCAGTGTTCGGTCTCTCACCAAGGTTGATCTCGAATCCCTCGTCTGATGAAAACATCGATAAGGTTGTTTCGGCACAAGTATGTACATACCTAGTTTTTTCAGCAATTTTCCTATGAAAATTATTTATTATTATTATTATAATTATTATTGTTACTATAATAATAATAATAATAATTATTATTATTATTATTTTTTATTATTATTATTATTATTATTATTATTATTATTATTATTATTATTATTATTATTATTATTATTATTATAATTATTATTATTATTATTATTATTTATATTATAATGATGATAATAATGAATGAAAATCATTACCTTTGCCGTGTGGCTGCATTGTTCGTCTGGGTATCTTGAACATCCTCGCCTAACTCCATGTGTGGGATCATGGTAGGGTATAGCTTGTGGACATCGAGCGGTCGCTAGCTAACCAGCCAAGCGTGGCATTGTTAGTTGCACGGCTGACCGCCCGCATAGAGCTCACGACCCAAGAGGGCTACCTAGATAAACATGCGATGGACACTAACACTAAACAAACAGCCTCGTTTTATAGCACCATTCCGTATGGATGATTGCGAGACATTTTAGCCAAATCATTACGAACCGGCTGGAAAATGGGCCAGTCCATTTTCGTGATAATCTTAATTTGGTAGAGGGTTATTGAAGTTGACTTGTTATGTTCTGAAGAAAGTATATCGCCAATATTACAGCCATACACGTTATTTTGCAGCGTTTAAGTTATACCTCAAGAACGCTAATAGCCTTGAAATAGTTATACACACTGCATAATAAAAGAATAATACAAGTAGTTGCTTTATGGGTACAATCCCCGGACTTTTCGAGAAAATTATTCAAGCTGAGTGCAAGCATCGCCGAATGTGTTGTTATATGCGTAAAATTGGTCTTTTTTATGTTAGGTACCATTATTTAATTTGTTTTATTTTTCAATTTTATATATTTTTTATTATTACTCTGCGTCGATTTAAAACAGCTTTGGCTTCAGGTACGGATATTGTTGATAATTAAAAATACAGGGTTTTGATTTTATTATTAATTTATCGCAAAATATATTGAAATAACATATCAACCGGATATAATGTTGGAGATGTTTTTCAGAGCGAATTTATTTCTTACAAAACTACACGCGGCGCTTTGTTATCACCTTTTCACTGGTATGTAGCGACCACTAAACAGTAGTTGGCAGTTTTGTGCGTGTAGTGTTTCGGTTGGACATTCATGTTGTTCACTATCATTAGATCGTACAGCAAAATTGTAGCTCGTATCAGTTAATTATGGATTGTGCGTGTTACTGTGACAAGTCAACAATATCGCCAACTTGTTAAGTTTTTCAGACGTTGACAGACTGACTGTATTTGTAGCAAGTACTTAGTGTAATGAGTGTTACGCTAACCTGTCTGTTTAGAGACAGACTGTTGTAACCCATTAGTCGGTAAGGGTCAAATTGGTTTGTCACCGGACAAGATATTTTGCATGGTCTGTATAAAGTAATTGATGAGTGTTTATTTTAAAATCAATGGTATAAAAACAATTAGGATTACTTTCATTTTACATCTAAATGTTCTTATCAAATCATGGGATAGAGATACAATTTAGCGTTCTTGGCCATTAGGCCTACTTGCACCTAGTTACAGTTTGGATTACAACAATATGTAATACATAAACAAAACAATATGCAAAAAAATAATTCAGGGTCTAAATTTATTTTATTATTTAAGTATACTTTGCTTCCATATTTTACACCCAGCACGTAAAACATTATTTGACCAAATTAAAGAGTAACAATTATATTTACTATTTGTGCAGTGTTACATGATTTTTAGTTAGTATCTGTTAATATTTACATTCAGATTCGGCCCGATGAGTTCTAAGATCCGAACGTAGAATATCCTATGTTAAACAATATTGTTTTCATTTAAACTAAATCATACATTATACCAATAGTTTCATCTTTATAATATAGAAGAAAGAAACGTTTCGTTTCCTTTTGCGTTCTTATACTATGCTTCTATGTTTAGAATATCTATTTAGACGCGTCTAAGAACGGACTCAAGTAGTTTCATTTCACCCAGCTAATATTTCAAACTTAAGTGCATGCATGCATGCAAAATGCACGCTTAGAAACTTCAGCATCAATGTCACTGTGTTAACGAAGTTTAACTAAAAGCTATGTCATCCATCACAATATAATGTATTTTTATTGCCGGTATTAACCCGATAAAGTGACACTGGTACACACAATAACTGTAGCTTCAACTTTAAAAGCCTCAGTTGCTACTACCGTTAAGAGTTTTTGAGGCGTACTAAACTGCCAGTTTGAAGTCTGATTTGCGTACAGTATCAATTCATTCATTCATATCCACTTCTATATTGAATCTTACATTTCATATGACTGAACGCTACTACGACAGTAGGAGGTGTGATTTAAATCTCGTCACCCTTTACAGCCCCCCCTGCCCCCCCCCCCCCCCCCCCCTCCCTCGTACAATCGCGAAAGATGGCTGACACATCTCGGTTGTAGCCGAGCTTTTAGTCACTTTTGTGCTGACAAGGACTTGCGACGAGTTTGGACAGGAGCGCACTTTAAAAATGAGACAGCAAATTGGAAGATTCAGAAAACGGTTCTCAACTAAAATGATAAAAACTGTTTGTCGTGAAGTTTTCTGAATCATTAATAAATGCCAACTACTGTATGAGACGGATTCTAGTATAACATGGATGAAGAGTGGTTGGCGTGAAGCGAAGTTATGTTTGAACTGAGTGTTAATGGTCTTTATAAATTTTGAGTTATGTTATTTTAAATTCGTGTTAAGTTAGCCTCTAAAACACATTGTTGTAGTAGATCTCGTGGATAAATGATATACGCAATTATAATAAAATATTGTTTTCCATTAAAAATGTAGTATGTACTACAGTGTTTGTTTATTATCTGTTACCATTTTATTATGAATCCCAGGCCATATTACATTGTCTTGTTCACTATACAATAAATGATTATTTTCTGTTGGGATTAATATTAGTTTTTTGAACATTTTGTTCATGTTATTGCCGAAATTAAAGTCATCTACATTCTTCAGTATGTAGTATGTATGAGACATTTGATACAAGTTTTCTGTGGGTCATACATTTTCATTGCGTCTTAATGTAGTTTCTTCTACATTCTAAATTTGCTATTCAATTCCTTTAAGTTTATCAAAATGTTCAACTTCAATTTCAAGTTCCACAAAACAGATGTAAAAATAAATGTATATACTAACATTTTCTCATTCCGTATCACATTAATCTCAAACTTGCTTTTATATGTGTACGGTACCGACTTACTTTGCTTGGTTGATTCTATACGATTTCACATGTGCCGATTTCAATTTCACCCTACGATTCTAGTTTATGCATTTGTTAATCATGTTTGCAATGTCAAAAGAATTATGTGAAGTTGCCCTCTCCAGCTTTTCACAGCTCTAAAACTGTCAAAAAGACAATTCAATAACGCATAATAAACCAGTAAACCAGTGAGTTCGTCACTGCGCAACCCAATTACTGCACGAAGCTGTTCCGCTTGTTGTTGCATAGAACGGGGAGTAATTTAATAAATAGAACGGAAAAAATTATATAAGCGGCGCGTGGAAGAGTTTAGCTAACATATTTGGGGGAAAAACATTCTTAATTACGATAAACATCGACAAACCCAATCTGGAAACGCAAGATTTAATTCAATAATGAAAACAGTGTTTAATGTATTGTTTTGTAAACAATTATACGCGCGCACGAAAAATCGAAATGTTAAATCAACATAATTATTTTGGCAGTTTACATTTATAAATTGTTTTTACCGAATTGAAATTGTGACGAATGATTATTTGTCAAGACATTATAATTTAATAATAATGCTCGTGTTTTTGTGTTTTGTAACTATTTATTTTCATTTCTGTAACTTTTGACGTGATGTCACTTGTTGAATTAGTGAGGGACACTTTTTACGTTTTGGATTTACCAATATATGATATAAAAACATATATGTTGATGTAAAACAAGAACAAACAATATAATATGATGATTTTCAAAGCTAAAAAAGAATGTATCAAATATGTTGTTTTTATTGTTTCTTCTTCCAATTTCGAATTCCAACCCCAACTTCGTTTAGAACCCGTTATATTTTTTCAATGAAAGGTACATTACGCACGGAATGTATAATGCAAACTGTGAAATACTAAGTCCATACAGATGCTTACGTGTTGATATTGATTACATGGGCAAAACATGTCTCATGCTCAAAACGGGGAGGAAGATAATAGATTGTGATTGCCGGACTTAAGTTGAGCTCTACAAAACGCTTTGGCATTCTGTTACGGTACTTACGATAAGATAAGATTTATTTATTTACTTTTACACTCTGAGTAGATCTTTATAAAACGCTTTTGCATTCTGTGACGGTATTTTACACTCTGCGTAGATCTCTATAAAACGATTTTGTGTTGTGTTACGGTACTTTTACACTCTGAGTAGATCACTATAAAACGCTTTTGCATTCTGTTACGGTATTTTAAACTCTTTGTAGATCTCTATAAAATGATTTTTCATGGTGTTACGGTACTTTTACATTCTGCGTAGATCTCTATAAAACGATTTTGCATTGTGCTACGGTACTTTTACGCTCTGAGTAGATCTCTATAAAACGCTTTTGCATTGTGTTACGGTACTTTTACACTCTGAGTAGATCTCTATAAAACGCTTTTGTATTGTGTTACGGTACTTTTACACTCTGCGTAGATCTCTATAAAACGATTTTGCATTCTGTTACGGTACTTTTACAATCTGAGTAGATTTTTATAAAACGCTTTTGCATTCTGTTACGGTACTTTTACACTCTGAGTAGATTTTTATAAAACGCTTTTGTATTCTCTTATGGGTACTTTTACACTCTGCGTAGATCTCTATTAAACGATTTTGCATTGTGTTACGGTACTTTTACACTATTAGTGGATCTTCATAAAACGCTTTTGCATTCTGTTACGGTACTTTTACGCTCTGAGTTGATCTCTATGAAACACTTTTGCATTAAGCAACGGTACTTTTACTCTTTAAGACTTTTAAATAGTATGTGTTTTGACGTACGGTACTTTTGCTCTCTAAATAGAGCTCTAGACAAGTACTTATGTGCGTTTTGACGGTACTTTTACTGTCAAGAGTAGTGAGAAGCTAGTTACTCAATTCCTGGCATACATCCATCGTTCTCATACAGTTAAATAAACAGAGAAGTTAATTAAGTAAACGTATTTTTGTAAATATATTGTGAGTTTTTCAAGCACATTCAAACACGCAGTACATGAAGCTGAGCGAAAGAGAGAGAGAGAGAGAGAGAGAGAGAGAGAGAGAGAGAGAGAGAGAGAGAAATGCTAAATAAATGTAATCGACTTTATGCCCAAGCGTGAAATAAGTTAGAGTGTTGCAATCATCAACATTATACGGAAAGTCAATCTACAAAACAAATACTAATTTCCACAAACTGTTACACGAGTGTGATTTCCATTAGGCGATCAAACATAGGAACGCGTTTTGTTGTTCAATTAGAATGACCCAGATATTACGTCAGTTGAGTTTTCCCTTGTTGGCTAATGCTAGCATACGGATAAAATGTGTACATATATATGATTATTGCTCTTAACGTAAATCCACATAAAAGCGATTTAATAGTGGTTAGTCACTGGTACGTAGCTATCTGAGCCCTCATTCTTGAACAGCAGTTGTAGCCGGTTGTAAAGTGACGCCCCCTATTCCGTAACCCGGGCGCAAGTTGCAACCGGCTGCAACTTCGAATGAGGGCCCTGGGTTAAATCACCAGCGGAGTACAAGTTTTATTACAATTGCGATATATACATATGGATACGTGTTATTCCCGGCCCAGCTGGAATAGCAACATAACGAGATTAGATCTATAGAGACGAATGGAGGAGTTCATCATATGTGACGCTGTGGTTTCTATTTACCATAGGTCTCACATCCCACCCAGTGTCAGTATACGTTGGCCATGTGATCGATACGTGGGGCGTGTTACACCGTAGTAAACCAGCTCAGCACATCAACTGGATTTTTTAAATGTCACTTTCACAGCTGTGCAATGGTCGTCATCAATCGCATAAATTTTACCCCGTAAAGGAATAAAAAACCTTTCAGACGATATAAAAAGTGTTACCGATTTCACATTTTTAAGGGAAACAGGTTTTAAACAGCGCGGTGCGATTTTGTGCAACAGCCGCAAGCGAAAGAGCTTTTCAATTGGCAGAAAGTAAATGTAAATTATTTTAACTGCGTACAATGCAGAAAATTTTGCAATTTACGAATTATTTCCTGGCGGGCTTTTTTTTTTTTGCCAACACGCCATTGCAATTGCATATCCATTGCGTACGTATTGTAAGCCCTTTAATTTGGTTTCTATGCATATTTCAGCATTTTGTCATTTTCGAGTATTGCGGGTGGAGTGCGTGCATTACTGATGTTGAAACTAATGATGTTCACATTGTGAAAGTGCGCCAGCGCAACCCCCCCCCCCCCCCCCCTCATCCCAAGGGAGGCCTCCCCCGGTAATGGAAAATGACAGAAGCCATTATTTACTCGGAAACAGGCCAAAAAGAAAAGTCGGATTAAAATGTAAAAAGAGATATCTGTAAGAAAGGAGATCCGAGGACGGGTAGAGGTTTGACTATGCCGCTGTTTTAAAAGACTGAGTTATTCGGCCCTATACTAGCATAAAACATTGCGGTTTCAGTTCATTGGGAACAATCCTATTTATTTCCGCTTGAGCATTTACTTGGCTGTCTATAGTGGAATGTATTATTGCCATTGTAGTTTTGCTACATATATACTTTAAAGTACTGCACGTCACTGTGAAATCACGTGAGAATTGCAACCACCTATAGTTAAAAACAATCACCTATAGTTACAAATGATATAAAAATGATATCGTTAAAAATAATTAATAATTGTATCTACAGTTAAAAATGATACTTAACATTAGAGAGATGTAAAATAAGGAATTCAAACTGGTGGACTTGAATATGTGTTAATTTTTTAATTGTCTGTTTTTTTTTTGTTATCAACGCTATAGCCAACACATCAGCAAACCATTTACCTCCCAAAGACTGTGTTGCCTAACTTACCCGAACCCGGCACCTCCACCAAACACCCATGTTCCCATTGCTGAGTCCGCCCAGCTACATTCTATGGCTGAACCAGAATACCTGACGACTAAGATGCGCTGTTGCCTAACTTACCCCAACCCGGCACCTCCACCAACACCCATGTTACCATGGCTGAGTCCGCCCAGCTACATTCTATGGCTGAACCAGAATACCTGACGACTAAGATGCGCTGTTGCCTAACTTACCCCAACCCGGCACCTCCACCAACACCCATGTTCCCATGGCTGAGTCCGCCCAGCTACATTCTATGGCTGAACCAGAATAACTGACGACTGCGGTGAGGCTACTCTTAAGGTAGACATTCTTAAAAGTTATACCTGTTATCTCATTGCAATGATGAGTTTCACAATTAACGTATGAAATTGGATGTAAATTATTTATTTGCATATTAATATAATATTCTTCGCGGCTATGTTTAATGCGAAGTGTAATCTAACTAGTTTCTGGTGTATTATCAGGATTACTATTATCGTGATAACAACCAGAAACTAAAGTTCATATCACATCAACTTTCAACCCTGATCCAGCCATGTACAATGCATTCATAATTCGGGGAGCTTAGCCCGAGAACAAGGCTCGAAATTGAGTGGTTTAGTAACTTTATATATAATTATATATTTATTTTAAGATTCTCGCGGCTAGAATTATATGAGGTGGTCCTATTTTCATTCTTTTCACGCGAGTGGTAAACGAGTCAAGTATTCTTACACTTACCCAACACAGGTAGACGTTTCGAAAAAGTCCTATTTTCCATCTTCCGAGGTCATCCCTGTTTGTACCTTCATCTTGACCAGTTGACCACTCGCGTGAAAACTTCCCACATAGGGACCACATCAGATACATATACAACACAGTACCAGTATCTATACAATACCGAAACTACTGTAGCAGCTCTATTGAACAACGCAACGACACTAGCGCAGCGTAGCGGTTGACATACGTACTTAACAATTATAAAATCTAGCACAAGTTGTAGTACTACTTCTTTATCGGCTCTTATAAGAACCTGCGCGTGCGTGTGTTTGCAGGAAGAAAATTGCTTGGTTTTCGCTATTGTATAAATTCTTATACTGTGTACACATGTTCACGTTTAGATTTCATGTTAGGTTAGTTTAAAATCCCCGCACTTGCAATTCTCTAAGCCCTTTATAATCTTTGCTCTTAATTTCGTGACGGTCTGATGATATTTTGCATCCATCGCAAGCGCAAGCATTGTCCAAACCAAGCATGTCGTTTGCCTAATGGGTCTGATTCTCGCCAGCTGATTGCCCGTAATTAGTCCATCTCCTCACCGGAGGTACAAGTTGCCCCCCCCTCCCCCCCCCCCCCCCCCAGCACATTACCTCTCTTGTTCTGCACAAACACCGGTCTGGTGACACAAAGCGACACAAACATAACACAAATTGCCAACCATTCCACTTCAAATGGTGACCACACAAAATGGAGGCGAGATCTTTATGTGATTCGCGTGGAAATTAAATCAATTAAGAAAATTTACTGCATGAAGTAGGTTAGTAAATATGGTAGGTGGATGCATAATGTTGGTTTAACCTAGTTACAACTATTGAGCAACACCAACTATAAATACTGAACTATATACATCAGTATGTTTTTCGTGTTCACTGTTTTGTTTAGTTTAATGAATGGAATGGAAGTAGATAAAATATTAAATATGAAAATAAAACACTTTATTTATGGATAAAAGTGAGGTTTTAGCTATTGTGTTTGGAAGTCATCTCATAATCTCTCAAGTATCTGGTTTCGTATGTTTCTACATCTTAAGCTTAAGCCGACCCTTGAAAATATATAACTTTTAAACATATACAAATTTATTTACTTTGTAGCTGTCAGACGCATTCCGAGACCATCCAATAACAAAACTCAAAAGTTGAGTCTAAAAAATATCCAAAACCTTCCTCGTACGCTTTATGTGTTTTTTCTTCCTTAGTTTTCAAACAAATTCTCAATGTAGTTTTTTTTTTCGTAAAACTGTATGTTACGCCTCTAGCCTAAGGGTGATAAGCTCTATGTTTTGAAAACAATCTGTTGCAACTTGTGCTGTGGAACGCTTGAGACTTCATTATAAAAATATCCAAACTCCTGCACTGTGTATATTTATGTAAGGCCTCGGGCAGCTTCCACTTGAGATTGACTGCAATAAATTTGGCCGCTTCAAACACAATAGTCGTTCCTGGTATTCCTTGAAATTAATAAAATGTAAGCAGGCCTATCGGTCTCAAAATTTAATAGATTCTTGCAGAGCGTCGGGCTTCAACATATGTTTTCTGGTTATTAGTGTAAGGATAATGAAAAATATTTAAGACTTTAAAAGCACCGCTATTGCACATACAATGTTTTATTGGTTGTATTGTCACAATACGATTTTCATATCAATCATAGTTGATAAAGTATGTATTTTTGGGTGATATGCTTTTGCTGTATACATTTCTAATGTAATAATGTAAACATAAGCACATCATGGGCACGTCGTTGGGTCGTTGGGTCGCAGGTCCTAAGCGTTCGGAATGTAGGGGCGTGCGTTCAAATCCCGTATAACAAATAGGTTTTCTTGTAATTGTCCTTCATCTTTATCTATTCACACCTACCCCCACCCGTCCAAATTCCAAAATAGTATGATTGCAACAATACAATAATATAGACGTAAAGCAACATGATCATCAACATCATCATCAGGTTGAGGATAACAATATGTTACTGGCCATGGTGTTTTTGTTATGCCCAGTTATCTAGCAGATAAGTTTGAATATGGTGGTGGTGTTGAGATGGTGCACAGTACAGAAGTGTAATTAACATAAAATGTGTATTTCAATAATTGTAATTCAAAATTAAAATTTATTTTAATTGATTTTTTTATATATAGGAAATTAAGACAGTACAATCTGTTTACAATGGCGATCAAGGAAATTACGAGTGTTGGATTGTTCAAAAAGTGGATGATGAAAGAAAATAATTGTATGCAGGATGTGAAAGAGTTCACTAGGTAATCAACAAAGAACATTATACATTACATCATCATCATCATCATCATCATCATCATCATCATCATCATCATCATCATCATCATCATCATCATCATCATCATCATCATCATCATCATCATCATCATCATCATCATCATCATCATCATCATCATCATCATCGTATAGACAGTTAGTATTTATAGTGAAATACAAACATATATACAGTTCATGCTGGACATTGAACAATATAATACATGTTGTTGTATTATTGGCTTCATTCATGTATATTGTATATAGAACAACATGACGTGCTGCGGGGTTTTAGATTCATGGAACTAGTAATTACTAATAATTCTCATAACGGTAACATATATATTTATCCGGAGTTTCTATTGAAATGGAACTAATTTCAAACGGCGCTATTTGATGTGGAGAATGTGGCCCGCCATGAATAGGGTGTTAATGTTGAGTGTAGCAAGGCCGGGTATTGAAAACGGGATGAATGGATGGGGTGAAAGTGTTGCTAGCACTGATAACGGACGGGTTTTAAATGAAGCATTCTTCTTCCTTTGAAGTTTACAGATCAAAAACCCCATTCAATTACGATGATATTATTTTAATAAAAGGAGTTATCAAATTGATCTTAACAAACCATTAAAATAATGTAAAAAATCATTTTAACAAATTTTATAAAATAACGTTTTGTTGTGAGTTGTTTTTTTACGTATCTGATTATGTAATTATGCCATTCAAGCATAAAAAGTGTGTGCGCTACACACTAGCGATGTCGATATCCACCCTTTCACAGAGGAAACATTGCGAGCTTTATTCAGAATTACCGATGTGTAAAAGTCGAAACCGAATTTGTCTATTGATTTTTTTTCTACAGTTTCCGTTAAATAAGATAGTGTATTATTGATTCATTATAGACCAGCGGCAGTTTTTGATTTGTAAATACAAACGTATGTAACGTAATACTTGTCTTACAGTGTTGCAAGATTCAATTATGGCGACGGCAACACTGTCTGCAGGTTATCATCTGACTATGAGGTCGACTGCGATGGCTATTTAGTTTTCTTACAAATAGTTCTGTAACACAATCCTGTATACACTCAGTAAACCTGAACCCATTAATGCAGGTATGTTCAATAAAACAAAAATATGTAATAGAAATAGTGATGTTTCATAATTGTTTACTGTATGTTGGTTTTCCAGCCTGTATAATTATTTTTTAACTTGGGAGTTTATCAATTAAGAACAATAGAGATTCTAAGAAACTCTACAGTTAACAAATTTCATCAAAACGGGTAGTACACGTGTACTAGGAGTTAATAGAAGACAAACGTGCCTTAGCAGTAGTGTCAACTATTAAATGCCACTTTTTTTCACGTTTCATTTCTCAATATCAACTATATTTAGTTAGTGTCCGTATAAAAGACGTATAACTAATCCTTTTTAAGTATTCTTGGTCGTTAAGTTAGCGTTTTACGGTAGATTTACCCCCCGGACTAGACTTTTACGTGGCGACAATATTCCCGCCGTACAGCCGTTATTTCATAACCACATAACACATAAACCTAATTTGAAATGTGAGGAACTAAATAAAACCACGGTTTTATAAGCTGAATTGAACTCATTCGTTGTTCTTATAGTTGAATTGAGTGTTGTTAACGATAAGACACGGATATCACTCCAGTAGCTATAGGGAAAGTTCTCTGATAGATGCAATTTTTTAAATCGGACTTTAAGTGTGACAAAATTTAAGCATTCTGTTTGAAATAGCGGTGACTTATTTAGATTTTCATTGTGGAAACAATCTGCATTAAATTAAAAATACATTAGTATTTTAAGCGCCATAATAAGCAAATATTTAGCAGTAAATCCAAAATTCAAAATCAATATATTATCATACTGTTTATTTTAATACATTTTAATTTAGAAGTTATTTTACTATCGTCGATTACCTTAAATATATACTTGTAAAACATCAAATTAATATTAAGGATAATTATGTTGCATTATACAAGGTTTTAGATCAAAATTAAATGTAATCGCTGTATGTATGTGTGTATGTATGTTAAACTGTTACTAATTGAATAAGAAAATTTACTACCCACTTTCTAAAAAACAATTAAGCAAATGGGTAATGCTCTGGGAACCAACTCCGACACTGTTAACGCAGACACGCAACATACGCATGATGATGCTGATACTGAACAGAAATATTTACAACATGTCTAAGATCCCATTCACAAATGCCTAGAGGACAAGAGAGAGGGAGAGTGAGAGGAAGAAAAGATGTTTAACTGACACCTATAGTGCTCACGACGAAAGAAGTCCGGTGCTGACATCAAAGCTGAGTGAGATCATGTGGCAAGGTACCATCCTAACTAGTTTCCCTTGTTCACTGCATCTGTTTGAAACCAATACTGTAGTGATACTTCAAGCGCGTGTGTTAGTACTGGAAGTTGTAACTACACTATGAGCATCGCAAGTAAGACCAGTTCACTCCGCTCAGCATGAAAACAACAAGCAGGTGTCACACGCCGACTCGAGGTCCGTTGCAATAGCGCGCGTGGGGATACCGCACTTCCTGGAATGCGTGGTTAGACCCGACCTCTTCACAGTACCTGTAGCAGCTTTATGTAAAACTAAACGGTCAGTGGTAGCCAGCTGCTATTTGAACAGTATACCGAAACTCCTATATAGTTGTCCCATGACTAACTTACACATGCTTTCGTCACAGGCGACTGGTTCGTAGCCAATCAGCGATCGGTATTGGCGCAGGTGTGTCTCGGGCGGTTCGCTGGTTGACTACGACTGCCCCGGATGTGAGGAAAGCAGGTGTAAAGTAATCTTGGGTCCACTATAGCAACTCCATAGAACAACTTGCGCACGGCGACATTAGCGCGGCGTAGCGGGGATTGGGTTGACTTACGTCTTTTACCATTATAATACCTACCTCACGTTGTAGTACTACTACCTTATCGGCCCTTCTACATCCACAGCCCATAGTATAGGACCTATGCGCGCATGTGTTTGCAGCAAGGAAATACTAGTTTCGGTACTCTATAGATCTATATACTGTGATATTGGGTATTCTCATATCCATAGTTTGACCAGTGCGTACAATCGTCAGAGATGGGCAGTATCTAAAAAACATTTGTGTTTTGTATTTTATATTTCAAAATACTAAACTTTCCTATATGTTTGTATCTTAAAAAAATACTCAAAATACTATGTATGCATAGGTTGCTGAATCCAACAAATTAATCCCCAAAAACTCAACGGAAGTGCTTTCGAACATAATGTCGATGCGTGTTTATTGGCCCCGGTAGCTCAACTAGCAAGATTAATGTGATGTAGAGCCGGAGGATCTGGATTCGATTTGCACTGGAGGAAAATTTGTATTATAGTTGTTTTCTCTCAATGAGTATTAATGTATTCAATTTTAAGCAAGTCACTCAACAATCTGTGTTGATTCACGTTTAAGTGCAGCTTCATTACTAGCAGGTGTCTGTGATACTTAAAAGTGACAATTTGTTTAAGTATTGTTGAGAAATGTTCAGTTACATTGTTTATTTTAACAATTGTTTGAGCCATATAAATTCCGAATTCTCATGTACATTTCATTGTTTTTGGTTTCCCTCGTGACAATATTTGATAATTTACCCAGATTTACCTTTGAATTGAATTGAATTTATTGAGGTTTTCTCGCCCATCGCTGGTTTAGTAATACTTAAAAAAAAAACATGTAAGTATAAACATAAATTCCTTAGAACTTCCTTGTTGCTCCGGAGTTATTACAGACTTCCTATGAAACATTGTGTTAATCATAGACGCAGTGTTTCTTCAGTGAATGACTGGACGATGCCTCTTGTTTGTCATTTCATTATGAGGAAGCCACACTTGCACCGTGGTATCATTGTGCTAGCCACACTCTGCTTCTTCCTTCCTTCCTTATCATCTGGCTCTGTACTTGCAATCATATTACTTCGAGTCTTAACTCCGCGTGCGTTTTCAACGTTTTATTGGATTTCCAGTCTTCTTATAACTCTATTAAAATCTTCCTTTCTCCGTTTTCTCTCTCGCTTACTTCATCTTTCCCTACTCCGTTTTCACTTCATTGATCTTCATTTCTTCCATCTGTCGGTTATTTCCTTCTACTCTCTTCGATTTCTTCTCTGTTATCGCTCTCTCTCTCTGTCTTGCATTTCCTTTAGCGATGCTACCAGACGGAACAGCGCCTCTCTCTGGGCTTAATGAGTGCGATTTCTTCTCGTTGCCTCGTCCGCAGCTCAGCAAACTCTCACCCTCCCCCCCCCCCCCCCCTCCCACCAACCTAACACACTCTCGCTCTCACTACTCGCCACAAAGAAAAGTGCCCGATCACTTGCAAGTACAGCTCATCGGTCAGTTCTGACGCATCTGCTTCAGACCGAACGAACAAATGGCAGCTCGAATGTTTGAGATCTTGCTCGTAATACAACGAATACTGTATATAGGTCGCTGAATTCAGCCGTATGATCGCGTTGACAGGACACTCGTTGAAAGTTGGCAAATGTCGTTAGTCAGTAGACTACTGTCCACTATGCTTCCGACTTGACTTCTGTCGCTATTTAAACCTAACCGAGCGCATAGAAATCAGATTTATACGTGCAACCAGCTCGCAAAGTCTTTCAACGGGCCGGGCCTTTCTTTATATGCAATTCCACTCCATCTTTCTGAACTCTAGTATTCGAGTTATATTTTCTTTTTTCCCGTGAAAGGGACTGGACGGAAGGAAGGAAGTTCAGACAGTCGATGTAGTTGGTGGACAAAGGCGTCGCTTTGGTGTGCCCGTTAGACCGAAGTGGAGGCAAATTGTAAAGGAGGCTTTGCATCTTTTTCGAGGAGACCTCTTTCCACGAAACTCCACGAGACGCCGCGTACAGCTCGGTAGTCGACCTTGAGAGCCACCTGACGCGGAGTATTGTCTTGGAGTCGGCCTCTTTCTTCGGGCCGTGTACAGCTCGGTAGTCGACCTTGAGAGCCACGTGACTGACGGTGAATGGCAGGGGGAGTGTTTTCTTAGAGGCGGACTAGTTGCTATTGCATCAGATGCCGTCGCCATGGGAACCACTTGACCCCCCCCCCTCCGCCCTCCTCGCCAGGCTCATAGGTTATAACCCACGATCCCGATTAATCAGCTGGAAGGATGGACCAACATTGAATCTCTTTTGGAGACACGATTTGGGTGTTGTAACCAGATACTGTTCGTTAACATTATTGTTTTCAAAATATGCATTGGAAAATCATTATAACAGATTCTGCAATAGTGCTAGGACGAGTACCACAGTGATAGAAAAAATTGTAGGAGTAAAATTATATTAATTTTAATATTAAACTTCCCCATGTTCAGGGGTGGTTTCATTGAGTTTTCAAGAACGGTATTCTTCGAAAGTTTTACCTAAGTAAACAGGCGTACATCTAAATGTTGAGGCCACTTATGTACGAATTACTCAAATCTCTAACAATTGTAAAATAAAATGTCCAACACATAAATATAATACATTAAATACTAAAAAGGTAGTTCGTGATACTGTGATTTACAAAGATTTGCTATCACCCATGAACCAAAACCCCTAAATAATGTAACCAATGAAATAAAGTAGATAAATGCAATATTACACAAAGACAGTTATTATCATCAACTGTTTTGGTTAGTATTTCTATCAACACCATAAAAAGATGAATAAATCATAAAACAGCACAGTTACTAAATGCTCGTGAGCTCCCCTAGCTAAGTGGGTGTGCCCTCCCTAGCTGTGGAGTCCAACGCTTAATGCTGTGATATTTCATATTTCTCCTCTATGATAATCGTGTAAATCTTGTTAATATTGTATTGTGTTGACTTGCGTTAGTTCGGGAAATAGTTAAGGCCTGGGTCTAGGTCACTTGGGCGGAAATACTCGAGCGAAATGTCCACGAATTCAACTATGAATGTAGCAATTTATGATCAAGTCTTGTATGTCCTAACGATATGGTTGTGGAATTTCTCGAAAAGTCTGAGGAATATTATGCTATAAAAACTTACTCAAACGACTCGGTTCGCTCGCTGACTGGTCATTTTTAAAATAACGAAGTCCGAAAAGTTTTCCCGGCGCCTGTAACGATGTCGATAAGAAAACCTTACTTTTCTCTACCGAAACTAAACTTACAGTCGTCGTCGCCCTCCCCTCTCCCCCCTCCACCCGTGCTCTAACCACTTTGTATTTGATTTTTCAAGTGAAGTAGAACGGAGTCGAAATCGAGCACTTGTTTACGCGCCAACGGGCCTAACGTCCCTACGGCCAGTTGCACAGGACTGCGGACAAATAGAAGCAAGTTTCTGCTTCATAAATAATACTCAATCGTCTACAATATTATGATATATAACAACAGTAACGTCGAGGATATCTCACGGTTAAGGGATTGTTTGGGCTGAGCAGTGCTCGGTGCTATTTCATACGGAAACCTCCCATTGATATCACCCTGCTCCATATATGGGACCTCGGCAATCACTCAACACACAGCAGCGACGAAATACCGCATTTTATTGTCTCAATATTGAATAGAGTTTCTTAACTAGTTCACGTTGCGGGTGTAAAGATTGACCGAGTTGCGCTTCAAAACATCGGCGTTATAGAAGCTAGCGTAGGCAGAATTATCATTCTACGAACAATGAGAACGTATGTTATTCTATTTCGAATGTACGGTATTAGATTTGTATGTAAAGGTTGACGTTTTGTTTACCGCTCTTGTATTTTGAAAGAAGCTGTGACTTTGGATTGGCGTTGAAATTAATTGCATTGAATTGTTTGTTGCATTATAATTAGTGAGCTTTATTCGTCAGTCGCTATATATTATCCTTCTTTATACTTTCCAATTATTGATGATTTCCACAGAATTCCATTTCAAATCAATTTATTGAAATTCTGTCAAAACGTTGAAAGTAATTAAGGTGTTGGTTTCATTTATTGTTAAAACTATTATGTATTCATATTAAAACAAATCGTAGTTGATATACTCGTGTGAGTGATACAATTAACGTTTTAGCAATTGAAAATAAATAACGGATGCTTACAAAAATAAAAAACATAATAATTTCACAGTAGTCCCATAAACACGTTTACTTTTATTACACAAACCTAGTGAGCCCCACACATTTCAAGCTTCGAAATTCATTAAGGTCCTACATTGATGGCCCTATACCTACAATGTTAAATTATGCATTTTCCTGACGCCAAGCTAACAAAATATTACACTAACATTTATCAAATTTATTTCACATAAGGGCGATTGCTTTTTACATACAATCTTTGAAATATACTCATATTCAAGGCTTTTATAAACTTTTTAACAAATGGTAATGGTAATGGAATGGTACATTTTTCGATATAAATTATTTTATACTACATTTAGTATTTGCACTAAGTTAAAGATCGTATTTCAGTTCGTCCTTTAAAATAAATATTTTTACCATGAATATCATTATGAAACAATATTTGAGGTATCTTCCGCTGTCTCAAAGTTAGTATGCGAAATTGTACATTGTTTACTTCCCTTAGGTATTTCCCGCTGGCTCAAAGTTAGTATACGACCATGTATATTGTTTTCTTTCCTGAGGTATTTCTTGCTGTCTCAAAGTTAGTATGCGATATTGTATATTGTTAACTTCCCTGAGGTATTTCCCGCTGTTTCAAAGTTAGTATGCGAACTTGTATATTGTTTTCTTCCCTGAGGTATTTCCCGCTAAGTTAGTATGCGAGTGCGACCTTGTATATTGTTTACTTCTCTGAGGTATTTCCCGCTGTTTCAAAGTTAGTATGCGACCTTGTATATTGTTTACTTCCCTGGGGTATTTGCCGCTAAGTTAGTATGCGACCTTGTATATTGTTTACTTCCCTGGGGTATTTGCCGCTAAGTTAGTATGCGACCTTGTATATTGTTTACTTCCCTGGGGTATTTGCCGCTAAGTTAGTATGTGACCTTGTATATAATTTACTTCCCTGGGGTATTTGCCGCTAAGTTAGTATGCGACCTTGTATAATTTTTACTTACCTGGGGTATTTCCCGCTAAGTTAGTATGCGACCTTGTATATTGTTTACTTCCCTGGGATATTTCCCGCTAAGTTAGTATGCGACCTTGTATAATTTTTATTTACCTGGCGTATTTCCCGCTAAGTTAGTATGCGACCTTGTATATTGTTTACTTCCCTGGGGTATTTGCCGCTAAGTTAGTATGCGACCTTGTATAATTTTTACTTCCCTGGGGTATTTCCCGCTAAGTTAGTATGCGACCTTGTATATTGTTTACTTCCCTGAGGTATTTCCCGCTAAGTTAGTATGCGACCTTGTATATTGTTTACTTCCCTGAGGTATTTCCCGCTAAGTTAGTATGCGACCTTGTATATTGTTTACCTCCCTGAGGTATTTCCCGTTAAGTTAGTATGCGACCTTGTATATTGTTTACTTGCCTGAGGTATTTCCCGCTAAGTTAGTATGCGACCTTGTATATTGTTTACTTGCCTGAGGTATTTCCCGCTAAGTTAGTATGCGACCTTGTATATTGTTTACTTGCCTGAGGTATTTCCCGCTAAGGTAGTATGCGACCTTGTATATTGTTTACTTCCCTGGCACGAGTAGGTAATTCTTTTTACGACCCATTAGGTAATCCCTTGTAATAAGCGGCACGTCCCTGGTTAAACCACAATGTGTGTATTAAGAGCATCAAACACGCATATTTTATGCATTAATCTGCTGATTGATGAAAACCTCTAATGTGATGAGCGTGAAACATTTATTGCAGCTAAAGCCAAATTACAATCGTCAGCCGTCATTAAACTCAGGTGTTCCGTTAACAATATTCCCAGATAAATGTTTAGTGACAATTTGACGCTGCTGGGGGAAGCAGGAAGCAAAGGGCGCTTTTCAAATGTCGATTCACTAGATCAAAGGAAGGGTGGACAATGTTCGGAGCAAAAGTAGTAAATTATAGAAGCCAAGAAATATTAATATTTTAACCATCGTGTTTGTCATGAGAAGATTTGCAGCCCATTAGAATGAATTATCAAAGTAGGGTACTATTAATAGGACAGATCATGCTGTTAATATTATACAAAAAAAGATTACTATCATGTTGATCATTATACATAATGACCAAAACTTCCTTAAGGCTGTAAATCCACTTAGCCTTCGGAATACCCGACTACGCAGAACTAACAACTAGATCGAATCATCGGTAATCGGTCTCAAATCGGTTACCTGCCAAACCAATTTTTGTATCATAAACTGGCTGTTCGAAAATACAAAAAGTGGTTATAAACCGGTTTTCTGAACGATTATCCGGTTCGTAAAAATCGAGTTCGGTAGTTCTTAGTCTGAACCGGCGGCCTACTATAGTGGCCGTCTCGGCCGAGTCCCAAGGTAGAGTCCCAAGGCAGGGAGTCCCAGGGCAAGGGAGCGAACAAGCCCCAAGGGATGGCCATGTTTTACCCGTCAATACTTCATTACGGTCAGTACAGATTTTTGTAGGGGTGATCTATTTTTGTTATCCTCTTGTAAGTTTCATCGCCTTTCGGTGATGATATGATTTCGTATATTGTTTCATATTCTGGGGTTTTAGATACGGGAGAATAATAACCCTTGTAATAAATAAAGAGATGAGTTCTTTCGCATACATCACGTAACAAGTGGTAGATTCACAATGCACTCTTTGTTACCTGTGTGAGAAATGCATTAAACCATTTATTTCACTATTTAAATACATATTTTTTTTACTACTTTAAAATTATTGAATTGTCTTTATAATTTTGAGTTTTGGATTTGATTGTTTAGTTTTAATTATAGGTTTATTGGTTGTAGGTGATGAAGAGCCTGCGGCAGCAAAGCGTGAGAATTTAGTGTTTTTTGTTATTACCTTTAAAACAAATTTAAAATCAAAATTGCGGGTACGATAGCGCAGCTAGATTATCGAATTGTAGAGATTACGAAAAAAAAGCATTCAAAATTCATTACTTTGATAAAATCCGATAATACAATAATATCTAACATTTCAGATAAAATCTAAACGATTTAAATTTGAAAATATTTTGTTTCGTTGTCTATAGACTTTTATATAATATGTAGCTGTGCTACCTACCCACATTATTTTCATTTTAATAGTTGTTTTCAAGATACATACGGAAAATCTTAAATTCGAGCCCTTTATTGGTGCAGACTCTACATCTAAAGTATGACCTTTGACTTTTGAGCCACCAACAAACATAATCCCGAATGGTGGTAAAGTGCCTCCTGTACTGTACGAAGAGTTTCGTAAGGAAGGTCTCTTCTTCAAGTAGGGACGCATTTTATTCCACGTTTGGCCGACTTCCAAGACCAACATCACGTGACCTGATTATCCTCATCGAATCATCATCGTCAGTTCATTTCCCTCCATCCCAGAGGGGTCGGTTGCTCCAACCAGCCCACATCACCAAAAGTAGGTTCGATGCGATCAGCAGATAATCAGAGATAAAATACGATTTCAGCTTTTCTTCCGAGACGGCCGAGTCGTCCCTCGCTCCAATATCAGTCGTAGCTGAGGCTCTAAGAGAAGATCGAGTCTTGGGCAGAACAATAACGCACAATTAAAACGTAGACAGCAGCCTTGACGACCCACCACATAAATATCACACAGTGTTATGGCCAATGGTAATATAGGTATTATTCTTTACATTGCATGTATAACTCATTTGAGTTGCTACATTCATGTAATATTGATTAGTTGTCCTTTATATCCTCCCAAATAAGAGGGTTTTAAAACTATTTTTCCCTGCAGGTTATTTTTATTTTATATTATTCTTATTCTTTACATTGTATAACTCATTTGAGTTGGTACATTCATGTAATATTGATTTGTTGTCCTTTATATCCTCCCAAATAAGAGGGTTTTTAAAAAACCATTTTTTCCTCATTTTTCCCTGCAGGTTATTTTTATTTATCCATTGCTAAAATGCTTAAAGTATAACAATAACTAATGTGTTTTTATAATAAATAATGTGTGTTGTTTGGTATCACCAACCCAAATTTAGCGCGGGAGGTCGTATGGCTAGAAATGATCTAACAGTATAGGGACAACATCGTAGAGTGCCTGATTAGTCGACTCAATACAGGGCATAGCATACGAATGATGCTGCTAATATTACTGGTATGACAGTTCAGAGAAATATTGAAAGTTCGTTTTTTCTTTCCACTCACCAATTAAAAACTGTTTTTTAGAATGGTTATTGAATACCATTTTGTTTATATGAGTTTAGAAATAAGTTTACAAGGTTAGGTTTTGAATTTGAACAAAATGAAAAAAAATCACATCTCACTTATATAAACTTTCTGCGTTGTAAGTTGATAAATTCTCAATAGGCACAAACCCGACGTAAATTTTGAAAGCAAAGGAAGCAATGAAATATCTGATAATTATATCCCTGTTTCTCAGCGAGCTCCTTTCTTCTCTTGTTCGAGCTTCCGTATTTGATGACGTCAGTGAACCGAACATAAAGCGATGCACTTGCTGAGATTCTCTGCCTTTCGGAAAGTGCTCAACCATGAACCAATCAATAATAGGCTCTTCTCTCCTTCACGTTGGTCAAAGCTACGACATTATCTTCCAACATTGTGCGATACGATACCTGTTGAATGGTGATAATGGTCCGTGTGTGTCCGACACATGCATATCACACAAGCCCAGCATTTACCGATACGATCTCAGATATCAGTCTCCAGGGGATGGAATCGAACCCGGAACATTGTTTTTTTAAGAGGGAGGCTCGTCCTTACCCTTAACATTCTGAAAGCTGGAGTTTGGATGTTAACCCTCATCTGTAAGGTTAAAGTAGGAGGGGCTCTTTTCAGTGTCAAGTCTTACAGTTAAATATTTAGAACGAGTCTAAAAAGTTCAATCTCGGACTAGTTGAAAATGGGTATTACACAGCCAGATAGCGCTTAGCGACCGAGTCGAAACTTTAGTATCGGCCTAATTTTCTTGCGGTTCGTCGACGCCTCGACTACATTTTTTCCCTGGACTAAAACACGTGCATCTGTTTAAAAAAGGTGCTTAGTTTCACGGTCAAAACCGCTACTTTTGAGGCCCAACCGCTACACCCTGCATATTATTGCATGCTATGAATTTTCGTTCTGAGCAATTTCTATCTAGAAAGTTTATTTGCTTATTGTCTTACATTATTGGAACACATGCTTAAGAAACTCTAGTCAAAATCCGATCATTAGTTTTTCGCCAATTGAAGTTGAAAAAACAAAACACGCGTTGCTCATTTTATCCTCTTGATGCGCGAATTGTTATAACAAGTTAACTACTGGGTCTATAATTTTGAAATAACCTTTATATTGACCACTGGTATGTGAATTAAATACGCTTTCCTATAGGTTATACCTGAAAAGTGCATATTATAACAGCTAGAACGAGATAAGTGTCGTACATTAAGCGCGTGAAAGCACAACAGTTAGCGGATTTGTCCCAACTATGGGCGCCACGTTCCTTCGTGACGTCAGGGGGCGGGTAAATCACTACTCGTCAATTGGAGCCGCTTGGATATGGCGATTGATGCGATCACTATTTAGAGGTGTCGCCATGAGGAGTTGGCCGCGGTCGATTAGGCGTCCCGCTCACTGCGTTCCAGGTTCGAATCCTGGTTCACTCACTCATCGCCTCGATTAGTATCGTTGCCAAAATATGAGACGTAAACCCCAAATACCTAAGAAAGATGTTTGTGTAGGAGAGACAACTGAAATGAGTACGCAGATGTTTTGGATAGTTTGGACATGGAAATGGGCTTCACTGTAATATTATGCATGCAAGAGGTGTAATAAAAAGGGGATGTCTACGATGATATGATTGCACTTTTGTCGTCGTTTAGGTCGTCGTCGTCATGGTCGTAGTCGCAGTCGCAGTCGTAGTTGTAGTCGTTGTCGTTGTCGCTGTCGTTGTCGTTGTCGTTGTCGTTGTCGTTGTCGTTGTCTTTGTCTATATCTTTGTCGTCGACGACGTTGGAGGTGGTGATGGAGGATTCTCTCACATCTGACAAACAGTATCTTTGACAGGAACTACAAAACCTGCAGGGGTCCTCGTCAATGGTTTCTGGACACCGATAGAGGATAGGGATGCTCAGCGGTAAGACGCGAGGCTCTCATTTGGGAGGTCGCCGGTTCGATTCCGGCCACCGGCAGTCCTGACTAAGGTTTTTCCGAGGTTTTCTGCCGTCGCAAGGCGAACTCTGGGATTGAGTCCTACCAACAGCCCTCGGGCATTCCTTCCTTCTAAACTATCCAAACACCCTTACATAACTACTTAGTCATCTGAAGAGGGGTACATCAGGTTAAGCTAATGTGCACCCATGGTATAAGTATATTTGCTGTCCACACAAGAAATATACTTAGATCATGATGTGCACCCTATAACATTATTGTCGTCTTGGACGATCTTTCAGCATTGAGTGAAAACCACGAGCTCCTAGGTTACAGACAACGAAGGGCACCGCATGCAAACAAGTTTTATCTACGAGTATGGTTCGGGTTTACTATGGTTCATTTAGAGGGAGATCTTCACTAATGAAATATGACAATTTATGTAGACTAGGTTCTCAGGCTGGAGAGAGATGGACGAGCAACACTTTTTCTCTCGGTGCGTTTTGAAGGTCAGCTGTCAAAACAGCCCGTCCTGGTACATCACACTTAGTCTTATGCGTTGAGCGGTGGTCAAGATTCTCACTGACCTCAGGACATCGACATCAACAACTGAATGCAATAGCCAATACATCATGAGACATGCTACACGTAGGCAGACACAAGATATATTTATACACTAGACTTAGCAGAAACATCACCAGGAGAGCTATTCCTGAAAGTTGTCACTGGGTGACAATATACCTACGTGGTTATCACTTGTTATTGGCTGATGGCTGTGGCGGACCGCGTTCAATCAGCCAATAGCAAGTGATATCTACATGGTTTTCACTTGCTATTGGCTGACTGCTGTGGCGGACCGCGTGGAAAACACTCAATCAGCCAATAGCAAGTGATAACCGCATAGATATCACTAGAGTATTGTCACCGTGACAACTTTCAGGAATAGCCCCCCCTGGTCTTCGTTTGATCTCACAATATAATATCTATGTGACTTAGCGGTAGCACACGAGATTCTAGCTCTAAAGGTTGCGGGTTCGATCAACTAGAACATCTGAAGACTGTAATTAATACAGGGAGGTTTTTGTGGGTTTCGTCCATACCTGTAAACAGTGAAAACGACCTTAGTGGGTACAGACGTGCATATGTTTACTTTGATGAACTCCAAGATGTTATTGAAATTATCTCACTCGAATTAAGTCCGTAGATTTAAGTAATTATATCTAACCATGCTTCTTCCCCGAATTTGGAAGTTAATTCACATTTTTGTGAGGCAAAAAAACAAAAACTATTTTGGACAATCTCCAAAAACCACAATAGCATCCACAATCTCTTTTCTTCCTCAACTTTCATAGGCGCTAGGTACTCCCTTGTTTGAAGGTCATGTCAGTGTGTATACCCAACTTTTGAGGGTGGTTGTACCACAATTATGCTACTATGGCGAGTCTAAGCCTCAGAGTCTTGTGTACATCAGCAGAACAAGGAAGCGTGGGCACTGGGCTTGCAGACCAAGGAGTGCCTATAGTCTGTACTAAGGCTCTCGTGTTACCTCGTAAGTGCGTATCTACAGCCATATGCACACAGAGGGAACTTTAGATTTTACGTCGATCAGTAAGTTTTATTAAACATAGTATTACCTACTTACGATTAGTGTCATGGTGAGAAAAAATTAATTAATTAATTAATTATAAGGAGCTTTCTATTGAAATAAAAAGCATGTGGAAGCAGAATAAAGCTGTATAAAGTATTAGAGTATATAAACATAAATAAAGTAACAAAATCAAGTAACTCCGCAAATGGTGTTATTGTTCCGCGAAAGATTGATGGCAGTATTGAACTCATTGGTCATCGAGATGCAAAAAGCAATAATATTCCATCCTTGTGATGGTTTTTGTGGTTTTCCACCATACGAAGAGCGAGTGTTAGGATGAACACAGCAATTGGCCACCACCGTATGTATATATATATTCAAACACTAATACTTTCGTGGCCAGGATTTATGCTAGTAAAATTAAAATAGTTGCGGGTTAGTCCGCCACGTTCTACCTCCATATTAAGGGTAAAGAGTAGTCTCTACGTCAAAAACCGCAGAAAATGTTCATTATTAAATTATATCTCAAGATTGCAACAAGAAATCGAAAATCTAAATCAGCAGCGCACTTTTCTTTGGTAAGTCCTACAGATTGAATAAAATATTATAACCATAAGCGTAGTATTTTGATTATAATTCAATAATTAGTAATAAAATTAGTTATTTATAAAAAACATACTGATTATAATAATATAAGTCACGACTTAGAGCATTCAATGTGTAGGGCTTACTAAACCCCAGTGCGCTGTTGATTCAGTTTTTTAATTTTGAAGCCCATTCTTGTGATATATTTTTAAAATGAAAATTTTGAGCGGTTTTTGACGTAGAGGTATCCTTCCCTGTTAAGCAGACGTTTCAGGAACCTTCTGGTACGTAAAGGGGGACATTTTATTGTTTTTTCCACTTTTTGTCAGTACCTTGAAAACCTTTCCACACAACTGACCAATAATAATCGAAATCTTATTTCTAATAAGACATGTCTGGAATGGCCCTAAGACCAGGACCCCTTTTCTGTAATTATCCCGGTTTGGATCCGGGCCGCTTTGGATCGAAAGCGGGCAAAAGCGATTTTGTAACTTTTTCCGAATCCAATCCGGCAAATATTGCCTGGAATGGATCCGTAAATCCCGGAATGGATACAGTACCTCTTTGCATCGTGAAACCGCAATTCAAGATTTTGTTTTAGCATAAAACAACAGTTTAAACGCAATATCTTCTATTAAGTTGCTTTTAAAAATTATTTTAGGGTGTAAGGAATGGAAAAGAACAATAAACAACCTGTAAACATTTGATTTGAAACCAATTTATTACTGCCTATATGTAGATCACAATCGGAACCACCTCCATGATCCGTCCGTAGCGTAGTGGTTAGCGAGATAGCTTCCCGTCAAAAGCTTCGTTTTGGCATGGTTCAAACCCAGTGCGGGTCAACTTTTTAACTGTTTTTTAACCACTAATTATTGTTTAGGATATGTTTATATGCGCTATTGCGCAAAAGAAATATTTTCAGACTTTTATTTCAAGGGTTTATCAAGCCATTGCCACCGCTAGTTTGCTGTATCTTCCCCATGGCCTAAAATCAATAAAAAATAGTATGCCTTAAATAAAAGTGTCTTTATTTTTTTCTGTTACATAAAAAATACAACCGCACTGGTACATGACGAAATACATTAAATTAACCCTTCTTAAAATTACACCATATGAAGTACCTTTTAAACTGACATTGTCATATGATTATTTAAATAGTTGGTTTATTTTTTTTTTTTTTTTCAAATTACCTTCAGACAAAATAAATAACATTAATAAATTTAAAAATGTAATTGGCCTAACAGAAGTTTTAATTCAATGTCTTCACTATATTATTACAATATTATCAACTTATTCATCGGGACCGCGTGTTATGTCAGCTGTTAGAAAAACAGTTTCTGATTGGTTACAGCTTCGGCGGCTCAGTCGTTTTGTGAAGTTTTCCGTAATGGATCCAGACTGGATCCGATCCGTCCCTCCCATTCCGGACTAGGTTATAAAATCGCTATATTTCTAATTTTTCTTTGGGTCCGGAATGGGAACATTAAATTTCACGATTCGGATCCGGGCCGATTTAATTCCGGGATAATTATAGAATAGGGGTCCAGGCTACTATCGTCAATCACTTGTATTTCGCAAAATGTAGGCACACATATTTTATCGTGTCACCACTGCACGAACTTGTACCCAAACTCCCGGCCTCACCGCTTCGCTTCCCACATAACAGTACACTGCGATAGTAAGGGATAGATTTTCACTCACGTAAATTGATAATCTGGTTAATGTACTTTCAGGTAATCCAATAATATGTATTCATCATTCTTTCATTCATTTAAATTCTGTATTCCTCGATCTATTCACCGTTTTGTAGATTGAACTTACCGCTATTCCATAGTCTGTTTCTATTGGTGAAAATAATATAAGTTACAGTGGGGATATTTCATCATAAACAACATGCCTGAATTTCTATTCTATTTATCCACGTATTACTTCAGATATCGGTGATATATTATAATGTGGATCAAATTAATGTTAATAGTGATAGTAATATGCTTATTGATCACACGCAAAAGTAACAGTATCTGAAACGTTGGCCGTATTCTCCGCCTAGGCTTAAGCCTAGAATCGTAAATAAAAAAAACGGTAAATTTTATTTGCCAAATTTATGGTTACAATTTAACGTGGATACTTTGTTCGGTAGATTATTATCTACGGTACTTGTGAGATATGTGACTAGAATCACGCTTGTTATGAGCTGAATATGTTGGGCAGCTACAAAACGACTAGGCCTAGGCCTAGGCCTACTGCAACGTGGCGAAACTTTTCACAAACCTGAGGCAGCTGATTTGGTTAATTAATAAAACTAAACTTATTACTTTGTTAATAATAATGATATTAAACATTAACAATTAACTAATACATGCTCCACATCATTGATTAAATACACACAGATGCAAAAAGGAGGTCAAAGTGGTATTGAGAGCTGAAGGGTTTGATCCTAGACTGTCTTAGAGACTATCGGTCTAGGATCTTCTGCATCATGTTGCTGTACAAGTATTCTTACATTGCGACATTTTTCACAATGGTTGTCGCCACACAGCACCTTGGCCTCGATGTAGTTACCTCATCGGGACCAAGGGCTGCAACCATGTTGACTCCAATACCTCGGACCCCCTCAACACACATGAAACTAATTTTTGCTTATATACAACGTGATGTGACTTTGCGTGTAGCGGCCGCTGAGGACATAACAAAATTCTTTTTAACAATTTATCTGTATGTCTACGTGAAAATTCTATTTGAAAGATTTACTTTTAATTACTTAATCCCATCTTACTATTACTTCAAAACTGGTTGTATTGACAAAATTTTAAATTAAAAAATACGTCATCATTATTAATTTAACTGCCGAGAAAACAACAGAATGCGCTGGCGTCTAGAAGATAGTTCCAAATGTCACCACCAAGCAGCACTCTACGCCTTTCTCACAGCTACGCGAACTTACCGGGAAGTTTGAATTTATTGTACATATTTCAAAGTAGGCCTAGTCCAATTTTAACAACCATTTCATCATATACGCATTTTAAATAAAATAAAATAAAATATAAAAAATGTTTCAACATCTGTCAAAGACTCCAGCAAAGAGTAAAAACTTTCATTCATGAAATGAGAGATGCAAAAAATCGAGTGGAGTGGCGGAGTAGCTTAGGGTGCCAGATTTATATTAGTGCGTAATTGTATTATGCTTTTTATCACGCTGGTTCTTATGTATCGTAAAATCTTACTTAGCGCTTCCGGAACTGTTAAGAAATGCAGCGTGACATGAAAGATGCCTCCTCACTCTTCAGAAGCTGCGACAGCAGTAACGACAGCGCGCTGTTCCAAAGAAGAAGAAGAAGTAGCTGTGCACGGTTGCCAATTATTACGGGATTGTTTTTGCGATGTTGGCGAATTTAATCTTTTTCCAATGTAATCGTAATACATTTCACAAGCCAGGCATGAAAAACGTGGAAAACACTGACACAAGATTTACAAGCATGATATAAAAGACATAAGCGCAATATATTAACTTCTTAGAGCCAGACGTGCAAATTAATGGGGAATATGGGGGATAATTATGGGGGATAATGGGGGATTTCCCCCCTCTGGTAATTTCATCCCTGGCTCTGTTTTACTGAAAGGTATCCCCGCCGGCGGATAGCTAATTCTGGATACCCATCTCATCTCATATCATACCAAGTGACTTTATTTTATAACGTTAATAAATAATGCGTCAATTTACACATATATGCCTAGCCAGGAAGTGTTTGTATAAACCCAACCAATTGACTCTTAGATCGTTTCTAAGGCCATCTCGAGGGCAATAATACCCCAACACAATTGTTCCCTCCGTCGGCTGGGGCATTGCCCCAGACCACTTACTACCCACGCAGATACTATACTTGGGCCCCCTTAGCTGCCAAGCCGTCAATTCCCACCCTGAAGCCAGACATACAAGGCATAGAAGCCAAGCGTACAAGACTTACATAATACGCTAGACTTACAAGATGATAATAAAAATGGCAGCGATAGTAAACAATGACAGTGATTCAAATGAGCAGAGCAGGCTGAGAGTGAAGGACACTTCAATCGCGATTTATATCGCAGATCTATTGCCAGCGTTAACACACATCACTAAACTAGGAAAACGCTCCGCGTTGACAGATGAGCGATTTTAGCTAAATTGGGTATTTTTTTCAGTAATTAATTGTTTGTAGGTTAGAATCTTGACGGATTTGGCTGATTATGTTAACAGCATCGAGTTTAGTAGTCACGGGTGTTGACCGAAAATTTCAGCCAAATCCGTCAAGCCGTTTGACCTGTGCGCGACGAACAAAATTTGGCGCACGAACGAACAGACGAACAGACAAAGCGCCGATCGAGTTGTATGGAGAGATTCGCTATCGCTCATCTAATAAAAGTATTAGCCCACATAGCTTATACCTGTCTTGTGGTCAATGTCCAGTTTATAATACCCGTGCAAAATTAAGGCTCTGACAAAAAGTGTATGTCTGAGACTAAATTGAAACCGATGCTAACGATATTTAGCGGTACGGTACAAGATTTGTCCCATGACAATCAATGTTGCCCGTTCAGTTGACACTGACTGTCAAAAACCTCCACGCTCACTTGTTAAGTGAGGAGCTTGTCCTAAGGTGATTACCCATGTATATCTAATACACACTACGCTATTATAAACATTTGCATTTCTTTACAATATCTGCAGGAGCATATGAGCAACATTCACTATTCTATAAAGCTGTTAATTGATCCATTGCTAAAAAGAATGGTGAAAAGGTTTTGCACTCATCTTCCACAGGAATAAGTTCCCGAAAATCTCTTTTGGAGCTGCCCCAGCATTATGGTGTTGAGTAGAGTGTCTTCCTTACACCTTTCAGGTGAAGTGTTACAAGACCAACTACATTTTACACTGCTGAGCTCTTATTAATTAATTAGTAACGCCAGATCCAATCTGTTAACGCATGGCTGCCCATCAACAGCACCTGCGTTCTATAAAGGATATCCCAGAGCTGGATTAAGGCTTAATCCGCTAGAATAGCATAAAACATTTAAAATGTATACATGCAAACATCCCTTTGTAAGCAGGGTAATGAATACAGGAATATGAAGATGGTTGAAAAGGAAGCGAAAAGCGTAGACGAATTCAATAAAACACTTAAACTTTATTGCCCCTGGACTCTGGCAATATATGATTGTTTATAGAAGCTCCACTGGCCGAACTAATCAACCCTAAGCCTTGGGCTCCTGTTCGATTGCTCATCCGGCTCAACTGTTTATTTAACTGAGAAAACAGAAATTTTAAAATAAGAAGTAGAAGAGAAATGAATGAAATATGAGGTACGGTTTTGTCTTTAACTTGTCTCTTGTTTCCTTTAGGGGCGAACAAATTGGAAAAGACGCGAGAGTTTATCTAAGATTCTTATTTGAAGAAAATCGTTGGAGACTCAATTTTGTTTTAGGTTTTCGTGGGTGAAGGGTATTTTTTTCTTTTTTTTCTGAAAGGTTTCTTTTTCAAACAGTGTATTCGCTAATGTTAGGACCTGTTCGAGTGTTTGAAACGAGAATGCCAAGTGGTTGGAGTTGGAGGTAACGATTATGCATTAAGATACCCTGTTACCCCCTCCCCTTCTAAGCACAGCGGTTGCAAGCACGCACGGGACCAGACATGACCAAGGCATGCTCTTGTATATATGCAGGCTTAGTCCATTCAGACTTCAGACCACCACATAAACATTCCAAACAGACACACGCGACACTGAAATGTAATCTTGAATGCCAGATTGTAAACCGCAATACAATTCAATATCGATTTAAGAACTGCCAGTTTTCTTACTGGCGAATGGCATATGTATGATTTTAAATGGAAATATAACTTCCGATGGATATTTATTTTGTAATACATTTGTAAAAAATCATTTAAAAGTAATTTCAGAAAATTACTGTTCTTGGCTTTTAAACGATATATTTGTATCCATTTCGAATGTAGTCATTTTAAAAGTCTCTGGATGGGTGACTTGAACGTTTATAGCAACGTGAAATATTTTACATTATATGTTTACACAATGTGTAGAAAGATCTACCGTGAAGCGTAGCCGGGGAACATGCTCTGAGTTGTTTTAACCCGCTAAAACAACTACTACGTAAATAATGAAAGTTGCATTATACATTCAGTTCGTTATGATGAGCGAAATATTCCCGTACGGCGTAGTTTCTCTCGTCTATGTTTCTTAGGAGTTAAGAAGGGAGGTTTTGGGTGACTGACATATTTTTAACCCCACTTAAAGCGATGTGTCTGTTTGTTTAGCCGATATGCAAAGTTGTTATGTGTTTCTCTACCGTGGTCGGATGTTCAAAGCAACGTCCCAGTAGAGAGGAGACCAAAAGCAATAATAATGTATTCAGGTGTTATGCTCCCCCTGATCTCACTCAGGAATAAATAACGTCTATGTGAACAAAATATTGAAAACCTTACTCGAGCTCCAGCCTACTCGAGTAGTGTCTTCCTGGTTACACTTATATGCGGGAGTATGTTTCCTCACACTGTGTTATTGCATTTCATTTATTTACCACACGCGCGAATTCCCAGTTGTACGATGCAATAAAATACTCGGAAGTCGGATTGGACTAAACAAGATAATATACAAACACAATACGAGATATAGTAAGTATAATATGAACTACAAAGAGAAAATCAAAATAATGATTTGGAAATTACACGTCATAAAATGAGCTAGACAAAATTACTGTTATCAATGCAAATAAAAACCCATAGAGTTTAAACATGTTGAATATCGAAAAAGGTGCTATGACCTTTAGTATGCACAAGCTTGGTCAATTAAAAGAGTAAATAGTAATCTAGTAGCTATAGAATTAGGAGAAAACATTGATCGTTTATTATTGTTGTAAGTATTAATTATTATTAATTATTTATTATAATTATTATTGTTATTTTATAATAATAATAATTATTATTATTATTTGAAATTATTTGAAATTATGCTGAAAAACAGTACAGCAGTAAATTTAAAAAACTCAGTTAATGGCAATATACATCTGTTATCTAATATACGTAATGGTTTCGTTTCTAACGAGGCGTAGATTCTTGGCCAATAGCTAGAACGTTGTAAAGTATACATCTATATAAATATTCTTAATTGTTAGTGAATTATGTGAGATGTAACCAACAGTAAGTGTGTAGGCCTAGTAGATCGGATACTATTGTTATTGTGTTGTGTGGCGGAGGCCGACAGGCACGCGATCCGTGTACACACACGCACTTCTACCAGCAGCCAGCATAATGGCACACCTGTTGGACTTATTACCACGACATGGCTGAAAAACACTCGCTCAAGCAACAGATTCAATTTAGCCTCGAACAAAACAAATGATTCAAATTGTCTGCGCGTCGTTATCTAAAATGAGAGGGGTTTTAACAGCGATTTGCCGCTGTCAGCAGACGAAGACATGTATGGAGATGCTGAAGGTCTCTCACGACAAGAAGTAAGATACTGTCAGGGGAGTCAGGACCGCCCACAATTAGTTTCCAACTTAACAAGTGCGAATCACTGACGTTTTTCCAGATTATCTAGTAAAATTTGGTTGCGTTAAGTTTTTTGACGGAAACCTGCTTGCACGTTTTCTTGTACGTTACCGTCAAAAAACTTACCGCAGCCAAATTGTACTAGGTAATCGGGAATAACGTTAGTGATTCGCGCTAAATGTGGGCGGTCCTAATACTATCTTACTTCTTGCTGTGAGAGACCTATAGTCCATTTGCCTAAGCAGTGGTTCCATAGCAACCTTGTGAATACTGACGTTATAGTGAGAGAGCCAATCAGCCGATGGCTTTTTCAAACACTGACAGTTGGTACGCCCATACTTTACGTCAACATTCTCAAGGTTGCTGTGGAACCACTTTAGTACGGAGGCTATACACAAGCTACATCTGCCAGACAGCAGCGTTACATTGTGTTCTAGTAAAGCTTCTTCATGCATAAAGTCGCGGTACCCAAAGAAGTCAAATAGTTACATTTTCGTTCTCAACTTAACAAGCACAAATCACTAACGTTTTTCCCGATTATCTAGTACAATTTGGTTGCGGTAAGTTCTTTGACGGTAACGTACAAGAAAACGTGCAAGCAGGTTTCCGTCAAAAAACTTAACGCAACCAAATTGTACAAGATAATCGGGAAAAACGTAAGTGATTCGCACTTGTTAAGTTGGAAACTAATTCTGTGCGGTCCTGACTCCCCTAACGTTATCTTACTTCTTGGTGTGAGAGACCTTTACCATACATTTTACAATTATATTATTATGCAAGGCAATGTACATTGTACACTTATATTGCTATTTTCGTCAACGAAAGCCAAATCGCATCCTAGAAGACCGATTTGTTCCATGAAAATGGGTATTGCTCCGCTTGTATTGCGACTGGACAATATTTGTATGTATAATGTTCTTTGTTTTCTGTATGATATGTTTTCACGTATAAGAGAATGTTCTTTGTGTGCGTGTTAAAGTGAGGTGCGATGTGTCCTGCTGATACAGCTGAGCGTCTGCCGTGCCCTCGGGATATTTCCTGCATGTGAGAGAAATGAGAGTCGGTCCACTCTTATGTGAGCGTATTGTCAAGTAAATACTAAAGATAATGCATTACGCCGCCATTTTAAGAAATAACTGGTATGTGAAATCATTGTAGGGTTTTGCTTAGCTAGAATGAAAGTTATGTTATCGTTTGTGGTATTAGAAGCAATAATTATGTTGACGTAAAAAAAATGTTAAATGAAGTTGAATAAAATAACTAACACCGTATATTAGAGCCTTTTCTCGGACATAGATGTAAATTACTTTATTTCGTTGAGTGGTTTTACCACACCGCATCATTTTTTTTTTTTACAACAATCTAAATTAAAATGTTGCTCTTTAGGTTTTTTTTTAATTTCGAGTGCTTTAACAATAACAGAACGCACTATAGCAAAACAACACTTCAGGGCTATTTTAAGAACACTATACAGTTATTATTGCTCTACTATAAAAATGTTCGGTTTTATGGTGAATCGTTTTTATTGGTTTTATTCTGAATGTTAAAAGTAGAGAGACAACGTTCAGAAATCCAATAATTGAATGCGCAGTGAAAGAAACCAACACGATTTGATAGCGTAACGTTATTTCCTAGTTTGTTTACTCTGGACCATCCCGTCGGGTCAGTAGCAGCACAGTGTTCTTCTTTAAATCAATGTTAGCATAGTTTATCACCTACAAGAACCAAAATCTCAATCGCTGCTTAATTAAACCTGAGGGTAATGGTTAAACCTGCAGAAATTATCGCGTAGCATTTAGCCGAACAAGCCATTGTTAGAAGAGGTATTGCGCGGGGTGTCAGTTTGTATCGTTTTTTAGGGTCTGGAAAACAATTCGGGGGCTTTGGATGTGAAGAGCTAATTTATACGGTAAGCTTGAATGTAGATAGCCGGGAGCGAGAGGGAAAGAGCGATGGAGTGAGGGAACTGCAGCGGGTTAAATACAGAACTGGACAACGCAATGGGGGCCTTGAGAATTGATTGAAATAATGAGAACGAAAGGGAAAAGGGAATAGGATGTATCGAGAACTAGGGAATTGTGATTTGAATAAATTTTCCCTTATCAGCTGTTCTTCTACAAGGTAATAACAAGAAAGCTTTGCCATCTGCAATATTGCTTCGTTGGTTTGTATTGGAATCAAAGTGTCCCTGGAAACGAGGTGATTATATTTTAGCTTCGGGGCTCATGTTTGGCATCGACGCTAATAGGCATTGAGAAATAACTGAGGTTGGCGCAGCAAAAAAGATTTATTTAGTCGTCAAAGAAGAATGTAAAGGAAATGGAGATAACACAGGACTGTGAGGCAGACCCCGGTCACCGCAGTTGCTATGGCTGTGGGCGGAGTTAGATGGAAGTCAATATTTTCACAAAAATCAGAATTATAAAATAATATAAGACTTTCTCCTGAAATGTGAGCTCCAGATTGGATATTGCAATCTCCGTCGTTTTTTCACATTAAACAACAATATTATGTTTTGGGATGGTAAATAGATCGAAAATGATCTTATTTAGAGAAGCCACACATTAATGTCCCTGGCATCCATTCATTCACCAGATCTTCATCCCTCTCTTTTCCTCCAGAGCTTTGCATCTGTCTATTTTGCTTTCCAATTTGCCTTCATCAATCGGGAGCAATCTCAGCGAGTGGAGAACACGAGTCAGGCGTAGCCGAGTAGAAATGACGTAATCAAAGCTTTCTCCTCACGCATGGCAGCTGGTGGTAATGTCAACGTTGTTTGCGTATCACACACATAGAATGTACTACACTGTACATGAAAATAATTTAAATGAGAATATTGCCTACCGCTATAAAACAAAGTAGGCCTATCATGCAGTGCTGTTCTAAAGATAGAATTACGCATAATACGCAGATGCATCCGCTCATGTACCCAACGTAACTACAGTGTATTGCAATGAATCTGTGGTCCTAGGATCCCGCCCACCTTCCCCTACTTCACTCTATACCTCGAATCGCCGGCTCGAGCCAGGTACCCCTCGCGGCTGTCTCGCGCCGGCGATTCGAGGTATGGAGTGAAGTAGGGGAAGGTGGGCGGGATCGTATGACCACAGATTCATTGCAATACACTTTAGTCTCATACCGACTCCAAATCCTTATCCATTACCCTTTTCGTACACGCTGTTTCAACGAAATCTAACATATTTCTGGCGGTCTTTCACACATTCTTAAAGACGGTTCCCCGCTTATAGTAGAGTGCCCGAGCCTCATTATAGTCACGCCTACGGTGCTTGTTATTTCCAGGTTTTTATTTATTTATTTTTGTATTTTATTGTAATTAAGGCCAGTGTAGGGCACAATGCCCTCTTTAGCCTGACGAGTGATGATTGATGAATGATAATGAAGAAGGGAGGAGGGGAAGCCTGGTACCGGCACGTAGCCTACTCCTGTCGAAAAGTACCAAGGGGACCATCGGCTTTATGTCCCATCCGAAAGGACGGTGTAACTTTGACCAGTCATATAGGTTCCTCTACTAACCTGGACTGCCGAGCAGTTGACGAGAAGAACGAAGCTGTTACACAAGCTTTCGAACCCTCCAATCTGCTCTAACCAACGGTAACTAGTGTTTCAGAGGTGAGTGGTCACCCATCTACCTCCTGACCTAGCCCGAGGTTGCTTAACTTCGGTGTTAGTATGGGAACCGGCTAAGCGACCGCGGCTAAACCGTTGGCTTTCCAGGTATCAAGGTCGTAAATATTGTGCCTAATGTATCTGTTTCATGTAGATGAGAGGAATTTTAATGTGCTGCAGCGGAGGTCGAGACACACATTTATTTCGTACAAGTAAATGCAGGACCAATGTTTCAAAGTTTTCCATTTCAAATAGCTTACAAAATTCCTACAATAACTTGCCGCCTACTATTGACATTGATTTAGGTTAGGACTCAGTTTTACGCGTGAAACATGTTTTGAAATGTCATGTCTAACTATATAATATGGTTTTGTTTTTTTGTCAATGTCTTTGTATGTTTGATTTGTTTATCACGACTGGCATTGTTATATTTCTATTTTTAGTTATAGCCATATTGGCTAACCTGTTTTCTTGTTAAGTTTTACTGTGTATGTATGTTTTTGTCCTTTGTTGTCTGTATTATATTAACCATTGTGGAATTGCTCTAATTCTGTGTAAATAAAGACATGATAATAATAATAATTATAATAATAATTATAATAATAATAAAAATAATCAAATAATAATAATAATAATAATAATAATAATAATAATAATAATTATAATATAAATAATAATAATAATAATAATAATAATAAATAATAATAATAATAATAATAATAATAATAATAATAATAATAATAATAATAATAATAATATAATAATATAATAATAATAATATAATAATAATAATAAGTATAATATTAATATTAATAATAATAAAAATAATAATAATAATAATAATTATAATGACTTGAGAAGTATACAGTTAAGCTGGTACCATTGGACACGTCTATGTTGTAAGCATGTCACTAGTTACGTTAGGGCAAGTTTACTGGTCTTCCACACTATAATAAGTTACGTCTCGTACTGCGGAATAGTTGAGCTTTGTAGCTTCTACCATCTTTCTCGAAACAACAGGTGCAGTAGTGATATTTTCAGCTCTGACGTTGGTTCAAACGAAATAGCTGAGCGTTGTAGTTCCTAAAATCTACTTAAAACAGCTGTAGCAATGATACTTTCAGCCATTACGTTGGCACTGAAACCCCAGCACTTGGGGCGTGGTGACCAGGCCAGCAAACCCAACAGTCCTTGATAATGACGAAGGTCACACACACATCTATTGCAACATTTCTTAAAGTTCATAACATAACACCTACTTTTTGGCCTTGACAAGGAGGGGCAAGATACACCATACAGGTGTATATTGGCCACAATCGAAGCAAAGAGGCATCAGATCTGACGCAGCGTTGTGTGCGATCAAAGGAGATTCATTAATCCATGTCCTAAGTCGAGAATGCGCCTGTACTTTTAACTCACGATACCATGAACAACGGTCGCCAACAATTTGGAGGTGGTCTGCTTTGAACCACTGCTTGTACATTAGCTACAATTCATATCTACATGGCAGATCTCTGAACTGTTCTTCGTAGATACCAAATATTAACCTAACTCGACCACTTCAATAAGTATCAGTTATATTTGGAGCCCCGTGAAATAAGCATCATTTTTGTTTTGATTAGCGTTTTTTTGAAAAAAAAATTAGCATTAATTTTGTTAAAAAAAATAAAAATTTTAGTAATAACTATTTTTTATCTGAAATCGGGGTTTTAGCACAAAATATTAGACGTGGACCAAAACTTGTGATCAAAAAATTAATTAATTATTGATTGAGATTGTTCATTGCCACTATGGATAGTTCAGGAAATCGACAAGAATGTAATATTGTCACATTTTTACGATTGTTGTTTAAACTCGATGAAATTCGCCGTAATAACCGTGAATTCGTATATTTCGAGCTTGAAACGGATTTTTTGCTCTATTCGCGAAAAAAGCTTTTATTAGGTATACAACTCTACCAAAGATCGAGAATTTTCGTAAAAAATAACATTTTTTACATTTCACTTTTATAGTTAATGCGAATTTCACGGGGCCCTCGTTATATTATTAGGGCATCATGGCTCCCATTCCAGTAGCAATGTTAGTGGTTGCAATCTGCATCGTCTGGAGACACTGTTATTCTAGACTAGGTTTAGTGGGTTTTAAGCCAGTGCAAGCTTTTCGATCGGCGTCATCGGCAGAAAACACGCGGAAGCTCTTTGGATCAGTTGTAACTGTCTTTGCGCCAGCGCCCGTATACTGGAAGTAGGATTAAAGTAAAACTGACGGCAACTTGGTTGCAAGTAACGCCTGTCAACTTGCACGATGTGTTGTGATAAAAGTCTACTAGGGATGCGAAGCCGCGATAAGGAATGCCAACAGTACCGTTGGGTCGGATGGGCCGGGATTAATCAGACACCAGAAACGGTAGCAGTAGTTTGGGAGATCCCGACGAAACGTCTTACTAGTTGGGATAGGTCAACACTTCCACCTTCTGTGTTTTTAAATCGTGGAACAAAACCAAACATAAAGAATCGACATTCGCTATTTGTGTGTTGAACCCTTGTTTTTGGTTTTGTCGCCTCCAAGGCTAATATCTTGCAGTGTGGAGCACATTTTCGTTTAGGGACATTTTTAAACTATCATAATTAATAGCCTTCATAGTTCATAGTGAGTTACACCTTGCCAATTATTATGAAATTGTACAAGTCACATGAGCAAAGAAGCAGAGATAAAAATGATGTTGATACGGGAACAAAATGTGCGCTAAGATGCTTCCAAAAGGAAGCTAGACGGTTGGTTCAGGTGATATTGGACTGAGTTATTGGAATGATTCTGAAAGAACGGGAGGAGAAAGGAAGACGCGGCTCAAGATAACTTGCGCAGTTTCCCTCATAGCGGCTAATTGGTTTGATCCACCGGGCACGTTAGCCTGAGCTGTGCTGCCTATCTCAAGCCGGAGGATACGTGTGTTGTTGTTGTTGTTGTTGTTGTTGTTCGCTGTGGTGTCCTATGTGCTTAGTTATCCGCTACACTTATGTGCCCTGACTCATACGCCTCTCCTGCTTTACCCTGGTTTTGTATTCAGTCTCTTTTCACTTTCAATTTGCATAACTTTGCGTCTGTTCCTTGCAGCCATTGTGATCCATTATGTAAAATGCCCGAAGCAATGAAACGCGTCGAGTGACAGTTTAACAGTATTACCTCGCGTGTAATAGCCACGCCGAGATTCTTCAAAGGAACGGAATTGATTTTAATACATGCTGAGAGAAAGAACTTTACTAAAACCTTGCAGCATCAATGCCAATTTCAGTTTGCAATGCAAAATTGGGACGGATCGAGTTTTAAAGCAAATATAAGTTTACTTTCTTAATGAACCTTGGTATGATTATATAGGCGTAGATCTGGGGGAGGGGATTTTTAACTCATTAACTCGGAAATGACGATTATTTCTTGATGAAGAATTTTCTCTACTGGAAAGTGGGATTTTTCTTGGACGATAAGAAAAAGTAACTCGTGTTCACAGAACCGGGGTGTATGAAGCGCCAGCAACCACTTCAACCCCCGAACAAACTTCTTTAATGTTTTATCGGTTCTTTAATCAGGGTTTAATTAACGAAGTTATATTGAGCAGCTTGATGAACAAACCTTAGCAGTGCAGAATAACTTATATGTGTGTTTAAATTTCGATTTCAAATATTTGAAATGAAGTTGAAGAAGCAAACTTTTCAATAATAAATTTACAAATTCTTGGCATCGTTGTTGCCTTATGAGAATTGCAAGATCCAATAACTAGAGTCGCAACCAGTATCGGTATTCTATATTGTCAATATCTTCGACAAGCTATAACTAACCGAGTGGTTATACAGATTATATTGAACGAAAGTTATGAGATGCGTCTTACATGGTTATACGAGGTCTATGTATTCAAAATTCCTATCGAGATGAGGAGAACGATCACATGAATGATACAAGCTCAGGCTTGAGTTTGTAACACAAAGTCACGTGCGTTATTTGGACTATTTTGACTCTTTCTCGTAACCGCGGTTGGCTCATTCCTAATCGAAATATAAATCGTAAAACGATTAAGGATCAAGTTATTTTATTTTATTTTTGTACTTATACTTATTAAATTACTTTTTGTATTCCAGCAATAAACTTCTTCTTATAATTCGTTTTCGTAGATCACAACAACTTGCATTATACGCTTCAAATAAAATCAACTCTAAAACTGGAGTTGGTTGATAATAAATTGCTATTTGGGTGCGTGCGTACCTGATGCACAATTAATTCCACCGTATTCTCAGTTTGAACACCGTTAGTTCCCGCCCACTTTAAGATCTAGTAAATGTTGGAGACGTGTGTGATTGGATCGATATGCACAGAGCACTTTACAATTTGCATCTATTAGAATACGCTAACTTATTAATTGTGTTCATTATGTTGTGCTTAGACTATATCTGCACGATCATCTTTAACACTAGTACCATTTACTTGAGTTGATGACTGGTTTTACACAGAGCGCTGCCGGAGAATGAACAATGTTTGTAGCTAAATAGTACAAATATATTGTGTGTAATAGACTTGGCAATTAGCAGGGAACATTAATATTTTAAAACGCGTCGGCGTAGCCAATACGGTATAACTGGATCCAGTTATTTTTCAAAGTTCCATTTTGTTTCACGAAAAATGAATTCCAAAATGAATTCCCAATTCACGAGAAATGAAAAGAGTTCAAACTACAATAATTTGTCAAGTCGGAATAAAAGAATCTATTTTTCTTTTTAATGTTTTCACAAAAGCAAGGAATGTTTTCGTTCAATGTTTTCCAAAATGTTAGTAACAGAAAACGATTGTTCACACTATGAAGGTATGAAAAGAGAAGTGGGTAACACACGTGTTACGAATGCGAATTGCTAACAAATGTCGCCATTTCACGGCAACATAAGCCTCTCTAGGCCCCAGCAGGAGATATACTCCACCCCTCACACTCCGCACCTTGGATGAGAATAATAAATTCAACCCGTTTTTTCTTCAACTCTTACAAGCCACGTGGAAGAATATCACATATACCCGTTTTCCAATCCTGTAGATCGTATGCAATTCACTTACGTTCACTCTTTTCAAAATTTACTAGAGAATATTGAAAAAATATACTAGGTTAGGAGATCAAAAGGGTCAATAGTTGATGTGTGTATGAATAATGAAGTGTTGATCGTAGTGCTCAGCTGATGGCGTGACTGATGGGTCTACACTCGGAGGTGTCGACGGGGGAGATTGAAATATATTTGGGTCACGGGGGACTTTGAAAAGTTTTTTAGCCCAAGTTGATCATCGCATAGAGAGAGAAGAGACTCGTCGACACGCAGCTACCCCAGCACCCCCTAGTTCCACACAGATAGAATGTTATGGATCCAGGAAATTTTATTTTCCTGAGAAGAGGAAAAGTTTTGCTGTTTGGGGACAGAAATTTCCTTTTTGGACCGCTAAGATACCTCGTGATGTTAGTGGCGCTCCTGGTGATCATTTCTCGCAGGCGCGATCCTCCTTCAAAGTCCTAATGTGAGACCGATGCGCTGCGCTCCGCGGATTTCAATAAGCACTTCTCATCAACAAGGGTGGGGAGAAACCCATTATCATCTCCACGAGGTGATCCCTTTCCTCCAACGCTTATACACGCCATTTGTTTTGCCGAACACCAGCATTTCTCATTTGTCACTAAACTTACTATTTAAACCAAGGACGTATGAAGAATCTACTCTCGTTCCGCGTGAGTTACTACCCAAATAGATGTTTATCTACTTTATGTACGATCTACTTCTAACTAAAGCTTATTCGCATGTTTAATGATGTATCTCTCCATCAATTGGAACCTTATAAGAAATGCGGTGAGAAGTGACAACCAAATCTTCTCTCTTACTCAGTATCGAGATAAACAAACATCAGTATATAATTATATCATAACAGAACAATTAAAAAGGGTTATCACTAGAGTATTTTAGAGCAGGTAAATGTCAGCAGTATGACTCTTCATCTATCGCAATAATTTGCTAGTACGGCGCCTCTCTTGCCGTCAGCATGTCACAAGTAGCGCACAGCTTACCTTCTCAAGCATTTGGTCCATAATCGTCAACAAATACCTTCTTTGAATCCCCGACCTCATGTAAATATTTCCGACCTCACGCTACGTTCAATTAGTAAGTTTAAAGGACGATTGTGTTATTTTTAGTGGTTCTTAGACCTTTCAAAGCGTCTGAAATTTCGTTTCCAGCTATTCATGACTCTCGTACAGAACTGAACGCTTAATGGGGGAGCTGTGAAAGCAGCACACACACACATAATGTAAGCGAAACAAGTCGCTGATAATTAATCATAAAATGTATGATGGAGGCAAGAACGTTGACGCTACTCATTGAGAACTGGGGTTAATAGAGACTACTTCGGGCCGGGATAATGCGACGTACATATTTACGCTCGGAAAAGTATTTATGTTAGTATCTAGAACTTAAATTCACTCAACAATGTCTAAATAACTTAATAAATATTTTTTCGTTATTTTTTTGTGAGTCCGTTTCATGGAACGGTAGTTAACGTATATCAAAGAAATAGTGACGTATTATTCGAAAAATTCCAACTAAATTTAGCGTATTGTTAGGGTCCATTCTTTGCGCGATGGACGCATATCACATTCAAGTTACGACCCTCGATGCGATCCATTTTTATGATTCAATGCAACGTTGTGATTCGTCTAATAGCAAAACAAAACATATCTCTTCTCTTGGCAAACAATGGCGCCGGTGTCGCGGGCATTGGAGAGAAACAGGAAGCGAGACTTATTATACAACAGCTACAGACATAAATTCTACTCCCCCGCTTCTCTGCGTTGCTGCTCTAAGGGCTAGACTACCTTACAGTAGTCGTCCGTCCCAAACGATTAGCATAGGTATAGGAACAACGCCCTAGGGCTGATATGTCGTACTGGCAAACGAGCCCGTTTGTTCGCATATAAGTCACTGGCCGTAATCACATAATTTGGTATTTAAATTTAATAATGTATTGATTTGCGTATTTATTTAAGACTGTGTTTCAATATACCGTGTGAAATCTACGATTTGTGACGGTTTCAATTGCTTTAAAATTGTCAAAAAGAGAACCAAAATATATATCATACCGTAGAAAATGTGACGCTCATTCTTATAAACGTTTCTATATTCCAATACATATTTCCCCTTTTCAGATAACCTAATTAAATTGTGAAATTTGTGATGCACATTTATTCAGTACCTAAGTTATATGTTCAACTGTTACAAATTCAATTCCAAAATAATTTAAATTACTCTTTATAAATTGCAATCATACCATGTGTGTGTGTGTGCGTGTAACATTTTACCACCTTATTTTATTTACAAGTAGAGTAAGAATTCAGTACTATTGAACATATTATAAGAAAAATTAAAATTAAACAATTGCGTAACAGTTCAAAATAAATTAACTTTGAGTTACGTTACTAAATCGCAGTCCGGTTCAAAAACACAAAATATCGTTTGAACCAAAATGCACATTTGAACCACGCAAACAGCGCTTTTTACTATATTGACAATACCGGTTAGTCTTTTAATAACTCCTTCGAGTCAACAAGCACTCTAATGTATACAACCAATTCTAACTTGCACTTTCTATTGCAAGATAATAATGCTTACGGTTCTGACAAGTGGGAAGTGGGGCATGCAAATCAGTTGAGGGGCCGATCAGTGAGCATGGGGTGGTTTCGACAGACCTCCTGCCTGACTATGCATTGAATTACTTTCACATTGGGGGTGTTAGACTCGACGGCTTGACGGAACGGAATTGCCCATTCCACACCATTTTCGACGATTTGATAGCCACGAGTTTCAAACGGGTTTGAAACCGTGTGAATGTGGAAAATATAGATGACGGTATCGTCTACGCGTTTTGTCATCTGGTTCCTAACATATAACGTAACGCAATTACATAATACTTAAAACTATAAATTACATTATTATATACCCAAATAGCATAAGTTATTTTATAAGTATTGTTCACTTAAGTTCATTAAGCCTAGGATTTCTATTGTTATTTCTGGGGTCTGGGAAAATCACACGGAAGTGACCTCAGTTTAATTTTCCAATTCCGTCGAGGCTAGCTATACAAAACCGTCTACGGTTTTCTCGTTTCCGTCAAGCGTCGAGTCTCACGACTTGGGGTAGCAGACAGCTTTCTGTTTCTGACACACATTCTTCGCTTTTCTGAATAATTCCGATATGCTCATCTTAACCTGACACCTTGGATTATGGTTGCAACAAAATATTAGAAAGACAATTATTTTTTGTATGTTGACAAGAAATAAGACACATTTGACACAATAGCTGCTTCTTGATCCAGGACCATTTTGCATAATAATTAGGTTGAAACAACCTAAATTAACCTTTAACAGGGACTTTTGCTTGTTTTAAGATATCGCATGATAACAAAATCTTCATTAATTTTTTGTTTTTAATTAATCTTTAATAGTCTACAGTTATGAACTTGTGAGTTTACAGAGGGTTTAGTTTCAGTGTTCAACACAACTGTAAACTGGCCGTGAAGAATCTTATCATCCCGAATGTTAGGTCTCGTGAGTCGTGAGACATTAAATGCAAGAAGTATACTTGTAAATAATGAAATACAGTAAACAATAATTTCTATTGCGTAACTTCAGAACAAAAGTACACAGTGAATGTTAAGTTGGTGGTTGGCTTCTACATGATACCTCTGAACTCGACTGTCTTGGATTTAAGATAAAAAACGCTTTATATTTTTAAGCCCGAGACAAAGAAGTTCACGATCCTTGATTTAAAATGCTATAACTTGTGTGAAATAAGACGCGAGCTGTATGTTTATGGAAATGATAGTATACGTTTTTCATAACAATTCGTCATCCATTTTCATGAGTAAACGCAGCAGTGGTGAGAAGAAGGACTCGCCTGTCTAGAATTTCCCGACTTGCTAATTTAAATTACAACTTATTTGTCTTGCTTTTTGCAGTCCCCTCACTCCCTTACTCCCTCCTCTATCCTCTCTTTCCCCACCCCATTACCGCCATGTTTCTCTTTTTTCTCATTTCCTGTAGGCCTGCTCATTTGTCTACTTTGTGCGCTCTCTCTCTCTCTCTCTCTCCCTCTCTCTCAACTAGTCCTTATCTACTGCCATGGCTCATGTTTATTAGTCAATTACATCTTCGCCAAACCGAACATAACATATTTCCAATAAGCAAGTTAAGTGGTACGTATATTATTCACTAGTTTATACAAACGAAATGGGAGAGTACGTTTGATCTAAACAATAAATGTTAATGCATATATAATTAATGTACTTACATTTTTCTGTTTTGCACCCAACCTTGTATAATTTAAAAGGAACTCCAAGTGAAATAAAATGTGTGGATCATAAATGTAACGTGTTAGAAAAACTAGCGGGTTTCAGGGGGCCTTCGGCTGCACGGAAGGAGGATGAGGACTGGTTAAAACAATTTGTCTAGTTTTGTTACATTTCTTCCGTCCAAAATAAACGAAACACTGAAGAAACCAGACTTTTTCAGGCCATAATTTATAAGATTATGTCTGTCCAATTATTACCAAGATACAGGTTTGAGTCTAGAGTACATTCTCCTTTGGGAATGGCTGCCATCAAGAGAAATACAGCCAAGGACGAAGGGGGAGAGGGGCTAGTGAGGGATTCACTAGTGCTGGACAGACCAAGCTATACGAACTTCTCAATTACCAAAGGAAAAAGGAACAAACCATGCAATATTCGGTCAAAAGTAAGAATTTCCCATTTGGACATGACTTTCTGTGTACGTATTTCTTCTTCCATCGATTTACTCCCACTGTCTTGGAGTTATCAGTCTCCCCGAGCCGAATGCGAGTCATCTGTATTATAGTCTGTTGTTAACAATGAATGTCCCAGTATCTTGTTATCAGGGTCCCAGTGCCTTGTGTGAGTTATGTGTCCCTGAGCCGTGTGTTAGTCGTCTAGTATGTTGTTATCAATGTCCCAGTATCTTGTTATCAGGGTCCCAGTGCCTTGTGTGAGTTATGTGTCCCTGAGCCTTGTGTTGGTCGTCTAGTATGTTGTTATCAATGTCCCAGTATCTTGTTATCAGGGTCCCAGTGCCTTGTGTGAGTTATGTGTCCCTGAGCCTTGTGTTGGTCGTCTAGTATGTTGTTATCAATGTCCCAGTATCTTGTTATCAGGGTCCCAGTGCCTTGTGTGAGTTATGTGTCCCTGAGCCTTGTGTTGGTCGTCTAGTATGTTGTTATCAATGTCCCAGTATCTTGTTATCAGGGTCCCAGTGCCTTGTGTGAGTTATGTGTCCCTGAGCTTTGTGTTGGTCGTCTAGTATGTTGTTATCAATGTCCCAGTATCTTGTTATCAGGGTCCCAGTGCCTTGTGTGAGTTATGTGTCCCTGAGCCTTGTGTTGGTCGTCTAGTATGTTGTTATCAATGTCCCAGTATCTTGTTATCAGGGTCCCAGTGCCTTGTGTGAGTTATGTGTCCCTGAGCCGTGTGTAAGTCGTCTAGTATGTTGTTATCAATGTCCCAGTATCTTGTTATCAGGGTCCCAGTGCCTTGTGTGAGTTATGTGTCCCTGAGCCTTGTGTTGGTCGTCTAGTATGTTGTTATCAATGTCCCAGTATCTTGTTATCAGGGTCCCAGTGCCTTGTGTGAGTCGTCTAGTATGTTGTTATCAATGTCCCAGTATCTGGTTATCAGGGTCCCAGTGCCTTGTGTGAGTTATGTGTCCCTGAGCCTTGTGTGTGTCGTCAGTATGCTGTTATCAATGTCCCAGTATCTTGTTATCAGTGTCCCAGTGCCTTGTGTGATTTATGTGTCCCTGAGCCTTGTGTTAGTCGTCTAGTATGCTGTTATCAATGTCCCAGTATCTTGTTATCAGTGTCCCAGTGCCGTGTGGGAGCCTTTAGTGTCCCAATCTCTGCTTATCAGTGTCCCAGTCTTTCCCATCAGTTTCCCAGCGTCTTGTGTGCGTTACTTCGCTTCTAAGAGTTTATTGAGTGACGCATTGTTCGAGTTATGAACTCATTTTGTCACCAATTTCTTGTGATCGTATCTTTGAATTGAAGATACAGGAAGTTGCTTTATATCAACTTCAAACTTTGCGATTGAATTTAACAAAGGATAACTTCTTCGTATTTCTCAAACAAAACCTGATTACAACTCTTCCGTGGATGAAATGAGCTCGCTTAAGCCTGCTGAGGATGAATCCGGGCGTAGGAGGGCCACGCTGGATGGGGATGGGATTATGGAGTCGGCACGGTGTTCACGCGGAACGGAGAGGACAAACGGGCCGTACGACGACAGAATTAATTTCGACGTTCAAAGATTAGAAAGGTAGCATTGTTGAATCATATTGTAATTACCTCAATCTTATACACAAGAAAGTGTGTTTTAATTAATTTTATTCGCGAAAACTTGGTTATGAGAATGTTTCATTTCTAGAATCATTTCATTATTCCGGATTAGTTTACTTCCGTCCACGCGCTGGCGCTATTGTATTAGAGCGTACTTCAGGAGCCGCATTATTTGCCAATGGTCGCAGTGAATTTCCGATTCGTCATTAACGTAGGTAGCTTATTATAAAATTCTGTATACTAAGCAATTACTTTGATAATTTGGGCGTAGCCGGGATAGAACTCAGCAGAAGTAATGAAACGTATCAGGGTAAGTGAAATTATTGAACCAAAAGAAGAATTTTCATAACTTTTGAAATCCAGCCTCTCCAATCGAGTAATAATTTGACGAGTAATGCGTAAGTCTTTGCAATCTCCACCCTTGACGCTTCCAAACATGAAAATGGCTAACGTTAAAACATCGTGTGACCTTACTGCTTGTTGCAAATGAGTTTATTAAAACCTGGATAGGTGAGAGAACATCTTTCAATGTTTACAATAGCCATTACTCGACCTTTTTGAGTTGAATGGACTAAAGTGTGGATCTACGGGTATTGATGCTAATACCAGTCAGTTATTACCGTGCATCGCAAATAGTTCGATATCATTACAAGCCGACTGATTTTAACCGTAGTGACAATCTAGAGTAAAATATTTTATTCTTCTCCTGAAAATCCACTGATTATCAATCTAAATTAATAAATGTATTACCCCCTTCTGGGTCCGGAGGTAGAATATGCCCAGATTCCATGATACCGTGCGTAAGAGACGTTCCAGCTCAGAGTATAGTGAGTGCACTATGGTCCAAGGGGCCGTCCATAAATGATGTCACACAATTGGGGAGGGGGGGGGGGGAGGGGGTCTTCAACTTGTGACAATATGTGACAGGGGGGGTCAGTCTTTCTGTGGCATCCATGCATGCTTTGCATGTAATGCCATTTTTTAGTGCAGATGCTTTTTCAGTATTTTACATTTTTCAAATAATCCCGCAATTTCACGCATTTCCAAAACTGGTTTTTACCCACTAGAATGCATCACCTGCTGAGTTTTGCCATGGACGAATGACCAGTAACCAGCAGCGGTGCAAACGTAAAAAAATAAAGAAAATACAAATATTTGATCTCGATGTGACTGAATTTGTCGCAGTTTTTTTTATGTTGGCATGTCGGGAGGGGGGGGGGGGGGGGGGAGTAAATTATTTTTTGTAACATCATTAAAAGGGGGGGGGGGTCACAATTTTTGTGACTTCCTCTGACAAGGGGGAGGGGGGGGGGGGTCTAATTTGGGCAAAATTTTTGTGACATCATTATGGACGGCCCCCAAGGTTCGACTGACCGCCGATGGCTCCCGCACCTCACTATGTTGACGTCCACTCGTTCAGAGGAATGTCTGCTGCTTGGCGGTGGACTTGGTGACGTAGATGTCGTTGATCCATCTTCCTCGCGCTCCAGATGAGCCCTGATGCGGACGAAGAACATAGCAATACCGTCGCAGTAGAGTACATTTGTCCTTACCGTACTTTATTTGTGAAGACAATATACTTTCTGGCGTAATGGAGCTCGCTGGTCTAGCTAGAGAGTAAGTAATAATATAGTTGTTTTACGGCGTTAGGTCATATGACGTAGGCCGAATCGGATCCGTCACATTCCCGGGGTCGTCATAAGGGGAAACAAAATCATTTGGGGGGGGGGGGGGGGGCGTTAGTGGACGTTTAGGTCGCTAAGAGAGCCGGTATGAATGAGAATGAGACGAAAAAAGGGGGAGAATGCTCAAGATCGTGACGAATAAGAAATATGGTGACGAGAGCCCTCTTTGCCGGCACCAGTTACCACGAAGAGGGACCCAAATCGACCGGCCAGCTTTCTAGAGAACTTGAAAGTTTACAAGTGTGAACATAATTAACTAATGAGCTTATCCATATTGGAACAGTTCTTATCACTTGCCAATCACACGGGTGGTTGGCAACTGCTAAATAGCGGAGACCGTTAGCAAACATGGTTGTTTTGGGCGGGTCGACATCTTATGCACGGTTTGATACCGGAATCTTGTCAACACAGAAAAAAACTATAGGCTACTATTTTGGAAATTACGTTATTTAATTTAAATTCAATGTTTTTGTTTTGATTCTAAGATGTTTCATCCATTAACGCTCGTATAACACATATTGTGTTATCAATCTAATTTCGGAATTGGCTCACGTTTAACTCTTCTCCGATTGCAAGTGAACGACGAAACTCTAAGGTCCGAATGCATAGTCTAGACTCAAGCCTTCCTAAACTCAGCCTCTCCTCAGCCTCGCCCAGCTACCAATCACAGAACAGCATTGCCATGCGGACTGCTCTGTGATTGGTGGCTAGGTGAGGCTGAGGAGAGGCTGAGTTGAGGAGGGCTTGAGTGTGAACTATGCATTCGAGCCTTAGTATTCCATACTCTATACAACATAACCAACTTTCTCGTTACAAGATAAAAATATTTTATATTACACTGTAATGTTTTGTTTTAGTTTAATACGATATATTAGCATTGTGTTCACTATCTTCAATACCATGGCAATTGCTATTTATTATTTTGTGTTTAATTTGTTATTTTTCTATTTGCTCTATTTGATCCTCTTCATTTTCTGATTGTTAATAATTAACAGAGGCTTTTCGCTAATTCGTTCCTAGGCTAGTAAAGTAATTTTAATGTTATATTACACAACAACTGACTTGCTGAACTTTGTTCTGCACATACCTGTTAGGAAACGAATTTAATATAACGTATTTTAAGTGTCCTCATAAACATGTCTATAATGTTCAATACGCGAATCAGTATAAGTAGGTGAATATGCTCAATTGTCTCATATAATGTTATTCCAAGTTAATTCAATAGTCTAGGTAGGTAATGTAACAAAGATGCCTGAATAAAACCACAATTGGTCAGCGCGTCTTTGTTTCAAGTAAGGTGATACTGATAGCAGAGTATACGAATCCATGCAGTACTGACACTCCCATTGAAGAACTTGCGCACGGCTGCTTGTCTGCGACACTAGTGCGGCGTAGCGGTAATATGGTTAATATACATTGTTAACCATTATAATAAACATCTTAAGTTCTACTACTATCACTTTCCATACCCACAGCCCATAGTTATTCGCGATCGCAGCGCTTAGAGACGCGCCTAGCGGGAAAACTGGTCCCTAGAGCCAAGGAGTACTGACGTAGCGCGCTCACGTCTAGTTTATAAGACGTTAAACTTGTTTGTAAACAAAGACCGCCACAAGCACTCCTTGTAGTCGCCATGTTCGATAGTAGCGTCATGATAGTTCGTCCTTGAGATAGGAGACTCAAACTAACAATAGATAGCGCTGCTAAGCTACCCCTTATCTGCGCCATTGATGGTTTCAACAAATCAACGATAAATAATCTCCTCCTTACAGAAGTTTATTTGCTTGCCACCAGATTGCATCAAGTCTATTTTGAGTGGCCTATAGCGATCGCACATGTGTTTGCAGCAAGAAAATTGCTTGAGTTTCGGTGCTGTATGGATTCTTATACTGTGGGGTGCTTTGCCACATTTGACCGGGGAGAAAATCAAGCCTGTTTGTCTTATCTACAATTGGTTTCCGTTTCTGTAAGTTCTCGCTGGTGGTAAACGGTAATGCAATGAAGCGAGTGCGGCAAGACAAGTCGAGCTTATGAGCGGCATTCCAATCTTGTACTTGTCAATCAGTTCCTCCCGGTTTCACACAAGGGAAAGATGGATTGTTATTCACCTCCACTCTCACCGGCTGAGCGAACAAATCCCGAATAGGCATGTCGTCAAATATGAAGGAAAAAACGAAACAAGTTTTCTTGAGTGATTGATAAACGATGGTCGTGGATATACCAACGTTCTGGGCTAGGCCCTTCAAGATGAAGTATCTCAACCTCTCCCCCCTCTTCTTCTCTGCACGGCGGAGAAAACTTACGGCAACACACATGTGATGCATTGGGCTCCAGTTTAGCTAAGTCCTTGCAACGAACTGTACTGATAAATTGACTTCTAAAGTAGTTCGTAACCTGAATCAATGCTTCTCTTGAAATATTTCATTCAAGTTTTAGTATTTTCGGAAATTGTAGGATATTATTTGAAGTTCATACACTTACATTTTTGTAATTGTTCTCGTTGTATTCATGAGTGACATCGTTTGTAAAATAAACACTTGTTCTAATACCTTAACTACATTGACCAAGTAAAGAGACATCATGGTCCTAGAACAAAGTCAATTACTTTTGACGTTTTTGCATTTGAATTTTATTTTATATTCCCTAGAAGAAAAGGTTCATTTATAAAAAAAAACAAGGATAAGGCTAGTTGGTGGTTTCAGATTTGCTTAATCAATTTTCTGTGAAAATATTTGGACACAATTTGCAAACGGGAACAAAACATAACTAAAATAAATGGTTGGAAGTGTTCACCTGAACAAAGTTCACTGCTAATTGATAAATGTTCTAATAAGATGCTTCTATAGATCTTGTCAAATGTAATCACATAAAGAAGAATTGTGTAGTAAATACAAGTAAATAAATAAACATAATTTATTTTTATTATTTTTTCTTTTCACTTAATAATCTGTTCTGGTATTGTTGTTAATTCTTGTTTTGTTTTAATTGAACGTTTAGTGAAAAAGCGTTGGTTGTATTCTCGAAGGAAATGACCATTATTTAGTTTAAGCGCATATTCATATGGATAAACCACACGTTATTTTAACTAGATAATTGAACTAGAAATGTAATTTAGTATGTGTTTGCTATATCAGATAATTTCCTAATCTACTGTGTCACTAGACTAGGTTTATGTATACCTTTTACTTGTGACATTACCAAAGCCTCCCCATCTATGTTTGCTACGTTGCAACTGTGTGAAGTTTTCGGGATATTACTCAGTTTTCACTGATTTAACCTAGCTCCATTTTACTTGAGTAATTTTACCGATAACCGATATTTCCGAAAGCCCTCGATAAAGCAGTGTCATTGAGCAATGACAGATATGCACGCCTTCAATAGAAAACTTCCAGATAACATTTACGGGGTCAAAACTTTGTCGGGAATTTCACGATATTTATGTTTACAATTTATATATTCATAGTGTTCGGTGTTCGGTTCGATTTGTGTTGAATATTATTTCCGATTGAAAACAAGACGCGATGCTTGAATGTAGTCAAATAAATTCTGTACTAATATTCTGTTGCTCTTTGTTGCAGGTAAGTACGCCGCAACTATCAGACTTCCCCGAATGGCAGGTAGGAAAACTTCTTTTGTGCGTTGTAACACTCGATGTTACTGTATAAGGCTGTGTGTTACAATCTAAAGCTTGTTCGTAAGTTTCCACAGGGTCGAGGATAGACAGTAAAGTTGTAACATACGCACTTGGAACAAGATTCATAATACAATTAACAATAATAATTCCATTTTTGCCTGCCAAAAGCTCATTTCGCTCTTTTAAGTTTATTAATCTTGATTTTATTTGCCCCACTCAATATAATCGAGTAGGCATACAATACGTTTTAGTAATTCGGAAATATGATGGTGTTGACTATTTAGCAACTATGCAGTCGTATTTTTTGTTGCATTTAAATAAGCAACAAACTAAAAAGGCTTTATTTTTATTGCATTGTATTTTTGGCGAGTGACAGATAATTAATTAGTCATTCGTAACTATGTTTCCTTATGGTTGCAAACTGTCACTACCACTCTTCGTGACCTGGTTTTCCCGAGTGTTTTTTAGCCAACCTGTTCAAATAGAAACATTACGAGTGATATTTATAATTGCTCTTTTTACGCATTCGTTCACAACATAAAGACGTCCTTTATTTAAGTGGAACGTAACAAATGGAACTGCTCAGAAGTGTGTCGATTTAATATATTTTATAAATATATGTCACCTGGCAAATACTTGAATAAGCGTTGCAAAGGGAGAAGTATGGCGTAGTCCTACTGTTGTATCAGCATGCTCTTAGACTGCTAGGGGTGGTGGGGGGGGGGGGGGGGGGAATGCATATTCCGTGTACATCGGGTGACAGAGAGAGAAGCGGGTGACGACGATGTTAATGAATAATTAATTGGCAACAAGCGCGTCTTGGGGTACTCGGCCCAATCAGAGTGACATATACAAGACTCTCCTCGCCGCTCACACGCCACTGAGGCACACGCACACGCACACGCACACGCACACGCACACGCACACGCACACGCACACACACACGCACACGCACACGCACACGCACACGCACACGCACACGCACACGCACACGCACACGCACACGCACACGCACACGCACACGCACACGCACACGCACACGCACACGCACACGCACACGCACACGCACACGCACACGCACACGCACACGCACACGCACACGCACACGCACACGCACACGCACACGCACACGCACACGCACACGCCACTAAGGCACAAGAACAAAACTGCACCACGAGCAGAAGCACATTTGAATGTCCTTGCTGATGTGTTAGTACTTTTACAACACACTTTTTAAAGTCAGCTATAGGTTGTAACATTTTTGAGAAAATTATACTAAACTAAATCTACCAAAGAAGCATTAGATTGAAGCGTGGATGTATTATGTGAATGTGCGCATGCACATGCTGTCACATATTGACACGTGCATGTGCGCGTCAGGCGTCACCCTTCCCATCCAATCACTTTTACTTCGCTAACGCATTGTCACAAAAGCATCCACACGTTTTTCTTACACGATGTATATATACAGATCTGACAGAAAATAAATTTAATATTCCAAATGTAAATCATTTTAATACCATTATGATTTCGCAATACAGAAAATGGTGGTGGTTGTCAAATTCAAGCAGATGTTTGCAACTGATCGCTTCTACTACTACTATTACAACTGCTTCTACTACTAGAACTAGCTGAAATATCTGCAATATAATAATAATATATATATAATAATTTTTGTGTTGAAAAGAATAGACAATTAATAATAATAATAATGATCATGTTCATTTAGTTTGAAATACCTTCCATCTGGCTCTGCCTGTCGCACTAGGCCATATACGTACAAGTTACGTGAGTCGTCAAACAACACCTTCATCATTATGTGGGAGAAATGCCAGCTGATGTGTCAAAGAAAAAAGCAACCGCCGTGAAAGTAACGAAAAGACGATCTCGAATGGGAATAAATTATTGATTGCCCGAAGGAAGGTGACATGACCGAAGCACTTGCCTGAAAATGAGCAGATATATTAAAATCAGGGCCAGTGGCACTGAAGATGCGAGCGAGTGCGATGAAAGCAGAATTAGGTTATCAAGCGACACACAAGCGCCGAATTCAATTGAAAATGTCTCCTCTCCTCTCCCTACCATGGCTGCCTGCTAGTTCCCTATTGGACGAGCTTCCAATTAGGCAGACTTCGCATTCAAAAGGCTGTGCTTTACCCAGAACACACAACAATGTCGCCATTCTGTAATATCTAACTAGAGTAGAGCGAACAGATGAGGCCAGGTTCACATCGTGATGAGATGTGAGAGGAAAGGGTGCGGGGCCAACTTGAAGGGAAGAATGAAATCCCCATAGCTAAGATCTCCTTTTTGTAAAGAGAGATTCGGTGAAAGGTTCCGGTCGATCGCGATTTAGCACCTCCGTAACCCACGTCCACCTCTCGTCTCGATATGACCTCGCGCCGACCTTGAGGTCACAGCCACAGAGTGTTGTACCCCCACATAATTACGGGAAACATGGCAATCGGAATCATTTCCTCCTACAAAACAAAAAATCAAGTTTTTATAAGTGGGAGTTTAAATGTGCGACTTCATTTTTATGAAATGTTTTCAACAAAAGCCATTGAGTTCTACATTTTTTAAACAAAAGGTTTTTCTTGATTGACTTTGACGGGGTCTTTTTTAATTGGCCTGCTAAACCGATGGAACGGTCCTAAGCCGCGCTTAATGAAGCATTGAGTAGGTTATATAGTTGCATTCACGTGATGAATAATCACCCCTTTTCAAATGTGAGTATGCTCTTTAAAGTTTATATCTAAGCTTACTTGAATGGTTTAAAACCTCCAAAAGTTTATTAGTAAGGCAATTATTATCCTTCAACAACGTTTGAGTTGTGAACCCCGATTTTCACGAACATAACAGCCCTTTTATCCTATGAGTTGAAAGGAGTTGGCTGCGTGAAGTGGTATTGATAGTAGGCTCGCGCAGAGGAAGATAATGAATCAATTAGGGGGAATTATGCGCATTACCCTTCCTAATTACATGTTGGTTTTATTTGGAAATAATTAATGGTTAAAAATAGATAACACCAGTGGAAAATTAAGTCGCATGACAACACCGATGGTAATGGTTTGGGTTATTTTTCTTATAAAGATAGACAACTATTTACGGTTTACTATTTATATACGTATTACTTACATTTCAATTCAAAGCATCTTCGTTTTTAGCAATTCAATAAAGAACCAGCTTTGTTAGAACTTTTTGTAGGCTTTCGCGGCCCGAGTCAATATTAAAAATTCTTGGCTGTCGGGGTCGCCGCGTCCATCGTTTATTGTAAACTGACGTTTCGGACTAATAACCACAAACTAATAACCAGTTTGTTATTTTTCCCCTGTATGGAAGGTGATTTGTTCCACTTTTCAATTCAAATATTTATAACACATTTCCACAAGTTAAAAGATAATAAAATCAAGTTGGGTCAGTAGAATAATTGTAATACCATGTGTTTTCAATATAGTGGAAAAGAAAATGTAGGACAATACTTAAACACAAATGAGACTGCATGAAAATATCAACGTGTTATGTCACCAAGGGTATTGTGTGTGTGGTTGGGAATTAGTAGCTAGTGTTACCGAGATGTCCAAAAATGAAGTCGAAACAAGATAACCAAATATTACATTTTATTAATGCTATAAACTATGAAACCAAGGAGCTTAAACATACTTTTGCATTTGGATATTTACTAACACAATACTTTATATCAGACTGCCTTATTCACTGTCCACACAATCACACAAAACCACAGTAGCTCCAAACATTTTAAATATACTTCTAAAAGATAGTCACACTACTTTTTTTTTTATCAATTATAACAACAGCAATCCATTCTTCCCAGTCAGTAATTCTTTGCATGTGATACAACCCCACGGCAATGCAGGCAGCATGTATTGCTTGAGCGTAATGTAGTTCGACAGGCATGTAACTAGTGCAGTAATGTCAGGACAACTCAATCTCCATGTTAATTAATGTCGTCCGGCCGAATAGTGGCTGTCGCAAGCGCTGCGTCTGGTGCACTGCAGGGTGCGATAATGAGGCCATGTTTATTCAGCGCGTGGCTTTGCCCACCAGCGCCACCACTGCGCGCAACGCGGGAAAAACAATAAACAGCGATCAAGTATCACAGATGACTACTATGCTAACACATCAATCACCTTATGAGTAGTAAAATAGAAATAATACAACTCACCACACGAAGACCTCAATTGATGGAACGTACCACGGGATATTCTCTATAATTCGATCGCCGCGTGCATCACATTATATACACTTGTCTGCAAATAGCTTACCCGATTCGAGAATACAAGGTATAATATTTTAATATATGAGCTACTGCTCACAACTTTCTATGCTACATATAAACTGCGCGCTTTGTTTACAACGCTTTGACCGATGTAAATAACATGAAGGGAAATCCAAGTATTCGTAGTAAATATACTGGGCCTACTTGTTTGATGAGTACCAACAGCCCCCCCCCCCCCCCCCCCCGTCAACCCTACAACCTAAAATAAACAAAGTCCTTAGCCCGCTGTCCAGGGAGAAAGAACGTCAACGATATTATATATTATGTATTCCAAAATTAAGCTTACTTAATTAGTAGATCGGGATTTAGCAAATAAGGTCAAATTAGTCTGTCAAATAGATAGATGCGGAAACTGTCAACTCTCTTCCACTTTATTTACTGATCGATGATGCGTCGAGTTGTGAGACATATCTTGAGTTGTAGTTGTGTAGCTAGAAGGAAGGGCGCTGTACCACGGAGGGGGGGGGGGGGGGAGGGGGGGGGGGGTGTCAATAACAGATGCTTGTTACGCTGTGCATGTCCTCACATTGCAGACGTGGGCTTATTTTAACTTCACTGAAATATACGTGTCTAACTTACAAAAGTGTTTTAAGTCTCGTTTTATTTTTGCAAACCAAAAATGTTTTTGGAGTTCTTCTAATGCTTAACGCCTAGTGCATTCTAACTTTACTATAGGTTTTTAGAAACAATTTCAGGGTTGGTTGTGTCAAGGTTACGTACAAACAATTTAGCATTGCCCGATCAATCTGATCCGTTTTAAAGTACATGACCTTTAAAAAGGAAAATCGTAGAGACAAGACTACTTGAGATAACGAATGTATTAAGGTGTATATTAACAGGGAAACACTTGTTTAACAATCTGGGTTTTTTGTTTTTTTTTGTTTTTTTATCCTCAACAAGAGTTCACACATGTAATACAATCATATAATTACATTAGTATTTTTAAGCACATTAATTTATTACGTTAGTATAGAGAAACCCACATAAGCCGAAGGGTATAATCCTTATTCAATGTTTGATGTTCCTCTTATCAATGTTTTATTGTACTTAAGATTATAACAATTAAATATGTTTGAAGCGCAATATTTTCCGTCCCTTAAATAAAAAAATCACATTCTTTTAACGCCAGCTGTCATAAACATTGGGTAAAGCTATAGGCCTACTCTTATTCATAATTGAGAAATCGTATTCGATGGCTGCAAATATCCCACCGGCCACATTTATAAACATGTTTAAATAAACTTTCATACTGATATCATCCCATTTGCATTTAAAACTAGTTTATAAATCTCATCTCGCTGGTATAAATTGTTAAAACTGGTGAACTGTTTGCGTGGTTTGATGTGAACGAGTAATAACAACTTGTCAACAAACTGGGCGAGATCAATAAATGTGATATTTCTTGTATTTGAAATTGTCACTTAACATTGACTTCTTGCTCGCTACAAATATTCAGTGCAGATAGATAATTCATGCCCAGATTACGTTCAAGCACTCGGCTGTAGAATAATGAAATACACCAAAGCTTCTGGTAAATGTTGGGTTGGACCGAGTTCAATGCTCACTCTATATACCAGCGCTCCAAAGTCATTCAATATTAACGCATTCTAAAATCGTCCCCCATTTACACGTTTACGTTCGTGATGAATTTACTCTGTCCCGTATGTTGATTGGGCTGCCTGTTTGACGGCAGTGGCCACCCCCCCCCCCCCCGCTCCCCCCACCCCCCATCCCTTGCGCTTTCTTCTTCACTAACTTTTTCATGCATTTTCCATGAGCAGGAGCCAAAGTCTGTTAGACTCCAATAGGTCATATATATTCTATCTACTTCCAGCATGTGAGTCGATCAACGCAGAACGAACCAAACCTTACGTTTCAAATACCGAATTGAAATAGGCTGCTTAGTGCTTAGTGCTTACAGGTGACAGGTTCGTGCTGTCGTGGACAATGTTGCCGACACAGAACTTTATTCAGGGCCACAGACTGTAGTTAATGTTTCGTCAATGAAAGATTTTTTTTTTTCAGTCAGGTAATTAAGTTCTAGTAAATGTATTTTGTTAAGGATATTTAGGCCCGAATGCATAGTTCACACTCAAGCCCTCCTCAACTCAGCCTCTCCTCAGCCTCACCTGGCCACCAATCAGAGAGCCATCTACACGGCAATGCCGCTCCGTGATTGGTGGTTGGGCAAGGCTGAGGAGAGGCTGAGTTGAGGAAGGCTTGAGTCTCAACTATGCATTCGGGACTAAGTATCTCTAAATGGGCCTCAACCATAACGTAGAGAAAACTTTACAAATAAAAGTGGAAAATATAGTCTAGTTGTCGACGCATCGAGAACACTGACTAAAACACTATCAAATAGAACCTAACCTAATAAACACATTGTCAAAGATCACAATGGAAGTGAGAACTTATTACATTCGTTATGAAATATGAAGAAGAAGTATTGTTAACACCATAAATATCATATTAAAGCAAACCGTTAAAAAAATACATAATGAAATAAAATATTTGAAATAATATTAGCAATAATACTAATAACACCATTGCACCGGGTCGAAAGAAGTAAAGTGCATTGCAAGTACTCCTGGAGTACTCCTGGTGTACTCCAGTACTCCAGCCTGATAAATGATAGTAATGTGGATAATATAAATAAAGCAATTTCAATTATTTTTACTCGAACTCATATCATGGTTGTAAATGATTGTTTATTAAGAAAACTAAGATAACTTGCGCATTACTTCTCCTTAATGTTCGTACTCGGCGGGAGAGAGGAAGCAATTACAAATAATATAGCAGACGTATTTGTGCACTGCAAAGTGAGTAAACAGACCCAGGTCAGTAGAAGTTATACATATGGGAATGTTCATGTAATAATAGGGTTTCGATTGTAGAGATCTCGTAGTGTAACTGCGACATAATATACAATGCCTTAGGATCTTAAGAAGGTAGTAACATCGACAATGAATAATTCAAAGAACTATAGGAATAAACTGCCCTTGCGTCCAGATCGTTATTTTGAAAACATTTTCAAATATATAGTTTCGTTTTATTTTAGTTGAATGAACAGTTTGTAAATTTAACAATCATTCCATCTTCTCGTTTCCCATCCGAAGTGGCACCATTAAGACGATCAATATAAATGCGAAAGCTAATTTCTTTAGAAAACGCGTTTTCCCGAATCCACTTGTCATATTATAGTCCGGAGTTTCTTCCCATTAAGGAATGGAAGACCCAAGGGATGCGAACAGTGTGAAGGGAAGTGGCGTAATTCAGTAGGACGACTGTGGTGAGGAAATAAAAGATGTCACAGCCCAAATCATACAAAAAACTATTATAAATTGTCTGTGACATAAATTCTCGTCGTCTATATCTCTTAACTAACTCCGTTACTCCAACTCGCCTGTGCGGTCCTAATGGCGACTCGAACCTCACCAACCTCGCTAGAATGAGAAATAGCGGCGACCCAAAACTTCGTAACTACATCTTCTCTTTACTATTTTTCTTTCTAGATTCCTCAGTTTTCTTTAATCTCACTTTATTGTCTCACATGTTCCTCGCTATCTAGACTGGCGCATAGTGCAGAGATACAAGCGAAGCGTAAACTGGTGCATAGGATGCGAAGACGTTCTCTATGGAAACAACCCCTACCCGATTGGTTCTTTTTATCGCCCAACTGAGTTCGATCTTATCTTGGAGAAATATACACGTAAATAATTCTACTTATAACAACTAAAATTATAATATTATTTTTTTAACAAATACAAGTTTATCAACTTCCAAATGAAAAGAAAATAAAGAAAGTAGTAATCATAATAATAATAATAATTATAATAAATATATATCACATTATATTAAATAATAACAACTATTATCAATAGTTAATATGATTGTATTATTATTATTATTATTATTATTATTATTATTATTATTATTATTATTATTACTATTATTATTATTTTTATTACTATTATTATTATTATAATTATTATTATTTTATTGTTGCAATACATACAAACTCGGTCAAAACCGGCATAAACATGTTGTACGGACACAAATGTCAAGTATTTCCATGTGTTTACCTTATTAAAATCTACTTAGAACTACTTAATATATCTTCTTCTTCCTCTTCTTCTTCTTCTTCTGCTTCTCAAATGCCCACATTTGGCTATACTACTTAATATATCATTGTCCACATTATTGTTTCCAAACCGAACTGTGGATGCTATGTACGGTCGTGGCCGATTTGTACTCATCCCAGCATTCGCTCTTTGTACGGTGGAAACCACGAAAACCACCATCGGGATGGAGAACTTCTTGAAGTCTTCATTCTTCTTAGTTCAAAAATTTTCGCACTATCCTACACGTGTTCAAAATAATTGCTTTTTGCATCTCGATGTATATGTTCGGTTGGAGACCAATTAGTTTAATACTTTCATGGAGTTTACGTGGAACAATGCCATTTGCTGATATAATAATAATAATAATAATTATTATTATTATTATTATTATTATTATTATTATCAATTTAGTATTATTACTAAATTAGTGTTAGTATTTAATACAAAATATATCTTAAAATGTATAACTGTACATTACGTAATATGTTTTAAAAGAAGTTAAAAGTTGAAGTAGAGTTATATCAGTATTACTAGCAAAACATAAATATGATAACTGGTAGAAATATATTCATAGTATGTATCATAAAGACAACCTTAAATTGGTTATAACACAGGAGGCGAAAAATTATCCACAAAAAAGCCGTATTGACTATCTAACAGTGAGGTTTACCGACACTCCGTAGGAGGATTGAGAGCGCCTCTAGTCTTCATACTCGCAAACTGTAGGTGATACGGCGTATGTCTGTGTACTCGTGCAACTCATAGAAAGACAATGCTAGGCATGCTGGTTGAACTAAAGGTTATGAGTGTCGCTGTGCCTATGTGCTGTCGATATTTTCATAGACGCGTAAGAGCAGCTAAAAGCAGAACCAGATTGTATTACCGCTTCTAGAATATTGTCCTTTGAAAATTCACCTTTTTTTTAAAACGAGTACGAAAAATCATACCGAAATCTAAAATTCAATGCTATATCTCACGTGAATTTAATACTGGGATCGAGACGAGACGGTCTCACCTACATCTACACCTATTGCTTTAGCTCATACGATTGCTTATTTAAGAGACTGACTGAGTGCTAGCGGGGTAAACGCTCTGTACAAGTGAATTTGTGTTTTTTTTTGGGGGGGGGGGGGGGAGGAGAAGTGTGATTCACTTCGTGAGTAGAGACCTAAGGTAGAAAAAGAACCAATGCGGGGAGGGTATGAATGGCTTATGGACATTTCTAGGGGTTATATCGGTCATAAGGATAACACCATGGAGCACTGCCGACAGCTTGCACTAAAGTTCTACCCTAAATATATACTTTAAACCTCCTGTATTAATGGTCGATCCACTTACAATTATTTTAACTCATTTCCATTGGAAATAATTATAACATTTATGTTGCTGTGATAGCTCCAGCCAGCACTTATATGCCAGTATCATATCGTTAGATATAAGTGAATTCCAGAAGCTGTAAACCCAGCTCGAAGAAGAACTTAAATTGTGGACATTCAGCATTCAAAGCTAGAAGACACCCACATGACCAGCAAGCAACCATAATATCCTATGGTTTACGTGGTTGGTTATAACAGTTTCAATAACATAACTAAATATCACTTGTTTATACAGACGCTTGGGAATTGTATGTTACCGTCTTTCTGGGGATAGATAACTGGTGGTAGAAATACCGGTTATCAGGCCTGGTGATATGCTCAGCTCTTAGTCTTGTCGTTATAGTGGACCCAAGATTACTTTACACCTGCTTTCGTCACATACGGGGCAGTCATAGCCAACCAGCGAACCGCCCGAGACACATCTGGGCCAATACCGATCGCTGATTGGCTACGAACCAGTCGCCTGTGACGAAAGCATGTAAGGTAGTCTTGGGACAACTATATCAACAGCTGTCTTGGCTTCGATGAACAACATATTCTCAACATATTCGATGTAGGGCCTACTCGTACACTAGGCTACCTTCCTATGGAAGTACACAGCTAGTACAGTGTATTTACACCGCCAATAAACAAAGCCTTCTGGACAGTGTTGCCACGGTCGAACAAGATGGGCGGACATAGTAACCTGAATATAAATAACTTCCATCACATTAATTGGATTGTTGACACAGGGGCGTAATGGCAAACGTAAATTATTGAATGCAAAGCGCGGACGCCAAAAACGAAGAGCTATAATATCGACCAGTTATTGGCATTAAACAGCATGACTTGTCGCTTCCAGAAGCTACGATACCTTTGCTGCACAGAACGGTCATTTTTATCATTTTTAATAATTATTATTAATATTTTTTTAAAATGTTATGTATTGTTTATCCTCAGTCAAACAATAATACATTGAGCAGTTTGTTTGTAGTCTATCGATAGGATGTGTTTTTACAATGAACTTAGGTTGTGAAAATGAGGGAACATAAAATAAATAAATAATGTTCTTTATTTTAGCAGCACTAGCTACTACATTACATCATTAACAATTATTAACAACCTGGACAATAATTAGTCATCCATTACACACAACACATATACAGATAAAATTATGCAAATTCATTGTCAACAAAGGTGGCACACACACCTTTAAAACTATTCAGCGAGTATCTTAAAACATCATCTCTTGTCATCTTATTTGCTTTCAACATTTTATTAAACAATATAAAACCTGAATAAAATAAGGATTTTTGTGACTTTGTCTTATTTTTACGTGTCACAACTAACATGCTACTTCCATGACTACTTGACTACTTCCTTTCTTACATGCTACTTCATTAACATCATTTATTATACGAAAGTTCATGGTTTTATATCGAGAATAGAATTAATGTCGAGAATTCTAAGTTACAATTATATCTTTTCTTTCTACGTTAGCTACTGAAACGCGTTTCCACCACTAACTTACCAGCCTTACATGATTGCATGTTAGCAGTGAACGTCTGGGTATAATGTTATTTTGATTGTTTCGTCTTCTCCCCGCGTGAGATATAAAGAAGTCGACTCAATCATCTCTAAGTCACTTCTAACCACGGGCAGAACATATTTCATCTAGATACGCGCCCTAGAGCAATGATGCTCCCCATTCTAGAGTTACAGCTATGTTCTTCTGATTGCGTGTTCCTCTATACTTAGTCGGAACATTGCAATAAATATTGTCTGCCCTTGTATCCTGCCCGCATGCGTGAAAGGTTTTGATACCCATTGCAATACCAACGGTCGTAGAAGGGAATATTTCAAGGAGTTCTCGGAGATGCAAAACATCAAATATTAAAATTAACTGAGTGGTTTGGAAGGGGTTAGGGCAGCAACTATGATGTTTTCCTCGATTTAAATCGTACGTCGTTTTTAATCGTTTTAATCGTCGTTTAATCGTTAATCGTGTTTAAATCGTTAAGTATGAACATTTAAAACAAGTTATTCCTTTTAATAGTAGTGGCTCACGCGGTACACGTGGGGCTCTTAATTTGGGAGGTCGCCGGTTCTATACCAGCTAGGTCGGCAATCCTAAAAGAAACGGTGTTCAACGGTTTTTCGGTAAAAATGTGAATGTTGGGATTGAGGTCCTATATATGAGGTAATATCTCTTAAACATTCTATCCCTTCAGTCCTCTACACTATAAGTCACCTGAATAGGTACCAGTGGTCCTTGATAATGTTTCTTACGAAACATTATCTCTAGAGCTAGGATGATCAGGACCTTTCAAAGTGAGAAAAAGGCAGACAAATAGTACCTTTAAAACAGCAAAAAAGGACCTAAAAAGGACCTATTGAATTTAATCGAATTCTATTGGTTTCATTACTTTCAGTGTTGTTTTATTAAATTAATTCAGTAACACCAATATATTTTTGTGGAGAGGGGGGGGGGGGGGGGAGGATAGTTTTTGTCGATGTATCAAACACAAGAATCTGCAGACATCGGCTGGCTCATCTCATCTCCGACTCATCGTTACAGTATTCGACAACAAACAAATCATTGCGTATGCTTGGCCCAATGATGTGGCAAGTTCGACAATGCACTCGCACGTTTTGCATCCGTTTTAGCAAATTATATCAAAATAGGAAAATAGTCCCTTAAAAATGCCCAAAAAGGACCTTTTCTCATGAAATGATGTCAATAGGCATTTTAAGGCAAAATAAAATGCATATTTTTGGCATCCCTAACACTTGAAACACACTTAAAACTATTTTCCAGGCGAGTATTTACCAATAGAAAAAAAAGAGATGTCCTGAACATCCTAGCCCTATTAATTAGTAACAGATGCATGTAATTAATGTGATTAAAGTGCCGAACACAGTTCTTGAACTACACATTGCACAAAATGTGCAGAGCTGCACGTTAAAGTATCCCCTGAAACGAAGGTGAAGTGAAGTAGTGATCTAGTGACGTTGTAGGCCAAGGAAACTGTGGTCATTAACGAACATGAAAATAAGGTTTCAATGTGTTCCACTGTCAAAAAGGAAATGTTACGACGGAGATCATTAATGTATTTCTTGGGGGCATTTTTTCTCTTATTCCTAATATGTCTACCGAGTTATGAGTATCGCTCTTATGTAGCCCTTCAACTATAGTGTATTGCAATGAATCTGTGGTCCTAGGATCCCGCCCACCTTCCCCTACTTCACTCTATACCTCAAATCGCCGGCTCGAGCCAGGTACCCCTCGCGGCTGTCTCGCGCCGGCGATTCGTGGTATGAAGTGAAGTAGGGGAAGGTGGGCGGGATCCTAGGACCACAGATTCATTGCAAAACACTTTACTCGGGGCGGCACTTTTCTAAAATATTCTGTTGCATATCCTGAAAATAATTATGTCTGGATTCAAATTTGTTCGTTCAATATTGAATTACATTAAAAATACAAGTTCGAAATTCGGGCACAATTCGTTTCACGATACATAATAAAAAGTTACAGAATATGGCTCCAGGCCCGCCTTCCCAACTGTACATTGCTGTTACATATTTATTTATAACTTTATCGGTTTCTTTAAAGCATTTTGTTAATATAAATACTTTACACCGAATGTATGTAGAATGGTTGATGCTTTTTATCTTAACCTATGTATATGTATAATAACTAAACTAAACCTAACAATAGAAAGGTATTTAATAGTTCCAAGATATTGACCCAATATTGGCTACATAGTACGATGTACTGAAGTGAGAGTGAGATAGCCTTTTGTTTTGTTTACACGTAGAATGTAGGCCCAAGGCGGTGTAATAATATACGGCACTGCCTTCTAGAGTTTGAGATGATCATTATTACCAGACTTGAGCCCTTGTGTAGTGGTAACATTAGAACACAGCTCGTTGCGGTTTGGTAACAAAATGTGGTGATGCTGCTTGAAGGCTGAAGGATGAAGACTCGGCGTGCAGACATCATATTCCTTGCGTGCTTGCATAGCCATGAACCGTTTCATTTTTTTAAAACATAATATGCCCATGATACAGCTTATATTTATCTTCCTTACTTGCTTAGTTATTGATTAAAATTCACCGGTTGTTTGAAAGTAGCGTTTTGACTGCTTATTTTTTAAGTGTTGAACTGTTTTTTAAAATCTAATTTTGTTTGTTTGTATACGTGTTTTATATCTTAAAAGGAAGTCTGCAATCTTAATTTTCAGCGTTTATCTGATGTGACGTAGGCTATATAAAAGTCTCTATATCAAATATTTTTATTTTCATGTATGGCGATGACTTTTCCATATTTGAAAACACATAAAAAAGAACAAAAGGGACAGTTTTATGTTTTAACTAACATCAGCGATAACGTGATCCATATAGAGCATCGATTAAGTCATACACTATACATGTGGTCCTAAATGTAACAATGGATTCTGGTGAGTGCTATTTTATTACACGATTAGTGTATAAGTAATATTTCTCAAGACTATCAATAGCTTTGTTTACGGGAGCCCATCTCTGGTATATGAGAATTGATTGTTGATCGGTATCTTTATAAAGCCAGGTGAAATCAAAGTTTGAAATTGTGGGATGCGAAGTACTAGGAAGGAATGTAAAAGCGATGCTAAATATATTGCATTTGGTTGAAATCTAAACATTTCTTTAGTATCTCATATTTAATTTTATCCAATCGCTAGGACTACGGGTGATTCGCCTAAAAATCTATGTTGTATTTCAACTCACTGTCGTGAACACAGTGTAAAAGAGAGTATATAGGATGTCACTTATGTGTTCCTTGCGATTTGATAATATGAGATTTTAATTAATAACAACATCGTCATAAAATTTCAATTCGTTTATGAACGAGATGTAACATCTTAAATGCATTTAAAATTGTAAATCCGTAACAAATCACAACAACGTGAACACACAATCATTCCACAATTTAGAGCACATCCATTCCGAAATAATTCAGTTACAATCGCAATTACGTCATATTTGAAGCTAACAACCATGTTGATAATTACTTTTTCACATAATCGAATTAGTGCACAAAATTGTCTGAACGTGCCTGGACACAAATTATTTCAACCCGTTTTCAATGGTTGACTATTGGAATAGCACGGTCAGTTTGTTCTGCTAATTTATGTGTGCAACAATAGCTTTGTGAAACGTAACAGATTTTTATAATTTACTTTTAGAAGCGACTTTGGAAGAGTGACAATTAGTTAATAAGCGTTAACGTATGGTTTTGGGTACGGTTGGGAAAGTCTCGTAGCTCGTGTCCCTATCCACGACCCATTATCCATGTTAAGATGAACACGTGAGAAAAGACATCGGAGACAAAGACAACATCTCACTTTTTCATTAAAATTATTTCAAGGGATCATCAAGTAAGACAAGTGTGTTTTTAACCATCTGAAAATGTTTGTAACATAAGATCAAATAACTATTGCACCCAAGTAACTTTCATGAAAATCGTTCGCGTACCAAACTATGTCATAATTTGAAGCGTTTTGCCTAGTCAAGAAAATAAGTTACTGATCTTTATCAAATAGCTTATTTGTGTGTATATCGAGCGTAAAGTAGGACAACCTTAATTTAAATGGGATACATCTAGGTTGCATTTCTCGAAGGCAGGTTGCATAAATAAAAATAATTTGCAGTAGTTAATTATTTTAATTTAATTTTTCTCACATTTTTATTTTAAATAGTGATGTGCTTTTCTAAAAACATAACACCAGTACAAGCGTATATAGCCGATAATGTCGACATGCATTGACGTGTTAGTCCATCCAATAGCTCTGCTAATAATATTTCACACTGATTCTTTCTTCATAAATTTGTCAACTAAACACTAACAACCTTATTGACTTCATGTCCGCATTGACTCGTTAACAATATGTCCAGTCTGCTTGTAACAGTCCCGGCGCCATCGAGGTGACAGACAGGCTGACAGAATATAGAAGCAGAGAGAGGCTGACACTTTGTTCGATGCGAACACCAGCTGTGGGTAGGCCTACCCAGTACCCAACTCTCTGTGTCAACGGATTTTATAGATATCTTGAGACCGCTTCTAGATGTTGAAAAGGTGATTCATACTGATGATTTGATTTTGTATCTGCTAAACGATGTATTTAAAAAGTTTCAAGCATTGTAATTGTTACGATTGTTTACCATACATTTTTTAATTTATTATAGAAATGAAAATCTTAACAATTTCAAAAAAGTTTTCGAATACATCGTTTAGCTAATACAAAACCAAATTTACGGAAACAATAACTTTTTCCATATCTTAATGCGTTCTCAGGATATCATTGATAAACCGTTCATTTTGCTTGGTTTAATATTGCATGCTACTCTTGCAGCCCCACGATGTACATCAGTAAGGGGTCAAGTTTTGAACTGTTAGACCGATAAAAGTAACAATTAATGGCTATCACTACGTTTATCAAGCGGACTGGGCTCGCACTTGGCGGTGCGAGCCGAGTTTAGTGCGCACTGAGTTCGACTGATAAACACCTAAGCTCGAGCTTATTTCAGTTCTGTTAAGAAGCCGATCTAGCCCGGTTGAATATGACTAGGGATAGGGTTTAATAGGAGGAGTCTGGATTGAAGTATGCTTGCTAAACGGGTTCCGAACTCAGTGCGTACTGAAGTCAGTCCGAACCCAGTCTGCTTGATAAACGTAGTGTATGATTTATACGTGTCTGCGAGTGTATACACATGGATTTAGCCGTTCACCTCATTAGCAGAGCAATCCTCAATATCAAACACAACGTCTGTTATCAAACACGCTGGACAGTGGCGCGTTCCTAGAGAAGATAAGCCATTATCAACCGTCCCCAATCAAAACGAAAGTATATATGGAATTTTATATACAAGAACACAAATGTAGTTTGTTTAAAATGTTTCCATATTGCCCAGAAACTAAGATGAGTACTCTCTATCTAACTCTAAACTCTCAATTCAATATGTGTAACCGACCATGGCCACGTGGCCGTGACCGAAAGTCGGTTAATTATTTATTTAAAGATATGGGTTGTGGCGAGCAGGACTACGGGACGTAAATGAGGGCACTAATAGAAGTTACAGACATAGTACATTATATTATCAATTACACATTTAAACACTAGAAATACAACAAATACAAATACAACTTTAGCCAAACATAGTGACAAGCTCGGTTCAAAAGCTGGACGACGAGTGCCGGGACAACAAGGCAGTTCGCGCGCCTTTCGCGCGCGCACGCCGTGGAGCGAAGCTTACCTTGCAGATCTCACGATTTCTGCAGCATTCGTTCCTAGGCGCGGGAAGTGTCTTAATATGACACCGTTCGTCAGCTAGATGAATAAATCGAATGAATATCTTTATTCAATATAGATGGCTAGATGGATTCAAACTAGGTTAGCGTTGGCTGAGTGGTAGCTCACGAGATCATGGATACGGGTTCGATTCTTATAAGAGACAATCTTCATTGCTTCGACCATAATACGATGTTTGGGACATTCTTTTTCAACTATTCCACTAGCCAACGGGGCTAAAGAGAACAATATTATCCTATAGACCATATGTAATAATATTATGTCGATGCAATTTATTATTTTACTTATCCCAGGATTTTCATTATATATCTGTTTTGCAGTCACACAGTAATGAAATGTATCTCATTTATATACATATACATGTATTTCTGAACTTGGTTCGTTTGGATTTCTATTTTGAATTATGTTTGTGTGTCAAACCATTGATAGAGGCTCAACTAATTGGGTTGAAACTTTCAATAATGAAAAGTGGAGGAGCTCCAACAAAAGTCTCCACTTAACTATTTTCTGCATGTATTTAATATTATATTACATGTGCAGGTTTGATAGATTGAGTCATAAGGCCATAAGTTAGTGGTTGAGTAGGAGATTGGTGGGATGTTGGGTTGTGGAGTATAGAAATAACACAATGTTTGTCTGAACACCTGCTGATGATGATTGCATGACGCGTTTCATCCTGTTGTTGTCTTATGACGTCACTTAGCCCCCACAACCCACCGCGTCGCACACCGACAAGTGCGAACAGTGAATAGCGGCAGAAATAAAACGGGGACTAGAAAATGACGACAAGCTTACACGAAGTTTTTGGAATGAACTCTACATTGGGTTTCATTTTAAAACTTATTAAATCTCTAGGCAGGAATTTAAAAATGGTGTCCTTGTGAAAGAGTGCTTTCAATGTGAGCCCCTAGTCCCCAACTTGAAGCCTTTGTGCTATTTGATTTCGTGGAAATTACATTTCTGTGAGATTTTTCTTCTTCGGTTTTATTTTAGATTAACGAATTGTCTGTTCTTTTCCATGTTCATTTTGAAATTCAATATGAAAAAAACAGCTTTAAAACTGTCTCACTTTCCTATCGTTTTGCGTTTTCTTTTTCCTTTTCAGCTTGATTAATTATCATGACTTACATTTGTTCTCTATAATTTGATTTCTCATTTCAGTGCCAGGCGTTGTCTTTGCTACACATCCTCAATTCTCTTTGTAAACTTTTCTTCCGTCTAATTCACAGTAATTATAATTAATTTTCTCTCATTTACTTCCTGCTCTCTTAAATTACCCTTTAATTTTATTCTTTTTATTACATAATCTCACAATTTTCTCTTTCCTTTGTCTTTGTTTGATTCGTTAGGATTAGAGGCTATCACAAATTACAGCCTAAAGGTTTTAACACCGAACCAAAAGTTGTCACTGCTAATCAGTTAATGTGTGAAGTGTCTCAAAATGAAGTCGAATCTCTAGCCCGACAATTGCGTGTTTCGCGCGAAAACTCAGTCCCACAACGATTTGTGTATTTGACATATTGTTCCAGTGTTCCAGTGTTCACCCAATAGGAATCCAACTACCTAATGTCTTTACCGTGTACTGCCCGAGCGTGTTAGCTGATTGATGACCCAGTCCAAGGGTGCTGCTAAGCGGTGAGATAGACTCGGAGAGGATTAAAAATAGGACACTTAGGCTTTATTCATTAATTATTCAAAGCGAGAACATGAAATCGATAAAAGAGGCGGGCAGACGAGCAGCCCCCACTTCACGTAAGAAGCCCCCAACGACACTTGGGAGCCTCAGGCTACGACTAATTGGAAGAAATGCCGCTTAAACTAGTGTAACAAGGATTACGAGCTGCATGAACTAGTGTAACAAGGATGGCGAGCCGCTTAAACGAGTTTAACAAGGATGGCGAGCCGCTTAAACTAGTGTAACAAGGATTACGAGCCGCTTGAACTAGTGTAACAAGGATTACGAGCTTCATGAGCTAGTGTATTAAGGATGGCGAGCCGCTTAAACTAGTGTAACAAGGATTACGAGCCACTTAAACTAGTGTAACAAGGATTACGAGCCGCTTGAACTAGTGTAACAAGGATTACGAGCCGCTTGAACTAGTGTAACAAGGATTACGAACCTCTGGAACTAGTGTAACAAGGATGGCGAGTCGTTTGAACTAGTGTAACAAGGATTACGAGCTGCATTAACTAGTTTAATAAGGATTACGAGCTGCATTAACTAGTGTAACAAGGATGGCGAGCAGCTTGAACGAGTGTAACAAGGATTACGAGCCTCTTGAACTAGTGAAACAAGGATTACGAGCCTCTTGAACTAGTGTAACAAGAATTACGAGCCTCTTGAACTAGTGTAACAAGGATGGCGAGTCGCTTTATTCTTTATTCGTTTGCCTTGTCATTCGTTGAACTAGTGTAACAAGGATGGCAAGCAACTTGAACGAGTGGTAGTTTTATCTAAGGTATCGGTAAAAAATAATAGTTGTTTTGTTTCGGTTTTGGGTTTGCAACAAATATTGTCGTTCGATTACGGTTCGGTTCGAAGAAAATACAATAAAGATACTTTGGAATTTGGTATTTGTTCTCTTTTCGTTTCTCAGCGCACTGTTGCCGGCACAGTAACACTCTTGTGAGTGCGCACAGCGGTTAGAGATGTCTTCAAACATGACAACACTGTCTCCATACTTAGTATCGACCAGCCAATGTTCTTCACTTAAGCACTTTTGATCGCACTAGCAAGTCTTAAAAAGTCGCTCATGAAAACCTTGCCTTTTTATTCGTTGCTCTTTTCACCATCCTAACGGAACATCGTTTAGTACGTGCCTGGCAGTAATGTTACACCCATTGATCTGATAGGGAGAAAAGAAAACGGAAATTTAGTACGCTGCACATCCGACGATTTCTTTATTAATTCATTACGAGTCAAATCGACGTGGAAATTATTACTGAACTTTTACGAGTCATAAACTATGCGAGAAAAGTGATATCGTACAAGGCTAGGGAGGGGGGAGGGAGGGGGGGGGGGTGATGACTTTAGTCTAAAGAATGTCCTGTTGCTATGCGACGAAGGTAATTGATTTGAAAGTAATAACGATTTACTGGCATCATAGCCGGAGGTTAATGTAACCCGACGACTGTTCGTCGTTTGTGTTGGGTTCTTGGTATTCAGGGGGGATATAACAATAGAATTGCGGCTTCGTTCACCATATCTTGTAAAAGAAGAAGCATAACAGTATTATCTTCAATTCAGCACAATGCTCAGCTACGGTTAATCGAAATTAGGAAATGTATTGTAATTAGTTTTGTAACAATGAATAAGATAGGGGTTTATTAAGATAACTCATTATTGTTAATATCCACAAAAACAATTGCATCAATGTAAAAATAGTTATATATATGGTTTAACAATGGAAATTTTTTCACCTTTAATTATATAAGTGGGAAAACCATACATTAATATAAAATAAAAACATCCAAAATTGAAAGAATGTAGCTAACAAAATTCCTTTTAGTTTTATAGTAACAGTGATATATACAAATTGTAGAAAGTAGATAGGTGCGGCTAACACTGATCGTACACTATTGGCATAAGTTGATGCTTTTGTTAAAGATGCTGAATTCATTATATCTAATTAATTATTTAAGTAACTAATTAAATTAATTCAATTAATTTAATTAAGTTAATTAATTCATTGATGTTATGTCTCTGGAAAGCAAAAATAAATTTGCAACACAAGAAATTGAAAACCTCTAAAATCCCCCCCCCCCCCCCCCCCC
>OX246745.1:18284729-18538287 GCA_945910005.1 Isoperla grammatica
TTATTTAGAACAGTTTTCACCGTGTAGTCCAAAGATCCTTATGTAAGGTCTAAGCTATTGTTAGATTAAAACTAAATGTGTGAATGTTTAGGCCTATATGCCTCTATTTCTAATAGTACAAAAGTTACATTTAAAATTTTTTACAATCATACAAGAAATAACAATGGTGAGTGGCTATGAAAGCAGTAATAGTATACAATGGTCTTCACGTTGTTTTTTTTACATACATTGTTTACATATGCCTACATTTACATTGTTGTTATACATTGTTTTTGTTATAAACTAATAAGTAATTTTCTTAATATAATGTGTTAAGAATAGTAAAAGATAAGTCTAAACTAAAGCTAATTTTATAATAGTTATTGGATCAGATATTACTAAAGAATTCTTGAAGGCTATAGTAAACCTTTTGTATTAGAAATTTTGTAAGTTCAGATTTGAATCTATTGTAGCTTGAAATATCTATTATATGTCTAGGAAGATGGTTGTAGAGTTTTTTATTTAAGTAGTCTGAGTTTGTCTGTCCTAATTTGGTACAGCATGAGTTGAGATGAAGGTCTTTTTTATGACGTGTGTTGAAGGAGTGTACGCTAGCATTTTTTGGGTGATTATGGATGTTTTTCTTGATTGACAATATTGATTTAAGAATGTGTAGGCTTGGAACGGTGAGAATGTTAAGGTTTATAAAGTGTGGTTTGCAATGATCTGTAGGACTGAGGCCAGATATAGTTCTAATCGCTCTTTTTTGCATTATAAATACTTTGTGAATGTGAGTGGATGCTCCCCAAAACTCTATTCCATACCTTAGATGAGATTCAAACAGTGAAAAATAGCATATTCTGGCATTTGTTTCATTGCTTATTTGCCTGATTATTTTAATTGCAAAGCATGATGAGCTTAGTTTTGGTAGAAGCGTATTTATATGTGCATGCCATGTTAGGTTTTGGTCTATTGTTATGCCTAAAAACTCGGTGTGTGTGACTCGTTTAATCTGTGAATTGTCATTTGTGTTAGTAAGGTGTGGTATAGAGATAAGTGACTTAGTTTTTTGAGAAGAATGAAATTGAATAAAATAAGTTTTTGTGGCGTTAAGCAGTAATTTGTTCATTGTAAACCATTCAGTAGATTTCGAAAGTCTTTCCTCTGCGTTTTCTTTTAGAGGTAGAACGTCAGTGGCCGTAACACTTGTGGTAAAATCATCTGCAAATAACTCAGCCTCGTCTATGTTTTCAGTTATGTCATTAATAAATATTATAAAAAATAGAGGCCCGAGAATAGACCCTTGTGGGACTCCACATGTAGTTTGCTCATAATCGGATATGGCTTTAGTAAGTTTGTTGTTTTTTAATTCAGCTATTTCTACGTATTGTTGTCGATTAGTGATGTATGAAGTTAGGAGTTTCAGTGCATTTCCGCGTATACCATAATATTCTAATTTAGCCAATAGTATTTTGTGGTCTACACAATCAAATGCTTTTGTGAGGTCGCAGAATATACCCAACGTGGGTGTGTTTTTATCAATTTCTCCAGCTATAGTATTGATAAATCGGCTTATTGTATTGCTAGTTGATTTTCCTCTTCGGAATCCGTTCTGCCTTTCAGTTAAAATATCCTCCTTATCTAAGAATTTAATGATTCTATTGAAAATAATAGTTTCTAAAATTTTTGAAGCAGCTGGAAGAATGGATATTGGCCTATAGTTACTGGGGATATGTTTATTTTCCTTTTTAAATATTGGAATAATTTTTGATACTTTTAACGCTTTGGGGAAGATTCCTTCCGTTAAACAGGTGTTGAATATATCAGTTAGAGGCTCAGCTATACTGATTATACACCTTTTTAATATTATAGTCGATATACCATCAATCCCCGCAGAATGTTTTGATTTTAGTTTCTGTGCAATGCATTTAATTTCATTGGGATCAGTTTTATAGAGATAAATGGAGTTTATTGGGCTTTTATTTGTTTTTGTTAGGTAAGTTTGAAAGTTTTCATTTTGATTGTGCCCATTATTAGTCAAGTTATTTGTAAGATTTGATGCTTCATTTGCAAAATAGTTATTAAAAGATTGGGCCACTGTTTTAGGATCTTTGATTATTTTATTGTTTAAGTGGAGAGAAACATTATCCAGGGGCTTTTTTGGCTTCCGATTTGTTTCATTATTAATTATTTTCCATATTGATTTTGATTTATTATCGGCTGATGATATTGTTGCTTTAATTTGGTTACATTTGGCTATTTTTATCACTTTTTTATATATTTTGACATATAATTTAACGTAATCTTGTAGAAATGGCACATTAGGAAATTTTGACTTAATATCGAGGAGACTCCTCTTGTTTGCACTTGAGATTTTGATGCCCTTTGTTAGCCAATTTTGTTTTTTGTATGTTTCCTTACTCTTAACGGTTTTGATTGGGCATTTTTTATTAAAATGTGTTTGTAGTATTTTTTCAAATGAATTATATTTATCATCAGCAGTGCGCGCGATAGTTACGTCATCCCAGTTCGCTTCCATTAGACTTTCGGCTAGATTATTTAAGGTGGAATTGTTTATTTTACGAATTGTTTTGGTTATTAATGGCACTTTATAGTTTTCGAACTGAATTGCAATTTCTTGGGCATGATGGTCAGAGATGCCAAAGTTTAGTACTTGTGATTTAAAAGGAAGTGTGGTATTGGTGGCTATGTTATCTATAGTTGATGAGGTATGCCACCGAGGATCAATTCTCGTTGGCTCGTTTATAGTAATTAACATATTGCAGGAGTCGAAGAGATTGATTAGCAGTTCTTTGTTGGGATCTTTGCTATCAGATGACACGTTGATATTGAAATCTCCTAAAACAATAAGCTGCTTGTTTGATTTTTGTAGTTTAGCGAGTATTAGTTCGCAGTTTTCTAAGAATTTGTTTATTTGACCATTTGGTGATCTGTATAGGGCTACTATTACTAAATTTGACGTTCTTCTTTTACCGGTACCGGTACCATTGTTGTTGTCTAATTCAATAGAAGTACACTCGATATCCCTATCAATGCTGTATTTTGATATATTCCGCTTGTGTATTGTAACTTGTAGCCATTTTTGGTGTACAAATATTGCTACACCTCCATGTGTGAGCGTTTGCCTGCAGTGGGAGGAGATTAATGTGTAGTTTTCAATTGTTAAATTATTTATGTTGGCAGTTGATTTCCAGTGTTCAGATATACAGATTACGTCCACAGTTTCGTTGTTTTTGTTTTTTTCCTCCAGTATTATGTTTAGCTCTCTAATTTTAGATAATGTTAGTCCTTGGATGTTCTGGTGTAAGATTCGAAATTCGGAGTTTTTGTTTTCAGGATTATGTTTTGTTTTTAAGTGAGATTTGTCATTTACGTCAGTTGAAATATTAAGGTCAGTGTCACTTTTAACTATCTCTTTCTCTATGTATTAGCTCTTTTGTTTAATATTATTATTGTACCTTGAAGTTACATTGGTTGCTCGGCTAGGGTAGCGAGCGCTATGGCGATCAGTGATCATATGTGGCGTTTCCCCCTTTGCCGAGTCCTCACGGGTCAGGGCAGTCTTGACAGCTGTTGCGGTGGCCTACACTACTCACTAGAATTAGTGATGCCTTTTGCATAACATCTGTTAGATCAAATATGTATACAAAGTGTATTTTATACTAGTTTATAATGGTATTATTGCCAATTCAATATGTATTATCTCACATTCATATATTTCATGTTCATATGTTTATGGTGTCTGTAAAATATCTGTAATGAAGAGGTTGGCTACACTCAAAGGGGCTTAATAGCCCTACGTAGCACGCCTTTAAGCCAATAAATATCAAATATCAAATATCCTTCTTTTACCCCTGGACGCGACCACGTCAGGTTACTGATGCTAGGCCACAGCATCAAAATTAGTGATGGAAACATTACAAAATAAATCTGTGCATGTACAATTAATAGTGCCGTGCGTTGTTAACGTCGCGATCGATGCCCGTTTGTTACTAGTGACCTATTTCGTTACAACATGGAGGTCTGTGGCTGAGAACTTAAGCGATTTCTTCATATTTGTTTGTATACATGTCCATACAAAGGGACGTGTGAAGAGTGAATACTGACAACAGAAGTAAATACACTTTCTAGGCTATGCATTGTCCTGTATGACTGTAATAATAACTATTCTAAATACCACAATACCCAGTAGTCATCTGAAGAAGAAAGACATGAATTTTCCCTAGCGCGGAAAAATTATTATTATTTAATATGGGGTTCGGATTGCGGGCTTAGCGAACAGTACACATCCGAGCCTCACCGTCAACCACACTGCCTGTCCTTAACAGGGAAGGATACATCTACGTCAAAAACCGCACAAAATTTTCTTTTTTAAATTATATCACAAGAATGGACTTCGAAATTGAAAATCCGAAACCAACAGCGCACTGTGGTTTAGTAAGCCCTACACATTGAATGCTCTAAGTTGTGACTTATGTTATAATCAGTAAATTTTTTTATAAATAATTAATTTGAATACTAATTATCGAATTATAATCAAAATACTACTCTAATGGTTATAATATTTTATTCAGTATGTAGGGCTTACCAAAGCACAGTGCGCTGCTGATTTAGATTTTCGATTTCCTGTTACAATCTTGAGAGGTAATTTAATAATGAACATTTTCTGCGGTTTTTGACGTAGAGACTATCCTTCGCCCCGCCTAGAAGTTGTTAAAATGTATTGCATGTATTTAACGCCCATGCACAGATAAGTACGGCGGCGAAACTATTAAGCAGTTAATCAATCCAGCCATTAGCGCTAAACTAATTGCGCATTATGAGCGGTCAAGAGGTAAACGCAGCAACAACAACAACAGTAACATGCGAACAATGCGGTGCGGAGCGCTGGATCGCCCGGTATTCAAGGAGGTGTTGTGCTTACACATTTAGAAGGGCTAATGGATTGAAATTTCAACGTGGTTCACATTTTTTGGCTTCACACGAACGTTGACTTAACTCCCGAGCTTAGAAACTGTGAGGATATTGGTGCGAGAGAGGCCTGTGGGTTTATTATACCAAAGAAATAGAATCATAGTCTGTAGTTTTGAGTGAAATAATGTTCGTGATTAAGTAAGAACATGTTTAGTTTGACCATTAGAATATGAGAAGGTAACATAAATGTTTTATATTATTAAGAAGTATTTTTTACACGTTTCCGTCTGATAAGTTTATATTAAAGCAATGAAGATGTTGAAGCATTGTTGTGATCTAACTTTAATTTTATTCAATCTAAAAAATGATTGAACTAAATTATATCATTAAAATTTTACTTCGAAATTTACGTGATACGCATGTACTGTTAGAATAAAGCGGTATCTAGCGTAGAACATACTTATTTCAAATGTCAATTCCATAATACTATAACATGCGAAATGTCATATGATTCCTGTAAAAATGTTGATTATGTTGAAGCATTGTTGTAATCTAACTTTAATTTTATTCAATTGAAAAAATAGTTGAAATAAATTATATTATCAAAATTTTACTTTGAAATTTACGTGATACGCATGTACTGTAAGAATAAAGCGGTATCTAGCGTAGAACATACTTATTTTAAATGTCAATTCCATAATACTATAACATGCGAAATGTCATATAATTCCTGTAAAAATGTTTCTGTGGAGAGTGTGAGTTATTTCTGTTTATTAGAAACAGCACAAAATTAAACTCTAGAGCGCCATAAAGGATTTTGTTTAAAACATGGCTGCCGCATTCCCCGAATAGCGCTTATCTGCTCCGGCAAGAAACATTGAACTCCAGTAGCCGAGTTATTCCGAACAGTGTCTCCGCTCATTGTGAGCACAAAGTTCGAGCCTGGATAAATAATACCTTCGCATAGAAATAACGCCAATAATTATTCCGCAGTCTGGGACGAACATAAAGGTGTGTTCAGAATTGATCCACATCGCTTAAGGGGAGACTGGCTGCGGTATTGAAACAATGAGACCATGTTGATATCGTCGCTTCTATCAAGATGTGAGAGATACTAACTACGAGTGTTGCTGTCGGGAGGAAATATGTTTTTTTTTTTCGGGAAACACAATTTTCTAAATTATAAGCAACAGGGCACATGTATTCTTCATACAATTTCCTAAATAACTAGCTTTTAACATTTTAACATAAGATTGGACAAAATCATAAAGGTTGGGAATTCGGCAAGACAATACATATATAGCATGAGGAAAAAAGTTGAAAAAAAACCTCTTCGGACGAAATATGGTGAATGTAAATTGAACCAATATTAAACAGATTCATTATCGTCAACATGAATACGATATGTAGTTATTAACTCTTGCAGCTTTGTTTGTCCATATTTGCATATTATTATTACATTATTCCCTGTGCCAGAGAAGCAACTGGGCAGAATAGTTGCGTTAGTCCTGCAATATGTGTGTTAACTGTTAACTTAAAAGCAGTTTAAAAAAGAAATGCGAAATATTAAGTATGCGCAAAAGCGAAAAGTTATGTACCTTTTTCAATAAGTCGCTAACTAATAAACACCACTAATGCTTTTCTAAACGACGACTAGTCGAAAAACGAGACGGATTCAGATTCGCGTCGTTTTGTTCCGCACGATTCGTGCCTAACTCGTGAGCACTCGTGCATGGATAAATAAAACTATTTCAATTGAGATGGAACTGTTTCTAATACGTTACTTATTTCCGTGTTAGATAGTGAAGTAACCTAGTTTACCCAGGATGCACCACCACACGAGGAACAAAAGAGTATTCAATGGGCCTCTGCCCGAGCCGACATTAATGTTAACTGACATCAACATGAGACTCCATTAGGAATGTCTAATGGGATGTAATGGAGGCATGCGGGGTTAAGTGCTTGAACTGGTCTTCTTGAGGTTTCAACACAACCCAACCAGGCGGAACAAGCGATAACAAGTCGCAATCAAATTAACTATTCAATTACGTTAATGTGTGCATGAAATCCTTTTGGTTATACTTTCGTCGGGCGTGGAAAACGTCTCGGGTTTCCACGGCGAAACCGAAATACTCGGCCAAATACATGATGGAAGCTAACGGGGCCGAATACCTCCTCGTATCACGAGAAGAGAAGCATCTTATCAAAGTAGGCGTAATGTTCTGTAACATACGGTATTATAAAATTGTGAGGTGAGGCAGTATATGGTTTATCAAACAGTTAGTGTAGATTTTATAAAATCATAAAAATGTTTTTAAAATTTTGATAAACATATTTTAATTTTTGAAATCATGGTGATATGAAGTAAACAAATTTCACTTATTGTCTACTTGCTCATAACCAAGGACTGTGGGTGAGATTATACAATTTATTATGTGTTTCTTTGTTATCAGGGCTCCAACGCTACCGATAGCATGTATTGTACGTCACTACCATACAGATAGATTAAGGTCAAATTCCAAAGTTAAAACCCCAGTCTGAACCGAGTTTGGAACCCTGGACCTTCTGTATTGGAAAAAGGAATAACCCATATGAGCAACTAGCGACATAAAACATAAAACAAGAAAACCACACACCTCAATTTTAAGATGAGGTTAGAGAGTTTAACCACAGTTCAATGTATCAAATTTGACTTCCATTTCTTTAAATCACGACGTCTTATTCACACATGTTATTGTTATAGAGTAGTAATCATGTATAATGTCACATGTGATTGGGGCCCAGATCTATTCACTAATAAAATCGCATCTTCAAAAAATTCACCAGTTACAGAGGAAAGTTTGATTTGGAAGGTTCAGGATTCGCGTCTCCTTATATATTTCGAGTCGAGTCCTTCAAGCAGCCGGGTTAATGAGGTGTGCGCTTGTTTGCTTGCTTGCAACTGATATCTCACGGAAATCAGCAACAAGTATTATGTCATTTTGAAAACGAATAGAAAGCAGCAATTCTCATTTCTATTTATGAACAGTTTGAAGAAGACGTGAAGGGTATTTAATATAGATTGGATACGGTTCGTCATCTACCAACCACCCTAATCGTTGCTAACATTGTCAGACGTGACCACAGTTGCAATGGTATCACGTGTGACACCATTTCACGCTGGGATGTTGATTGGTTGATGCAACTCACATGCAGAACTAGTGTGTTACTTGTGCATATACGGTTAACATCCTTGCATAGTCTTGTATAAACACCTATACTGACGTTCAAATAGATATTTGTTGGAGAATTACTCTCGTGGGTGGAGTTTTTGTGAAATCCAGAAATGAAAAAAAATCACCTGGCTAAATTGGGAGACCTGGGTTCGTTTAGCAGTTGGGGTTGTTTTTTTAATTTGTGAATTCAACATCTACTGACTGACGTAGTTGAGCTCGGTATTTTGTTTTAAGTAGACACACGCCAAATATTATGTTACACACTGAAGAAGATAAATTGATCATGGTTGAACTTAATTGACATTAAGTAATTTTTATACTCATTACATTTTTAAAGTACTGTTTCTTACAATATAGCCGTTTCTACACGAAGAGTAAATGTTTCTCATTATACAAGTTGGTAACGATCATCATTGACTTTACGGTGTATTGGAACTAATAGAACTTTTTAGAGAGTCTCAATAATTATATGGTGTGCTGGCGGTAAGAGCATTTTAAAGTGACTCACAATACTTACGGTGTGTTGGAACTAAGATCACTTTTAAGTGACTCTCAATACTTACGGTGTGTTGGAACTAAGATCACTCTAAGTGACTCTCAATACTTACGGTGTGTTGGAACTAAGATCACTTTTAAGTGACTCTCAATACTTACGGTGTGTTGGAACTAAGATCACTTTTAAGTGACTCTCAATACTTACGGTGTGTTGGAACTAAGATCACTTTTTAGTGACTCTCAATACTTACGGTGTGTTGGAACTAAGATCACTTTTAAGTGACTCTCAATACTTACGGTGTGTTAGAACTAAGATCTATTTTTAGTGACTCTCAATACTTACGGTGTGTTGGAACTAAGATCACTTTTTAGTGAGTCTCAATACTTACGGTGTGTTGGAACTAAGATCACTTTTAAGTGACTCTCAATACTTACGGTGTGTTGGAACTAAGATCAATTTTTAGTGAGTCTCAACACTTACGGTGTGTTGGAACTAAGAGCATTTTTAGTGACTCTCAACACTTACGGTGTGTTGGAACTAAGGTCACTTTTAACTGAGAGTGAGTCTCAATACTTAAGGTGTGAGCGTACTTATATTTTCTCTTATTATTGTTTCAGTAACAGTTACTTCAAGATTCGCATGTAGCATATTTGAGGAAGCGCTTAACAAAGCATTATAGCACTAATCTTTTGGGTACTTCAGGTAAAACATGTTGCAAACATTATTGTTATTGGTGTACTTAGTTTTGTATACTTTGAGTATAATTCCAATTTGTTAATTGAATTGGACTTTCCATTATCGACGAAAACTGAAACAAAAGCGCACAGAGGGAACTAAATAAAATATATAGCTAATAAAATTGGCGACAACTAAAATGACGTGTTCATTATTTCCTTTTCCGCTCGCTTTCATTGTTTCGTTGTGATTGAAGGTACAGTCCCTGCCAAACATTTTGAATTCAATATGTTTGTTTATTCTACTCGAGTAATATAATATAAAACCACTAGAGTATTTATTTAATTGATTTATATAGAATACATTTATTTTCTACAGAGTAAGTTCCTTACTGTACATGTACGTGTGTGAGATATTAAGTACCCTCTCTTTCATACATCCATGCATTATAGTATAGATCAGTGTCACTTCGTCTATTTTGAGCAAATTCTGTAGAAGTGTACGATTTGGGTTCATTGCAAAGACCCACATAGCAACACTTTTGTTTTTAAAGTCTTATATAAAGAGATGTGGAAAATCTTTCTCATCCCCGTAAATGTGTTGGTGGTTCAAGCCGGTTATAGCGTTGTTTTCATGCAATGTTCTGATTTGGTGGAGGTGCCGGGTTACGTGGAAATTGCACTATTGACACCGTCATCACTGCTATGGTCGTCGACGTTGTTATGGTTAGCGTGCTACAACTATTAGTGTCATTGTAGTTCACAATTCATAAAATAATAAAATTATCTGCTAAATATTCCTATTTAATTGGAGTAATTGTTGTTTAATTTGCATAAACCTAACTACAAAATTAATGTTATAACTTCCAAACTTCATATCGACCTTGAGTAATTTATTCACATTAATAAGTTGTGTTTAAATTGGTAGCTAATTATCTGGAATTCAGTCCAATAGAATAATTTTAATTATCTGATCCTTTAAGTTTGGCTGTTCTGTGTATGTTATTCAAATTCGTAGATATTGGCGCTCGCCGCATTAGGTGACACGAAGCAGAATTGATACACTACTCCTTTATAACAGGTGTTTATGCTTGTACGCTAGCCACTAGAATGGGAGGCTGGATTTTGTGTGCAACGAAAATGAATTTCAAATAGGTTGGAGCAAGGGAACATTTCTACGCTGACAATGTAATTTCCATGAAGAAAAGACGAAAGACGGGGGACGGGGATTGAATGCTACAAATGCAATGAGAAAAGAGAGATGAGAGGGTGGCGGTGGAGGGGTGGATAAGGACGTAGAGAAGAAAGGAGTGAAGGACGAGAATGAGAAAAATATAGTGAGAAATACGAATGAAGTAAGGAGATAGAGCAAGAGAAAGAAAATTTGAATTTGAATTACACTTGGTTTAGCCATTTCGTTCTAAAAAGATTTTAAAACGAATACGATGTTCTCCGCTCCCACACCTTCAAAATACGCTCGGTTAGCGTGTTCAAACTTAGATCCCACTTAAGAGAATTAAACCTCAAATTATTACTTTATGCTAATTTGTGTCAAATCTCCCGAATAGCTGCGTCTGCAGTTTGCATCCGCACGTACGGCTGTGCGCGTAAGACAAAGCCGCCCGCCTGTGCAGATAATCCCAGACATTGTGTTCTTGTTCTCTGGATTATCTGCATTAAGTTATACAGAAGAGATCCTATGCTAAAACATGGTGATTGGTATACAAACGCGTTTGTGTCTTATAACCAGCAAACGAAACCGGTTTTATCTAGTAAAACCGGTTTTGTTTATCCTTTGTGCAGGTGACTTGTCTGTCCACACGGCGCGCAATTATTTATACATCGGAAAAGCTTGTCTTTGAAATACTGCCTCCTGCCAAACAGTGCGTAAAGAATTTGTTTTGCAACACCGTATTCAAGTTTGTAGCCTATATTTTCGTAGCCATTCACCAAGCCACGCGTGTGGGGTTCATAAGAAAAGAGGGGAACGGGTAACGGGGAGAGCGGAAACTTCACCTAATGGAGGATATGGCTAACTTTTCCATTTTCCTAAACACAACTTACTCTCTCTAGCTGACACGGCTGCTCCGAAGTTTCAATCTCCCCCTCACCCCTCTTTCCCCCAGGGTGCAACCCCCTTGCATATCCAGGGACCAACCGGCCTTCATTTGTGACTGTTTGTTAAGGGCTTTCTCTTCACTACGATTGAAAAGTAGAAAAGATGACTTTTTACACCAGCAAAACATAATGGTCGTTTTCACCATTGTGTTTCTGTTTTAAACTTCAAAGAGCCACAGACAAAACACTTTACTCTTTAAACACCCAACATAAATACAATAACATTCATTAAACATTTAATTGAGATCAAATACCTTTTTACATTTACATGTTTCTTTTTAGCAGATATATTTTTATGGCATCTAGTGTAACACGTATATAGAATTAGAATATAACCTACTCTGACCTCTTTATATGCTTAGATTTAATCTACTTATTTACACATATTACTACTAGGTAGGCGATAATATCATATGGCTTGTTCTTCATTCTTGAAATACTTCATGTCTGAAAATAGTGATCTACTGACAATCTGGTGAGATATTCGAACTAGCATCGCACATTTGTAATAATTGTGATGAATTTGAGGTTCAGTAACGTCGGCATAGATTTAAATGTTTGTTTTTGTGATAGTGAGAACAAAAATTATATTTCATGTCTAAATGTTAACTGCCTACGTTTTGGCAACTAATTTCACTTTGCATTAAGATTGCAAACGTAAGTAGAAGAAAATTATAAAACCGAAGTTTATACCCATTGCCATACTTTATTGTTTAAACTAAGGCAAGTCTAGCAAGATGAAGAAACTTAAGCTGTATGTTCACCTGCCTTGAGAAAAACCCGTTATCATTATGTTAAAATTGTATTAAAATTGTTTTAAATTGTCCCAAAAGAAAATCAACATATGTCATCCTATTGAGAACTGTATGCTCTTCCTTACGGTTTTTTAATAAAAAAAAATATTTCCGTTTTGCAGATGTTCTTAATTAGGTGTGAAAGGTGTCCAGCAACATAACATTACAAAAGCTAATTAAGAACATCTTAAAAACGGAACTATTGATTGGAACAAAGAAACATTCATAAGAAAGAGCACTAAAGTGTCTACAGGATAACGTATTTTTCTTTACATTTGGGAGAATTGAAACACATTTTAAAGCAATTAAGCAGACCGAAATCGGAAGTTCCGCAGGCTGAGTACAGATTCACTCTTAACAGTTATACGTTTAGTTTTTCAGTAACTAAGTTTGATAATGGGTATGAGAATAAAAAATGCAACTACGTTGATTTAATCAATAAAGATGAATAACTGCATATGTATTATTTACAAGAAATTAAATGAAATCAGAAGAATTTTAACTAATTTATAGATAAACGTTATCGCTAAATGTATGTAATTAAACTAAAATGTATGATTGCACACGAGTGTAGGAAACCAACGATAAAAGCTTGGGGTGTTTATGAGATTCCATGTGGAGGTTGTTGCCAAACTTTATCGGCCCGACGGGTCACAAGTTGTCGATGCCCTTACAAGCAAGCTGGCAACATCGTATACCCTGGCACAGCGATGTTAGCATACAGTTCGCTTTATTCTTCTCGTCGCTGTTACAACCTATATAGCAATATACAAAAGTATTTAATAGGGTCTCCATATAGTAGTACCAAACGAGCCCGGATAAAAAGATCAGGAACTCTATGCTGGTCATATTTGCTTCTTGAACGATTGGGAGATGCCTTGGTACAGGTTCCAGAGGAGCAAAGCAATACAAGCATAACGATCTCACATTTTTATATTAACGGGTACCGGTACGTGATGATCTTTGATTTGCGTGGTACTTGTTAAACCATCCAGTATACTTATAGTATACTCTATAGTATACTTACAGTATACTCCAGTATACTATACTTTAATGTCATTTGCTTCAAAGCGTTATTTTACAGTCCATTTACTTCAATTTAAACATGGTTTAAATTCTTTATTTTTAAAGTCCAACTGATTTAGTGTTTCAACTCACGAATACATCTATGTTCTTTGCTTTGTCTGTGGATGAGCCTTTCTCTATGAACTTTGTCAATGTCCAGAACCAAACACTTTTCGTTTCAGTTCCTTCTTTCTTCTATAAACTTTGTTTCCATGTAGTTCGTCGGCGTTTGTTTCTGACCCCGGGGTTCGCCTCCATCCATTTCTCTGCTGTCTCCTACGCGCGCAGCCTATTTTTCTCCATCTTCTGTCTCGTCTTTTATAACGAAATGGTGTTCATTCTTCTTCGTTCTGTGTGCACTTTACCTCGGTCGCGACAGGTGGGCTACCCTACTACGCATCGCACACTAGGAAATGCAGTCAGACGAAATATATTTTAATTGCATTCACGGTGTATTGAGGTTATACCTATCGGATGAGTTTTAAGGAACATTTAGTTAAAACATGGTTTGCTGAAAATATCACGCTAGTATCGACACTCAAAAAGTATTAATACAAGTTCTAGATATATTTAAGAATGTGTCATTGATTACAACGGTGAAAAAACGTTTGCATGAACAAGTGGGAATCAAAAAAATGCAGTACATAGATCTTGATTTTGTTCCCAATTTTTCTCCGTAGGTTTCATCCCCTTTGTTAGTACTTGTATTTGTAGCGCCATGATCACTAAAATCCAAACCTAGTGTGAATGCTGTTGTTGTCTCCATGCTGACTGATCTCATTTGCTCCTTGGCACACTGGAAGACAAGAATACTTTGCACAGTTATCTTGCACGAACTGAACCTGAAAAGATTTAAATTAACCTTACTATTTAAGGCATATTTTTATACAAATACACTCCAATGAAAATATTGTTTTGACTTCTACTATTACTACTACTAGTAATGTAGTAAATATTGCGAGTTACCTGATATAGAATGTTGCTTCTCCCAGTGGCGTAACTAAGGGGGGGGGGGTTTAGGGGGTTTAAACCCCCCCCGAAACTACATCGAGAATGATTTTACTTAATACTACATTTACTTAATACTATATTGTAAGATCCTTAAACCACTTCAGTGTATAACAATCGCAACAAACAACATTTTCATTATATTTATCATACCACTTCACTTAGATAAGATATATAATTTCTTTCAATTATTCAATTATGTTATTTATGTGTTCATCTACAACTAATACACCTTTCGCTCGAACCAGTAAAAGTGAGGGTACGTATAAATAAAAATGCGTTAATCTAATATTACAATATCACGGTCTATGAATTAAAATGTAAATAACGTATGTGACTTGTGCCACAATGTTTCACTTTATGTTGAGATTATATTGAACAACCATAAAACATTAAAAAACACAATTTCTATGCAATTCTTATTTAGAACTATAATCAATACCTACAAACACTGTAACTTCAATATAATACAAACAAACGAGTAGTGGTTCGAGTATAGTATTCTTTGAGTCTAAAACGCACGAAACAATTATAGAAGTGAAAAAAAATTTCGCCTTTGGCGAAATAGCCTCCGGCGGCTGGGGCTTCGCCCCAGACCCCTTTCAGTCCCCTCATCTCACTTTTCCCCAATAACCCCCCCCCGAAATATTTCCTAGTTACGCCACTGGCTTCTCCCTACTGGTAACTAACCAGAATATTGTAGTTTTGTAAGTAAATACTTGCAACAACTCAACTACAGTGTGTATATTTGGTGGCGATAGGACACGACAAAAACATACACACGAATGACAAGTAAAGAGGGAGACATATTGGTTTGGCGGTCTCAATTTCCATCCGATTACAATTCACAAACAACTAAAAATAAACAATACCCTTAACAGGAGATGAATATCATTTTCCTGTGAATCTACATTGGTTCTGCCGTCACAGCCAACACAAGCAAGTCCAGCTGACGGTAATTTCCGTCATGGAATTGTTCTCATAATCTGGCTCTTGGAAATGTTTAAGTATCTTTTAATAGCCACAGTTACCTGGGGTGGCAGCTGGCCTCGTTTGAGACCGCACGTGGCCGTATTTTTAAGCATTCTGTTCAGTATTGATTGCATGCGACGTCTCTTTGCATACATCTTAAATGTTGCCACATAATTTGTTGTTGTTGATGATGATAAAAGGAAGGATAGATTACCTTAATGTGTAAATGACAACATTTACAAATAATAATTTAAAATCATAATGTTGAATATATTGAATTGAATTATTAAGAACTGAAATGCGGATTTTCGATTTTACTTTTTTAGAAACGGATTTATTTTTTAACACATCAATTAATTATAACTACGCAACATTTTAGCTACTTCAAATGTTTCTCAAGGGAAGAATATTCTTTCATTATAAGGCCGAAAGCTTAATCTGTCGTGTGTTACTACACGAATGGGCTATTCCCACATTCCAGGCTAAAATACGCAAACTTGCAGAAGCTCACATTGATTTCCGTTGTCGTCTGCTCGGCAAGGCATTAGGAGATCACACTAAGACCTCGACCTGAATAATATGTGAGCGAAAGTAATTGCTTTCGGCGATAGTTCATGGTCAATAGTTCATTCACTCTCATAGTCGTAAGTAAGCACAAGGTGAACTCACTGGCGTAATGGTTATGCTTTTCTTTAATCAGGAATACTTACAACAATAGATATTAGTCAGTACAGGTGGCAAGCGCAAGATTATATCTCGTATTTCCCGCCTTTTGTTGCGGGTATCATGCGCCAGCTTTCCATCCTATTGGCTATTGTTCGCCGCACCGTATACATTTTATTGGCTTTCTGGGAAGAACTGCGTGATAAAATGTTTGATGTGAGATATTAAAGAGGGCTGATTCACGCAATTCAGTGTCTGCGAAAGGTGCTGTGTGCTGTGTGCTGTGTGCTGGCAGCTACAGGTTGCTACTTTACGAACGCACGACTGCACTAGCTATACTCTGAGTTATTGATTTGCTTTGCTTACGTAACGCGAGGGCTGTAGAACAAAGGGGCAGCGCCATCTTGGCTAGACCAGGGTGTGCCCATATACCAGAGAGTAGAGAGTACAAATGATGATGGCTTTTTCGGCGCTTTCATGACGGTGGCATTTCTTCAAGGACGTTCCAATTGGGAGATAAACAACCGAGAAGTGGAGGTTGATGCCAACGAAGCAAGACAACGAAGGTAGCAACAGGCCAGGCGAGTGGCCAGTTGGCGAGCCGAGTCAAGAAGAGACAGGGCTGGGGCGAGCAACTGGTGGTTACACGGCGGCACTGTTGAATGAAAATCAACAGTCTGCCACTTTCTTGCGTCCGCGGCACAAAATATTACATTCTAAAGTTTGGCTGGGCTCCAAATAGAAACACACTACTTGAAAGAGTCGGGTAAAATGTCTATGAATTGGAAGTGATTCATAAAACTGAGGGTAAATGCTCGTTGGCTCGTTTTTGGCTGTTATCTGCACAACGGTTATGGAATTAAACGCTATTTTATTTTAGAGTTTGATGTTAGATATATTTTATGTTATTCGTATTCACTAATTAGTACTTGAATACATATGAAAACAAAAACGGGAAGTAAATTCTTGGATTGGAAGTTTAAAAAAGGGAGAATAGAAAATTTTAGAACTAAGTGTTTGGTGGTAATAATATTGCAAACAAAATTTAATGTGCTATGAATATGTTTATTTGATATATTTAACTTACTATCTTTGCAAATTCATTATAATTAATAAAATTCCCAGTTAAAATCCAATATCAGGATGAACGTTTTTCCGAAGTCTTCATTCTTCCAAATTTTAAAACTAAAGAACGATCTTACATATTATCAGTACTATAGCTCTGTGCATCGCTTGACGTTCGTCTAGGGGTATATTTATTAAATACTGCCAATGACTTTCGTATAATAATACCTTTCGCTTGCGTCAATACTCTTGTTCAATCCCTATTTTCAATGTATCCACATCTTTATTTCAATAGGCAGCTCCTTATATTTCTGAACTTTTCTATCTATAATTCTTTTTATAATTGTATTCACATTTCAACTATTTGAATTGTGCAAACTAGGGATTATATTATTGTACATGTACATCTTGTTAAGTTTCCTAGTTGATATTGATCTAGTGGCCCATATTCGCAGCTTCAGAGCGAAACTGAGATATACTCTTTAAAACTTTCACTATAGACTCACTACTCAGGCTACAAGCTGGCTGTATGTTCACAATGATGCTGTGTAATTGCAAAGAAGTAGACTTCTATCCCGGTCGTCCCACTAAAGGCGAAGTGCCGCTCAAAGGATCTCGCCCCATTTGTGTGCCCCTAAGTGTACCCTCGAGGTATTGTTTCTAGGGTGTCATCTTCATTAGTTCGTCGTCTCCCCGCGGGTGTCGAGTAGCGCACCAGGTGATATATTAGTGACGTTCTGTACCTCTGTTTTATTCATTAGTTCCGCGGTGCAGCCCAGGCACAAAGGACCAAGAACAAGCGGCATTTAAAATTTAAAAGGCAGGCAGACATGAAAAGACCATCAAACATTGTGATATGCAAACTTGAAATGAAAAGGGTTTTTGTAAACATATTTTCGATAGCTTGATGCTGTTACAATGGTAGCTGTGAAGTGAAAGGATTGAAAAAAAAATAGTTGATTAGGACAGCAGGCGACGCGTAATGTAATCAGCATCCGATGTTGTAATTAAATTGCAAAGTTGTTGCATGAAGCCACATTAATTGCGTGATTACTAATGCCCTCAAAATGGTCACTTAAAAGTCCGTGGGTGTTGCCCCACTCTCTCTCTCTTTCTCTCTCTCTCTCTCTCTCTCTCTCTCTCTCTCTCTCTCTCTCTCTCTCTCTCTCTCTCTCTCTCTCTCTCTCTCTCTCTCTCTCTTTCTCTTTCTTTCTCCTTCTCTCACTTTCCCTCTCTATCCCTAGCACCTGTCACATTACCTGGTCTGACCTGCTTCTGTTTGGTAAGCTACAACAGTCTTTAGTGGTTTCACTTGTATCTTAATAGTCGTAGAAACAAGGAATAATATAGTATTATTGTAATTAGACGAATAATACTGAGCAGCATTCGATATATTTTAAATTATCTGATTTGACCTCAACATAAGACAATTTGAATCAATGTTTTTTTTTTTTAGAGTATTTGCACACTTTGAAGTATATTATTGGTAACTTATTTGTGTAATTGTAATACAAAATTACTTTTATTCCAAGAAAAGCTGTACAAAGACCATTTGTCACAAATAATTGTAATAATACAATCCCACCCACGCCAATATACTAATTTAGAACAAGAATTTTGAACTGAAATAATCCCCCAGTTATTATCAGATTTCCTTTATTGCGTCATCAAAAAGGCTCCCATGTAAATGGCGCCGCCTCTAGTGATGATAAAGTTGTAACGGGGGTCGCGAGAAGGGTCGAGTTGTTCCTTTCTTCCTTCCTGAGTAATATCCTAGTTCCGAGGCAGCCTACCCTACAGAACGAGAAGTGACCAACTTGCATTTGGTCTACATCCATGATGACTTAAATCATGTAGCCAAACATCATCTATGAGTCCTTACCAAGAAAACGATAACTTGTTACTGTATCTAGCAATAAATAAGACAAACACTATAATTTATTTAGTTTACTCTACTCGTTTTATTGTGTGGTTAGTTTATATGGAATGGAGAATTAATAGGTCGATAAATGATTTAAAATGTTGCTCATGCAGCAGAATTAATTGGCTGCGCATTATAAAATAAGATGACAAAGCTTCATCTCGACGCCGCGAAGCTTAGCAAGAAGTAACAGAGAACAACAGAGAGCTACAGCTACAGCTACTGCTACAGCTACAGCTACAGCTACAGCTACAGCTACAGCTACAGCTACAGCTACAGCTACAGCTACGGCTACAGCTACAGCTACAGCTACAGCTACAGCTACAGCTACAGCTACAGCTACAGCTACAGCTACAGCTACAGCTACAGCTACAGCAACAGCTACAGCTACAGCTACAGCTACAGCTACAGCTACAGCTACTGCTACTGCTACTGCTACAGCTACAGCTACAGCTACAGCTACAGCTACAGCTACAGCTACAGCTACAGCTACAGCTACAGCTACAGCTACAGCTACAGCTACAGCTACAGCTACAGCTACAGCTACAGCTACAGCTACAGCTACGGCTACAGCTACGGCTACGGCTACGGCTACGGCTACGGCTACGGCTAAAGCTACAGCTACTGCTACAGCTACAACTACAGCTACAACTACAACTACAGCTACAGCTACAGCTACAGCTACAGCTACAGCTACAGCTACAGCTACAGCTACAGCTACAGCTACAGCTACAGCTACAGCTACAGCTACAGCTACAGCTACTGCTACTGCTACTGCTACAGCTACAGCTACAGCTACAGCTACAGCTACAGCTACAGCTACAGCTACAGCTACAGCTACAGCTACAGCTACAGCTACAGCTACAGCTACAGCTACAGCTACAGCTACAGCTACAGCTACAGCTACAGCTACAGCTACAGCTACAGCTACAGCTACAGCTACAGCTACAGCTACAGCTACAGCTACAGCTACAGCTACAGCTACAGCTACAGCTACAGCTACAGCTACAGCTACAGCTACAGTTACAGCTTCAGCTACAGCTACAGCTACAGCTACAGCTACAGCTACAGCTACAGCTACAGCTACAGCTACAGCTACAGCTACAGCTACAGCTACAGCTACAGCTACAGCTACAGCTACAGCTACAGCTACAGCTACAGCTACAGCTACAGCTACAGCTACAGCTACAGCTACAGCTACAGCTACAGCTACAGCTACAGCTACAGCTACAGCTACAGCTACAGCTACAGCTACAGCTACAGCTACAGCTACAGCTACTGCTACAGCTACAGCTACTACTACAGATACAGCTACAGCTACAGCTACAGCTACAGCTACTACTACAGATACAGCTACAGCTACAGCTACAGCTACAGCTACAGCTACAGCTACAGCTACAGCTACAGCTACAGCTACAGCTACAGCTACAGCTACAGCTACAGCTACAGCTACAGCTACAGCTACAGCTACAGCTACAGCTACAGCTACAGCTACAGCTACAGCTACTGCTACAGCTACAGCTACTACTACAGATACAGCTACAGCTACTGCTACAGCTACAGCTACTACTACAGATACAGCTACAGCTACAGCTACAGCTACAGCTACAGCTACAGCTACAGCTACAGCTACAGCTACAGCTACAGCTACAGCTACAGCTACAGCTACAGCTACAGCTACTGCTACAGCTACAGCTACTACTACAGATACAGCTACAGCTACAGCTACAGCTACAGCTACAGCTACAGCTACAGCTACAGCTACAGCTACAGCTACAGCTACAGTTACAGCTACAGCTACAGCTACAGCGATTCAATGCCCACATGGCTCTTATTTACAAGATATCTGTGAATAGTGTAGTTAGAGGTTTTTGACGATTCCGATTGACTCCAGTTGGGAGCCTCGTCTGGATATTTCTACCAACCTGTGTGTCATCAAATTGTGATTTCATTTAGCTCAAGAATGTTCACAATGATTAAATTGTATTAACATTGACTTATATGTATGGACTTTAGTTTCGCTCGCTTCATTCCTTTCTTTTATTATATTACCCCAATGTGATGCATATGCATGTTGGGTGATTACAAATTTAATATATAGTATATAATAATAATAATAATAATAATAATAATAATAATAATAATAATAATAATAATAATAATAATAATAATAACAATAAGAAGAAGAAGAATAACAATAATCAAATTAATAATAATAATAATAATAATAATAAAAATAATAATAATAATAATAATAATAATAATAATAATAATAATAATAATAATAATAATAATAATAATAATAATAATAATAATAATAATAATAATAATAATAATAATAATAATGAAAATAATGACACATTTAAAAATAGTATTAATTCACACTTTGGATGTTTATGGCAGATTAATTTAGTTTAAATTTCGTAACAATTATTGAACACTTCGTATCAGGAAGCTCAATGCTTATGTCTATCATATTATCTTCATAGACATAACCAAAAAGACATACTATTCGTTGAATATAAACTTTTTGACAAAATCGCCGCTTATTAAAAATGCAAACATGATAAAATACCAGATTACACAGATGAAATCATTCAAATACCTATAGCCGCGAACACAGACCGTACACTTGGTGTGTACCTCAGTGTACACCTGGCATAAATATTTAATACTGTTCACGTAAGTACACACGTTGTACATTCTCTTTATCTTTTATTCTTGCTTATCGTTATAAAATATCTGCCCACTAGTTTGATGTAATAAATTATAAATATATTGCACCCCTCGTTTTAGATCGCTCAAGCTCTCTCTCACTACTAAAAGCAAGAGCACCTGTTCTTCTGCCTACTGGGTCTTTATAACACAGCATTGAATCTTTGCATCTTCTTTATTATTATATGAAGTTCCCTGCTATTCATTGGGGTTATTCTGCACAAAGGGCAAATGTGCTGGGAACCCACAGCTGCAACCCATAGAGATCCGAGATGCTCTCTACCAATACACGATGCGCAGATCACGGAATTTACGGAATCCCATTTATTCAAGTCTTTACAATAAATTGAAGATATGTCAATTATTGTTGGTACACAACTGTGAATCCTTCCGTTTCAGTGAAATACCGAGCTTTAAATCACAAAAGGTATGTTCTTTATAGAAGTATATCCAAGTTAAGTAATACATGATTGAGTTTGACTGACATTTAAATTGCTAACTAATTCAGTGTTTCAATACAGAACACAACTTAATTAAAACTAAAACTTTCCTAAATCAGTATTTTTCTGTTGAAAGTTCACCCTTCGAGAACTCTGCTAGTGGTAACCAACCATCTGAACGGGTTTGGAATGTAGTAAAGGGCGACCAAAACTTTGACGAATTACAAAATTAATGAAAATCTGACAAAAACTGTGATTTGTATCGTGGCTGAGGTAGATAATATTTTGACAATGATTGTGCGAGTCTGCTGTATTTCAGTCCCTCGATGGGGCGATGGGGTAGCCCGCTCTTCCCCGTGCAACGTGGTTGTAAGAGCTTCACAGCGCTATTTGCTATGTGCTGCTGGATCTGACAGCCATCGCGTCACAAACAACTTTAAGCACCCGCCATTTTCCCCACTCGTTTGAAAATGCGACTTTCAGCTTTTCGTCACAGATCGATAGCAAATACCCATTTCACCAACGGTTCTGACTGCCAAACAACTCATTTGTTCAACACATGTGATTATATATCATTCCAGGCACGAGTTTCACGACCCCATAAGATAGTTCGTGTCAATTATATATATTGCCATTATTTTTCAAGAGAGCAGTATTTTGAAAGTTCGAAGCTTGTTTTCATTACCGTATATATATATAAATAAATAAATATATATATATATATATATAACAAACAATACTGGTAAAATACCGTTGATGATATATGTAATAGATATGCAGTTTGAGATAAAAGCTCACATTTACCAACTGACGTAGAAATACACTCGACTCATGTCTGGTATGGGTAGAATAGGTGCAGAATAACTCTGCCTGTCGCACGAAGCGTCTATAAAAATCGACTTTATATTAATGCGTTGCTCATCATCGCAAGACATTAGCCATAGATTTGTTTTAAAAATATCGAACTATCCACAAAATCAACTAAGAAATCGTCTACTTAGAAAACAATTAAAACACAATTATATACACTGTATTATATGTTAGTCCCACCTTTGTAGCTTTCGTTATAATTGTTTGTGATGGTTACGTTTCATGAGATTGTGGAGGTGTATTTCTGTGATGCGTATCTCTTCGCTGGGCTATGGACGATACTAGCCTTTAAGGATGTTAATAAGACGGGATTTACCCCCAGGGAACGCAAGTGACTGGAAACGCCGTAATAAAATTGTATTTATCTGTAGAACAAGGGTTGTTATTCAATGGAATTTCTAACCCGTCGTATAAGAAATCGAGCCAGAACCGTATTATGTTCATTCATAAATAAAATGAAAAATAACAATCCCTTTCTTATTACTACCCATGCTTAATCATCTAAAGAACGCACCATTTTCATTTTCTTTGTGATATTAATGAACGGATTATGGTGTTCCACGTTGTGAGCACATGTATGACTCATCATCATAATGCATAGAAAACTAGTGAGTTTTAAATAGTTTCGATTTGTGAATGAGGATTGGAGAAATGGTAGATTGTTTCATATGAATTAATGTACTGACTCCTCGCAGACGCAACCAAATCCCCATTGCTACACAAGTCACAAAATGGTGCATTAATATCGTAGTTAGGTTAAGTTCTTTCAACTTTAAACATAACTTAATAAGTGTGAAGATACAAACCTACTTGCTTTTACAAGCAGCCAAAACGTTGGATATTTTCTTTACTTCTCATTACGTTTGCAGAACTTGCAATTCCGTTTCAAAACACATTATTGTCATTTCATAAAATATGAAAATAATCTTGTAAAATGCATTTTTAAGTGAATACTCAAGTATTTCTTAAGCTGTGTTGCATAATTTATTTATCGTCCGTCTAACATTGTGAAAAATTTCCCATTTTAAAACAAAAACGTATCTTAAAACACGAAACGCTTTCGTTATACTTTGCCTTCAGTGACGCTTGTTCGCTAAGTACACTCTCCACTCAGAAAAATAACACGGTTACTTAAATTAAGTTACAACGAATACCTGACTCGCAACTAAGTCTTTTAAATACTAGCAAAGATATAAACAGTTTTAACGGGTAGAACAAAGTTATGTTTTTGATTGCTTTTAAAAAAATATTCCGTATAGAACAACCATTCCCATTGAATGTTGTCAAAACTCTATCCCCAAGCATGCTTTGATCATTGCAAATATGTTTTTCTGCCAGCGGCTCAACCTTGTGAGTGCCTCATAAGTTTCATCAAATATCTCACTTAATTGAAGAAACTCTCCGAAGACGTAGGCTACCTTTATTGTCTGTCTCCGCCGTTGTGTTGTATTCCAAGTTTGCTACATTTTATTGTTTGCCGTGCTGTTGGACCGATACTTGAAAACAAAAGAAAGCTCTAATATAATGTTACCAAGGTAACAAAACGTAATATTTCCTGTTAGTCGTCCCAGCTTGTTGTGTTTTATTTATGTTTCCCCTCTTGTCAGTTCCACGTTCATAACATTTCTCGCAGGGCCCGTTGTTACAAGGAAACCACTTAATGAGTCGAAGCATTTCTTCCCTCTTTATTGGCAACAGAAATGTCTAAGACGCTTCGCGCACATCTGATTTGCAATAAAACGTCCGTAGACTCGAAGAGGTTGACATAGTTTATCACAGGCAGAAATAATACTAGCGGGGAAATATTAGTGGATACAATCTGCGATATTACAACGTCTAAACCTACTCTCACACATACACACTCACGCATACACCTAAAGGAAGGGATGTTTTTGAATTGCATGTTGTGTTTAACTATCGGGTGCAGTCAGTCCTTTATTAAGTTGTTTCTCCTGGTTGGGAGAGCTTGCTCCCCCTCCCCCTCCACCTCCTCCCCCTCCCCCGGCACTCTAGTTCCCCCTGGCTCCGATAGGTGCGCCGGTTGCTCGCTGATCAAAGGCCAGCCATGACTGAGCGGAGTGGAAAACGAAAATTGCTTGCGTTTGCAATTACTGTGAAGTCAGTGCCCCCTTCCCTTCCCTCGCCTCCCCTCCCCCCTTCCCCCTACCAACCCTCCCATCACCACCCAGAGCGCCAAACCTCCACACGAAACGTGGAGGTTTTAGTGATCATATTTGAAAAAACACGCGTTTGACTTCGCAGCGATTTCCTATTCTCCTCCGAGTTTGAGAGGAGGCCCGCGCTCACTGAAACCATCTGTTTCATCAGCTCAAGTCTTAAGAAAACATATCACACACAAATCAAAAGTAAATGAAATAGAAAATCGAATATGCAAAGAATATCTGTGTTTCATCAATGATCAAGTATGCTGAATAGACGGACGGTGCTTCAGCTTGATACTGAAGCAATCCTTGCGTAGAACAGTAAAACATTTTATCCTAAAGTGCCCCATATCCCAACCCAACGCAGATAACTCTGATTTGTACTAACACACCGATAAAATCATGGACGAATCATACCTTCCACATGATGACACTATTTGAAGTGAACGTATATCTCGGATTGTTTTTGATTGCGCAAATAACGACAGGCCCGTGCGGCTAGGCGCCTTCAAGTGCACCGTATATCGTATAACCGTATATCTCTAATTGGTAGAGTACTGTCAGGCTTAGCGATATCGGCTGGACGTGCGGTTACATGTGAACACGCCCCAACGTTATAGCGTTCCAGCATCTCTCGCATCGTTTCCCTTGAGGTTGAAATAGAACACGTCCACATGGCCATTAAACAAACAAGTCGCAGTGCAGGCGCGCGGGCACGGCCACCACAATCACAAGTTTATTGAGAGTAGATACACATGCATCTGACGCTGTGTCGTCTCATGTAACTATCAACTTTCAACGATATGGTTAACGGCAAGAGGTACCTCGCAATGTTAAACCACCCACATTTACTCCTATTATTGTATTGATGCCTTGAGAACGCTTTAAGAGATTGAGAAAGTAATTATAAACAATTAATTGGTTTTTAATCATCAAAACAATGAATTTAAAAACTTTAGAATCATTCAAATTGGTGCTATTGTTATTTATGATATTAATTAAATAATTTATAATTAATGAACTAGAGATATTATAACAATCGTAAAAAACAATTATAATAAATAAAAGTTTATACATTAATTTTTTAACTGATTCGAAACCAAATATTTGGTAAGAATCTCTTTTGCAATAACTTGAAGTGTTTCCGAGATATCAATAAGAAACGTTAGGTTTGCGAGTTCGGTAGTTCCACTGTACCCCCAATGCGTACAGCAGTTACAACAAGCCTCGTGGATATTACCATTCCGTATCATACTTATTTTCATACTTATTTACTAAAAGTAAACACTGAAGGGATATTTTTCTAGTTCAAACGGTAGCTTAAGGATTTATTTGTAAGCCAAGACGAGCTATTTACGTATGTAAATGACGGATTATTACATTAATTTATTCACTTAGGTTTGTGAGCGTTAACAAGAAAATCATAGCATAATACATGTATAGTTGTTAGAAGCTAGTCTTTCAACAACAAGAAAAACGACAACACCAAGAACATCAACAAAACCGCTCCAAGTTAACAAGAACAACTAAGTTGTTGCGTTGGTGTTGGTTTTGTAATTACCATGGCCTCTGTACAAACTTAAAGTTGCTTCACAGTAAAGCGTTGGAAATAATCTTAATCTTTTGAAATTTGATATTCTTAGTTGATTATTACAGATTTGATCACTTGAATAGTAGAGATGGTTCCGTTAGGGCGCGCTAATGTAAACCCGGCACCTCCACCAAAAGAAGCCGAGAAGTGGCTCGTTGGTCCAGTGGTTAGCATCCCTGCTTCCAATGCAGAAAGTCCCGGGTTCAAATCCCGGTTCAGGCAGAAGTTTTTTAACTTCTAATATGGATTCAGTTCCATTACTTCTTGTCTTAGGAATAAGTAAACGGTGACTTTGGAGCCGTCCTAGCAACGAGGCACTCAATAAATTCAAAGTTGTTCTGAATTGGCCTTGTTGATTCTGACATTTGTCCGCAGGTGTTCGCACTGTCCAATCACTGATTCATATGTTTCGTATTTGAAATATCGATCTTTGATTGGTTATCGCTCACTCGTCGATGGTGTTTGGAGCCTACAGGGCTGGTTTAGTCGCTTTAAATGAAATTCCCCCACTGCAAATCAGATTCGTTACTGAGTGGGTAGACTCTAAATGTGAATTTATTTATTTTTCATTTATTTAAAAGAATAGTACGGATAGTAATGGAGAGTATCACCTCTATATCAACAGTTAGACCAGGGTGCACATGTCCTCAAATACAGCCTTCGGGCTAGATCATATCAGAAGACTGCGGACCACCAATATTTGCCCAACTCTCAAGTCTATCTTTTTGCTTGAATTCATTTAGAAAGAGCTTGGAGAGTCTAGAGCGCTCACGGTTAGAGTGGACACTTTAGAAGTGAGCGTGGAATATCTTTGTCATTCAGATCAGTCCAGATCTCTGTGTGGACTGTGTGTGTACTTTACCTCACTGCTGGCGCGGACATGGCTAAGTAATATTTTAAACCTGTCGTTTTTTCGATGAACGCGATAGGTTTTCGTTTCTTTGTCTACCAAATCAATCAAACTTTCCGAAAAGTAAATAATTCTTACGTTTTAAATTTTAGCTAAAATTGCTACGGCCGAATTGACGTAGTCAATATAAATGCCGTTACGTTTTGTGTTATTGTATAAAGCGTCAAATCTTAATTAGAGTATATGCCAACGTTGTTCAGCTTGTTCAACGGTAGTACCGGGTTTTTATGTTGAAATGGAAATTAATGCCTGCCATGTATTTAGTTGAGTATGAAGATATATTGAATTTAATCACTTCAATTTCTATGGCCACAATGGTTTGTAGCAGTATATTTAGAAATATGTTTTACGCTATTTACTGATCAACGGTTTCTACGTGTTTTCTTCAGAAAGGATCATCCGGAATATGAACGCGTCATTAAACAATATGTTACAATATCATTTATGTAATTGGCTAGTGTAAATGAACTCACTTCACTATGGAGATCACAGAAGAAGCACATTTCATCTTCTGCGTGTTACACAATACACAATTGTGTCATTTTGTGGCCGGTGGAAAATGCGACATTTTCCTCTTCCTTATCTGTGTTTTGTTGATAAGGCTCCGCGAGGGTGGTTTTATTTCACCCCATTACGATGCCAGTTAGTTCTAACCGCGTTAAAAATCGCATTGGTTCACCCATGTTTCATAACTCGGACATAATGCGAAGTGTTGCGTTGCTTCGTCGTCATTTAAAAATGAACCCTCCCCATTTTCCCATTGGGCTGTACGACAAAGCTCCGTTATATTATCCTAAAACTTATCGCTAAGCTAACCATTTAACCAGTTACTGTAATTTGGCTCACTGCCGTAATAAATTACCAAAATGTATTTAAACTTTCCAGCTTTTATATTTTTGAGTTCACAAAATATTGTTGATGGGTTTTGCATGTGGGGTCACGACAGCCCATAGAAAATGTCTCTTATCTTACCCTATAACTCTTTTCCCTGTTTGAATATTCGTGGCTCTTGGATGGTTATTGTGTGCTAATGGTATTCATGAGGGGCTGCGGAGATGCCCCATATGCCGGGAGAGGACGTGGCCAAATCCTCATTCAATGAGACGTCACTGGGGGAGAGATTTACGCTCTATAAGTGGTACTCTGTTGGAAATACGTGCCTTCTTATCAAGTACCAGTAGGGCACCAGGGCTACTGTACAAAGATCGAACACGCAAGAACACTTTACAGTAGGAGCTGAGAAAACTGACGTACACAAATAAAACGTGTTTATTAAAGGATTGTGTTTAAAGTGCTATTTCAGTTTATTGAACGCTGCAATGATCAATACTCGAAATGACAGCGACAGCCTTTAGCTGTAGGAGCACCATGTGTTAGCATATGTTGTCATGACCACAGAAGACGACACAGAATAAGGATTCTTATCGTGTGAGACGACCCTCCGGACTAAAATCCCTATCTTTTTCCGGGAAATGATGTAAAGCCAAAAACTTTTCCAACAACAAGCGAAGTAGCAACTTATTCCTCCCGTGTTTCTTTGTCGGGGATTTGTGATCATTGTTTGATTTATACTTGAAGATTGGGTTCGTCTCAATGCTCAGTTCATTTCCAAGTTCAATACTCGTTCGTATGAACCCAGACCAACCAATTCCCAAGACTCGTTCTGGCCCTCGGGCTTGGTTCGTCGCCTTACCACTCATTGCCCGGACGTGACCAAGAACATGCGCAGGCGCAGACGTCCATACGCGCTCACATTTCCCTGCGGGCAAGACATAACTTTCTACCACATAATGCAATAGCGTTGACCATCCCACCCCTACGTTGACAAGGGTAGAAACTTGAGCCACAGAATTAAGGCCTGATTTCTGAACGGCCCGATGTTGACATACTTAGTTCTTATCTTTCCCTCTGGGCTTTCACTTTCGCATCGTTGCTTTCTTCGGAAAGAAAGCGGATTTCTTAATGCAATTACTCTGCCGTCAACACTTTTACGAATCTTCTGGACATAATGCTAAGCTGAATTTTCTTCTCGAGTCTCTCTCACGCTTTGGATGATGGATCTGAATTTGTCACGCTTAATTTCCACGGAGGTATAATTAAGACGTTAATTTTTGATCAAATATTATTTTTTGCTGAATACGCCAACTTTTAGCGAACAATTCCAAGAGCTTAATTTTTGAGTTATTTCAACAGTATCATTTCATCTCGTTTAGTGTTGTTCTCTGTCGAGCGCTTCACTTGCCAACGATAATTAGGCCCGACCAAGCGAGATTTGCAAGCATGGCTGTGAGTCGAAAAGCCACTCTGTAATTGGATTCATTTACCATTTGCCATGCTCAACTCAACTATCACCGAATGGTCACCGGGCGACGGTGAGATAGAAGCCTGCTCAAATGTTAGGTTTTACGAGCCACCCTGACAGTAGCTCCTGGCTTAGGTTCTATTTCTAGTTCTATAGACTAACGTGTTACCGAATATATTGACTGCGATATAAAGTACGCTATAGCGACAACAAGGAAAGTGCTGACTAAACTAGTCATCTTTGTTGTGATGTCTGCGCCTGATGAGCTTCAAGAATTAATGCGAAGGCAATATGTATTTGTAAGACGGGACCGCAAACATATTGCGCTCGTCATATCTTTGTAGCATACATAGCTCTCTCTCTCTCTCTCTCTCTCTCTCTCTCTCTCTCTCTCTCTCATAACATAAATATTATTTTCATTTAGGGTTCATTTGGTGAGTCAATATGGTTATGTCTTATATGTTTTTATGAACTTGTTTAGTAATATAGTAGAAGTAGTTGTAATATTGCTTTATTTCCATACCATAAATATACAACAACAAAACACATGCAATAAATAGAGGATGTTGATTAGAAAAATCCTTGGATAAAACAATATTTTATATGAATTTATACGGTACACAAGAATAATTACGAATAAAGATTGGGAACACGAAAGGAAGATAGATCTAATGTGTCCGATAGGAAACATTTTACTTCTTTTGAAGAGATTTTTTCGTGTTTTATCAGCTTCATTTTAAAAACAAGAATGCCCTTAATTTTGTATTGTTTTTCATTTTAAGAACTTTCTTAACTTGTGTTTCCTATTTCTGTGATGCATTGTCTGCTGTCAATATCAATAATAAGAGTTTAATTCATTGTTCAAATGCTAAACCAAGTCGTTGGATAGACCTTAAGTAAGAAGTTAAAGTTCAAGAAAGTTTCGCGTATAACGGTTCTCACTTTTAACGAAATGAAATACTACTCGAAAATGGTCATCAAGGAGCCGTAAAAAAATGTAAAATTGCTCATCCATGTTAAAAGGTTATGTTGTCGTTATGTCTCCCCTACAGCAGGTCGTTCTCCTATAAAGTCTCTCTTGCTGCCTACCAAGCACTTCTTAATTAAGAAGTAGTAACACCAGGCGTACAATTTCGCTTTCTTAATAATAAAACTGATGTTAATCCCTCTATCTAAAGTTGAGTAGCAAGAGTTGGAAGGTATTTTCAATGAAAGATGTCCGGAGGTCGGGGCGTCGTGCGTGGTACCCATGATGATCCTCCCCGGGGATGTCTGGCCGCACAAGATAAGCCGAGCACAAGCAATGCAACCTTACTCGACTCAAACAATCACAAGGGAAACCGGCTCCGGAAGAAAGACTTTCTATCACTTCATTCCACGCGAGAACTCATCAGGTTTTGACAAGAATTGTTAGCAGATTTTAACTCTAGCTCAACTAGTGAACAATGTGGTATCCAGACCCTTCTTACTGACCAATTAGAAAATAATTGCTTCCATCTAGCACAAGTAAAGCTTTGAATAATACATATTCCCAATTGAAATCTTTATTGCGTCAACAACTCATCCTAGCGGCTTGGTATGGAAGCTAGTCCCTTAAAAACAACACGAATATTCATGCAATTTACGATAAACAGCTGCCATAGCCCCAGCGAGCGGAACTAGCCAAGCGCAAGTCTCTGTGGTTTCATAACACTAAAAGTATAAACACATGTTAATTGTTGAACAAACAAGTTGCAACCGCAAATCCATACATCAATATAGGGTGGTAAGAAATGTTGCGTAACGCGTACGCCTAGAATATGGGTGTGTGAGTTAAATGTTGAAATTCACATTTAGTTTGTAAACGCGTGCAACCATCATCATCTACAGGAGAATATTTACTTGTATGTAATAAAACGAAAACTGAATTTCAAACATGGCAATTTAACAATTACCATGTTTATGAGATTGAACCTACCGAGATTCGCTGGTCATGTGATATGAGCTTCGTTAGCTGTATTGCAGACATCCTCTCATTCGACTAGTTCAAGTGTTCATTACACTATCATTAAGAATATGTAAGAAATCAGATACCAACAACTATACATTAACAATAACAAGTATAGATGATATGATAAATCTTAGAGATTAAATAACACACACCACCCACATACATCACACGTTACCTACCGTTACCTATTATAAATCAAAATTTAGTTTCAAAGGATTAGTTGTACTTTACACCTAAGTTTTATTTTTGTAAACGTTAAAGACTCCAAAATCTACTTTTGTTTGATATGTTTAAACTAAGTCGCAATCGATATGCAGCGACTAACGGGGCGATCGCTAGAAGCCCGTTTAATATTCACCTAGAGTAAGTAAGCTACGGGCAAAGAAGTCGTTTCGTCCACTTTAAATTAATTGATGTTGCCAATCACCGGGATATTTAATAATGTACAACAAATCAACATGTGCCTAGTTTACCTCCACGGTCTGAGGGCACGTTTCTACTTTAGAACCTCCGAGTTGGAGATAGCAGACGATCGCTACATTATGTCCTTATTTGCTATGCATAAATATTTCGGCCATGCATCTTTCACCGCGACGTGTTATTGGAAATAAGTTTTGAAAGCATTTGCTTTTACCGTGTAGGCACGAAGCAAATATTTTCTCCTGCTGACATGAAATATTATGTTATCAAAAGCCAAAAGCTGAAACTTTCCAAATTATGGAACTAAGTAATATGAATGAGGTTTGTGTGGGTTAGTAAAACCCAGTTGTCATGTAATGTACAATATAATGTACTTTAATATTCTAAGTATCTGTTTAATATTAAGGTATTTTTCAACATTAATCATTATTGTTTGAAAATTTATTTTTATCATTTTCATTAACGTTATTATTGAGTGTAACGTTGAGAAAAACCTTCAGTCAGAATTGACGGTGGCCAGAATCGAACCGGTGACATCTCGAATTAGAGTATCACGCGTTACCGCTCTATCGTTTAGTTTTGAAATGTTATCCGTGTCATAATAATGTTAACATTTAGTCACGTTCATTTTACTAAATTCTGTCAGTGTTATTGATTTTATTGGTAACAACATCAGTAGTAACATTTCAAACACTTTTGTTGTGGGCATAAATGTTGTACATAGCGCTGTATCGCTAGTGAGGGTGGGACCTCTGGCTATACTGGAGCACTAACACTAATTATGCTACATTTCATATTTTTCAAGGGAGGAATTAATCCGAGGCCTGGGGGTAATGAGATTTTAGGTTAGCGAGGGCTTACTACGTACACACCCGATGATGTTATTGATGATACATGCATTGTGCTATTCAGCAGTCCCATGGTTTGGTTATTTTCATATTGTGCCTCTCAACTTGCATTGGACACAGTACTAGGTGAGAGGACGACAATAACCACATCAAATATATCAATGTGATGAACTGGGAACAAACATACTTCTAAGATCATTACTCATTTATTTATAACTAAATTTAAACTATCTGGTTCTTTACGCATATTAATATAATAGATCAAATGCAAATAAAAAAATAGTGTTTAATAGTACAGTAGAACCTACGTGTCAGTAGATGTGGCTCAAGTGTAAGTGGTAGTATGTTGTAAATAAATGGATATCCCTACGTCAATTGCGGATATTTAAGTGATTTTTTAAAAGATGTATCTGGCGGATTTTCCGACGATTGCACTACTCTGTACTTTAGTGCATGTGTATACCTTTTGTTACTGAGCCATTGGATCTTACTGAAGGAGTGAAATGTTGCATTGTAGAGCTAACTCGGTGCAAGGCTCTCAGAGTTTTAATTCTTAGAAGAATTAGGTGTATGAGTCATGTCGAGTAATAATTACAGCCAAACTCATCTATGAAGCCAATGGATCACACAGGAATAGATTGGTAGATGTATTTGTGGATTGCTAAAACATGTATCTTAGTTAATATATTATACATATCAATTAAAAAATGAGTTGATAAGGTTCTCTAGTAAAACACAATATTATCATGAAGAGTGAATGTGTGTCACGTTATAATGTTCTGTAGTAAAATACACGTGACAACCTGTACAATATGTCACGTTGGGTCGCTTCAAGAAGAAACCAGAAAGCGGAGTGACCACCAACGCTCAATCGAATCTGGTGGTAAGTTTATGATTGTGGTAGTAGACCATTTGAAAGTCAATACTGTATTCCCCGAAAGAAAATGACCTAACCATTCCCTACATTTTCAAGTCTGTCGCTGCCTTTTGTCCCAACATGCTCGTCAAATCGATTCGATGCCACCCCTCGTTCTTCTGTGCATGGAGGAAGCTTTTAATAATGCAGACAGTCGTAGGCCTATGCATACTTCGAACTAACTTCACCCGCCAACATACAATTATTTATTACCGTTGGGTGTATAGAAGGAGATGGTGAGATAAAAAGTTATCAACTTTTTTAATTGTGAGTTATATTCCCTGAATATGTTTTCAACTTCGTTATCATGAATAAGATCGGTATGTTATTTTTTAAACTTGAGTTTCCTTACGTTTGCTCGGGAAATCACCTGTCACATCCTATTTTTAACTTATTCGTGAGGAATTATTAGCTACAAGTAGACCTGTCAGAAAACGGAAAGGTGTAGCATTAATTTGTAAAGTGTTCCTTAATTTACGTTGAAAGAAACAAAGAATAAGCAACATGGACGTGGATAAACATTAATATCAATTGAAAACGTTCTACTGTCTGTGGTTCTGTCACGAAATAAATCACAATACTGTTAATCTCGGCGACTTTCACAGTGTTTAATGTTTTCTGAAAAAAAAAATCAAAGTTATTATTTGTCTTAACCCGTCACGTGGAAACACGCGACACACCACGATTTTTTTTATAACATCGTTTAAAAATTCTGTTTTTTAAGTGTACGGAGATACTTATTGACTCAAGAAAGGAATATCATTCATAATTAGTCTATATGCCTACTGTTTTCCCCTTGTACATTGTACCAATTTACTCGGTCCAGATAGTAATTGAACAAATAACCTCATTTAAATCATGTCATTGATGCGAGCTCGCAACGGTCGAACTCGAAACAAGTTACTTTACAAACCTACAAGTTGACTGTTCACTGTTAAAAACCGTATGATAATACAGGGAAAATACTTTATTTTTACCCATTGTAATAATTCAGGAAATATATTTTTGTATACATAACTGTTTTCTATTACTTGGCTGATTACAAGTTACTCTACACACGTATAGGGTAATGCTGTGCATGTGTGATGGCCGCCCAACATGTTGTGTTTGTCTATTAAGACTCATTCACATGAAACAAATCGTAGCCGTTGAAAAAACATTGAGCGGATCTTCCACGGTTTGTGTTTTAGTTCCTTAACTTCTGCGTTAGGCAAATCATAACACTAACTAACTATTCTCTCGACTAAAATGCAATGTGGATTAGCAATTCTGAAAAGAATGTCTTTTGTTTTGAATATGTGTTTGTGTACTTGTATTTTTCATAATTTACATACTCGTGCTGTAATGCTTACTAATTATCTAAAAGAAAAACAGTGTATTATAGTAAAATGAGCCACATGTTTGTCTGTGATTCGAGCCAAGCTCGTGGTGACGGGAACTAACTCTTAGTACTGTAAAACTGGCTCCAGTACTGCTCGCTGCTGTATATATGCTGCGCTGTATGTCGCATGGTGGTATGTTCCGGATTCTAATTTAATTTAATCCATCTGTTCAAGTAATTTTCTGCGAAATGTGAAAAACAAATCGCTCTTCTGAAAAGTTAGCTAGTTTATATTTGTACTCTTTCTTGTGATGGTAATATTATATTACGGGTTATCGAGATTGAATAATGCATTGTAAAACTAGATGTTCCGTTCTAATGCTGTATATAGCTGATTCTGTGTGCATAGATGACGTTGAATTAACATTGCTTCAAATTGAGGTCTCCTTGTATGTATACGAGTGAATGGCCAGTGAGGGGAACTAGGTCATTGCAAACTGTTGCAGTGATTGGAGATGCAAAACCCACATCATGTGAACTTCAGGCGGACGTGGGTTTTATACCAATTGCGAATAACCTGAGACTCGCATTATAATACTACTTTATTCGCGGAATACAGAAGTTAATTGAGAAACCTATGATGGAGACATGTCGCTATACAAATATGAAACCGAATTGTGGTTTTAAGACTGTTCCTAGTATTACTGTGACGTTGGCTATTTACTTAAATCGTTTGAAAATATGCGTAACCACAAGGATTGCGTCATCACACGACTAAAACAGCGGTCCTGTTCGTCTCAGGCGCACATGTACCTTATACAATCAGGACAGTATTAATAAAACTGCTCGGACGGCATTTCAGAATCTGTATTGAATTATGTCAGCTAACCACTCACTTGCGAGTTTTCTATAGAAAGTGTCTCGAACAGAAAATGTCTGATACAATTTTTTTCAATAACCGAAAGCAAATTTTAGCCGGATACCGAAGCGTACTTTAAAGTAATTTCGTTTCCAAGGCACGATACGGCACGGCATAGTATGCTATAGCATGGCTTAGCATGCTACAGAACGGCATAGTATGCTATAGCAACAATATAGGGTGTCAAACGTTAGGTTCGGTTCACTTGATGTACTCACGATGTCGATAAATAACATGACTGTTCCAACGCAGGATAAGATGACAGTGTTTTTACTAACACACTTCTAACGCAGCCGTGTCCGGTAATACTGCATAATTTTTGGGCCGTTTTCGTTGAATATATACCCGTAGAAAAATAATAACTGTCGTGAAACTCAAGACAGATCATGATATTTTTAATTTCGTGTATCATGTGATCGCAAATCTGACGTAAAATAAAGAACTACGTTCAAACCGTGCAGCTAAAACAAAGATATAATTCTAGTACACTAATATAGTACTATCAGTTTATGTATTGTACTTAAGTAATAAACCAATACCATTACTTCTTTATCATGTAATATAGACAGTGTACAATAATAACTCAATTGTTTATCAAGTATTAACAATAATAATTTGTTCATTCATAAGCTTAGATTTGTTTCAGTTAAGATTACAATATTAATTAGGCACTTGTCAGAGAGCTGATTCACAATACCAGCTAAGCACCTGACTGGAATTAGTTGTTACGTTTGCAATACATTAATAAACAATTTTGTGTAGGCTTGTGTATTTTAATTCACGTTTATTTTAATGTTTCACGATCGAAATTTGATAGGAAATCCTTTAGGCTTGTTTGGCCGCATCAATTAAGAGCGAACGGTAGTCTCTACGTTAAAAACTGCAGAAAATTTGCATTATTTAATTATGTCTCAAGATTGCAACAAGAAACAGAAAATCTAAATCAACAGCGCACTGTGTTTTGGTAAGCCCTACAGACTGAATGAAATATAACCATTAGCGTAGTTATTTTGATTATTAATTCGGTTATTAGTGGTAAACTTCATTGTATATTAAAAAACATACTGATTTACAATGTACTACACAACTTAGAGCATTCAGTATGTAGAGCTTACTAAACCACAGTGCGCTGTGGATTCAGATTTTCGATTTTGAAGCCCATTCTTATCATATAATTTATAAATTAAAACATTGTGCGGTTTTTGACGTAGAAGTATCCTTTCCTGCAAACTATAAACATAATGAAATATAATCTAAGCTGAAAGTTTGTTTCACATTCTAAATGCTCGCACGAAGGCATTAAGAAATCGCTGATCAATATATTATTGTGAAGAGTTGCTGGAGGAGACAAAGTTAATATGTACGAGAACAATAATGAATCAAGCATGCGATGGCCCCAGGTTGATGTTCACGCACCTAACACGCACACACGCACGCACTCACGCATGCATGGACATGGAAACAAGTACTGCCACGTATATGGATCCAAACTACACATGTTAGAAGAGAAGAGTTGGAATAATAGCAAATATAACTTAGATTATCAAAGAAACACGTGTATTAATTATAACAAATTTCTAGCTAAATCTATCATTTTTGTGAAGATAATAAGACGGGGCTGACCATTTCATTATTTCCAGTGTCTTCATTTTGTTCAGCTAACGAAGAAAACCTCCCAAATGGTCGCCATTCAATTTGTTCTTTGATCTCCAAGAGGAGCGTCTTCCCTAAACATAATATCCATCCTCCTGTTACAAAATAACGAGCTTGCATGACTCTTTGACTTGTTGTTATCATTGGGTCCGGTTGGCTGGAAGCTGTGATAACTGTCAGACAGATTTGATGCGTGTGTGGATTCCAACGCTCCAGTGGAGTGGCAAGTGGCACATATACACCTGGGCCCAACGAAGGTGGCAACTTATCTTTTACGAGAACATATTTTGGCATATTTCAGTTAGAAAAGTGCGACCCGAGTTTGCTTACGTTTTTTCACGTGTTTAAAATGAGGTCAGGCCTCTGAAAGGCTAACCCGAAACTAAAACCGACTAACTGTTCAATTTCAGAGACGAATCGTAAGACGGACAAGGAATGACAAATCCTGTGGTGCGCCTTTACAACGATGCGATGCACACAATGTCCGTAGCTTATATTGGTCGTGGTGTAGGGGGAGAATCGATTTTTACCCCCTCATAATAATACGAGGTTTAGTGTTGAAGGGCTTGCTGCGCGTTTTGATTGGTTGGATGGGGTTGCGTGGGTGGGGGTGGGGGTGAGGGTGGGGGGTGGGGATGCTGCGGGGCTCTTGTGCGTGACACTAGCAGTGACTACCGACGAGAGAGGGACGAAGCACGCGCTCCGACATTTAACGTTACGGTTACTATACCGTACAACACGCACGACCACGTCTGGAAAAAATCCGAATTTATTTTTGAGACTTGTTGATTTCTTTGTTGGACTGTTCGACTGAATTCTGTTATGGTTTACATCATTGGGATCGACAACCCGCCACCTCTCGGCTGTAATGTGAGTACTCTTAGCGCTAGTGCTGCCACCTGGGTTGTTAGGTTGTCCCAATAGTTTGGGGAGCCACCTTAAAGCCAGTGCCTATAGTGGAACACTTCACACATCACATTATAAGAATCCTCTCATAGAGTGATGCCAATACATTTACAATTATTAAGTGATGTGGGGAGTGTTTAACGTTGGCTTGAAATTATTACGTAATGTGAAACGTAATTAGTCAATTAGTTCTAACAGTAGCTTTAGCGGCGTTAACCTGGTTTAGTCCTACTCGTTGGATGAATCTTTGATAACGCTATCAATTTAGCGTGCTTAACTGGAATGCTTCAATTAGTCTCTGCAATAACTAGTAGAAATGACATCAATTAGCATTTATACAGGCCTGAAAACCAAATTGTATTGATGACTTTGATACAGAAAACTCAACATCTAGAGAGTATTTGCATACGGCTACTGGAGCGTTCTAAAGCCCTTTAGTGTGTTTTTCTATCGGCAATGACAGTGAGTTGGTAGGAAACTGAGCCAATTATACCAATTTTTAACCACTTCCCCTACATAGAAATGTTGTAGGCAATTGTCAAGTAATTAATTGGAGTTAGCTCCCATTATCTGAGTGCGGACAGAAACAGTAACGCTATCTATGTTTGATGGTGACCACTCATTCCACCTGCCTCCCATGCAGGAGTGATAACAGAAGTGCTTCACTTCAAATGCACGCCAATCAGCTTTCGAAATGTAATTTCCTGTTTGTGTTGTCAGTCGATGTACGGCCCGATGCGAAAACATCGGCCAACACAATGTTTTCAAGACGTTATAATTGCATCAATTTTATTTGCTTGAAAAAAGCTTTTTAAGAATTATCCAGGAAGTTATGGCGGTCCGTTGTGATCACTTTAGTGTTGTTTGTTATCTTAGTATATTTGATCTTGGGTAGAAGCTTTCAGAAATGTTTACCACCGAATTTACTGTCATTTCTTAGTCAAATATTTACGCGAATAATTGCTTTTCGAATGTAATAGTAATTTATCCTTTCTCTCACGTGCTGCTGTCTGGTTTAACCTCGATAGAGCGGGAGCTCAAGTAATAATGGGCATTCTGTTTCATAACCTGGTTTACCCCCACCATAGTTTCTATCTCTTAGCTGATGAATGTCAATGTAAAGATATTTGTATAGGGGTGATATATATAAACTTATTTGTGTATGCTACAAGTGGTAGGACCACGGTAATATACTGCACAATAAAAACCACCTGTAGAAAACGCGCTATGTCTCCATGGTAAGTTATTCTTAAGAAAGTAGCACTTGAGTTGTACAGCATCTCATTCACGCAAGTCACAGTTATATTCTGGACAAAGATAATAGCCAACCAAATTCGTGGCAACTTGTTGCACTCATAGTTATGTTGTGGACGTAGATATTATGCTCACCATTGTCAACTTGTTGCACTCAAAGTTATGTTGTGGACGCAGATATTATTTTCACCATTGTCAACTTGCTGCACTCGTAGTTATGTTGTGGACGCAGATATTATTCTCAGCATTCACAACTTGTTTCACTCATAGTTATGTTGTGTACGTAGATATTATTCTCACCATTGTTAACTTGTTGCACTCATAGTTATGTTGTGGACGCAGATATTATTCTCACCACTGTCAACTTGTTGCACTCATAGTTATGTTGTGGACGCAGAAATTATTCTCACCATTGTCAACTTGTTGCACTCATAGTTGTGTTGTGGACGCAGATATTATTCTCACCACTGTCAACTTGTTGCACTCATAGTTATGTTGTGGACGCAGATATTATTCTCACCACTGTCAACTTGTTGCACTCATAGTTGTGTTGTGGACGCAGAAATTATTCTCACCATTCACAACTTGTTGCACTCATAGTTGTGTTGTGGACGCAAATATTATTCTCACCATTGTCAACTTGTTGCACTCATAGTTATGTTGTGGACGCAGAAATTATTCTCACCATTCACAACTTGTTGCACTCATAATTATGTTGTGGACGCAGAAATTATTCTCACCATTCACAACTTGTTGCACTCATAGTTATGTTGTGGACGCAGAAATTATTCTCACCATTCACAACTTGTTGCACTCATAGTTATGTTGTGGACGCAGAAATTATTCTCACCATTCACAACTTGTTGCACTCATAGTTGTGTTGTGGACGCAAATATTATTCTCACCATTCACAACTTGTTGCACTCATAGTTGTGTTGTGGACGCAAATATTATTCTCACCATTGTCAACTTGTTGCACTCATAGTTGTGTTGTGGACGCAAATATTATTCTCACCATTGTCAACTTGTTGCACTCATAGTTGTGTTGTGGACGCAAATATTATTCTCACCATTGTCAACTTGTTGCACTCATAGTTGTGTTGTGGACGCAAATATTATTCTCACCATTGTCAACTTGTTGCACTCATAGTTATGTTGTGGACGCAGATATTATTCTCACCATTGTCAACTTGTTGCACTCATAGTTATGTTGTGGACGCAGATATTATTCTCACCATTGTCAACTTGTTGCACTCGTAGTTATGTTGTGGACGCAGAAATTACTCTCACCATTCACAACTTGTTTCACTCATAGCTATGTTGTGGACGCAGATATTATCAGTACTATCGTTACTTGCTGTAGACATAGTTATGTTGTGTTATCTGTATCATTTATTACTTGTTCTAGAGCTAGACTGTAATGTTGTGGACACAGGTATTATCTTTATCATTTGCTACTTATTTATTTCCTCATTTATTTATTTATCTTGTTTATTTATTTATTTTACTTGTTGTAGACACAGTTAAGATGTGCACACATTATATTGTCGTTATCACTGACAATATGTTGTATACATAAATTAAACCGCAAACGCACATATTATCCTTATTCGTCTCAACTTGCTGCGCCACAGTCATATACTGGACACTGGAGAGAGATATTATCTTTATCATTGGCGACTTGTTGCACTCACAGTTATGTTGTGGACCTACATGCTGGCCTACTTGTTGCGTGGTCACTGTCAGTGTATAATGGTTTTTTCTTTGATTCCAGATGAACCGTCCTATTCAAGTGAAACCGGCGGACAGTGAAAACCGCGGTGGTGAGTACTTGTTCTATATTCACTTCTCTCTTGTATAACACTGAGGGATCCGAACGAAGTTCGCAATAAAAACGTGATGAATTATGAAATTATAAAATTTACATTTCTTTGAGTTTCGAACAATTCTTTTGTCTTGTTTTGGAGAAAATTAAGAGAGGAAGTGGATCTGCACCAATTTCCTATTGTGTTGGCCTCCAAGTTTGACTCAAGAACTCGAAACGAATATCCGTAGATGTCGGAACCGGGCCTAGTTGCCCGTATCCTGGTACGCGGAGGTCGAGTGTGCCCAGACTAATCGTTATGACTTTCATCGATGTTTTTCGTACGTGTAGTTGTAAACTGCAATTCCATGATTGATCGGCTGTTAATTAAGCAGGCCATGATCACCACACGTTTGCGTGCAGGCCAAGGAAGCCTGGAATAAGTCTGATATGAAACTAGGGGCGAATACTTATCAAGATCACTTTATAATTCATATTAACACTGTACTTAATATTTGTTGTGTAGACACGTAATTTATTAGCCAACATTATCATATATCATGCAATAACAGTTATTGTAACATAATTCTTAGACGTCAAATTGTGCAAAGCACCCCACCACCTTGTTTAAACATCACAATGTTCAAGCCTACGATGAAGATTGTGATGATTTATGTATTTCTAGTTTAAGTATGCATTTTTTAATCGATGGTTACAATGATGAATTTGAAACACTTGGGACATTGGCCATCGTGAGCATTTGACCTCAGAATTTGTTATTATATAATTTGATTATTTTACTTCAATTACATGAAATTGGCACAGATAAGTATATTTAATGAAGTAGTCATTTTAGTAAGATTGGAATACATTTATTGGTACTTTTGTGGACTTATGATGGATACAAATAATTTACGGCTACGGAAACTACTTATTGTAATAATATCAGTGGCGAATTCGTTGCGCTTTCTATAATTTATTCCACCACAAGATAACAACACACGATTATATTTAAACATTGAAAATTCTGAAAACTTCATAGCTAATATTTTTTGCTCGAGGATGGATAAAGGGTGTCCTGCTAGAGATGTGGCTATTTATCTGTTGTCGGGCTTAAACCGGTTCGTTTCTTATGCCGCTTCTTCTTTTGTTTTTAGCAATACACCATTGATTAGAATTATATGAACAACTATAGAAAATCAGCTGTTATAATAATAAATATCACGGTGCCACAGAAAGTAAATTTTCTTTGTTGATTAATTAAATTGGCATGAAAAATAGGGGTGGATGAACTACGGATTCCCCGCGTGAGTTCTACCGTAGCTTATGCGCCTGTGGATTTTAGGGTCCATAAACTTGGTTTGGTTATTTTATTACCGATCTGCTCAAACCCGTGGCGTATTACAACCCTACGACCTCCTTTAAAGGATCTCTTTCGCTATTCGCACTAAAGCGTTGGTCACTTCAGCAGACCTAGCAGGTAATTTCCGACAGTCGGACGACCGTAATAATTGACAAGCCCCAATTTCCTCTACCCATGTTCTTGCTAGTCAAACGTCGAAGAATATATGAAGGTGATCATACGACCATATTCCGTAACTATCATTTTCATTTTGTGTGCAGTTAAGGTGGAAGGATAGTCTAACTGTAAAAATCACGCAAAATGAACGTGTTTTAGCTGTTTCTTGATAGTGCTACATAATATTGAAAAAGTGACAAATGTCGGGAAAGTAGTTTCGTAAGAACCAAATCTAGGTTAGCAAAATTTCAAATATTCCAATCGTTGCGGTTGTCATTAGGGCATCCATTTAAATAATTAATAATTAAATGGCTGCACTAACTACAACCGTAATGATAACAAAATTTGAAATTTTCGTAACCCAGATTTTAGTTTTTGCAAAACTACATTCCCAACATTCTCATTTTTTCAGTATTGTTTAGTGTCCTCAAAATATAATTAAATACTGTTAGTTTTGCAGTGAGATTGTCCTTTGGTATTAACTGATGCCAAAGGTATTTAAACGTTACCTTAAATTCCCCAACTATGTTCCCTTACCATAATAAGAGCCTACTCAAATAATAAGTCTTAATACTAACCTCAGGACTGAATTGAAAAAAATGTCCTCGGTTTTACATGTCGTGTAACATTTACCCGTTTAAACAAATATAAAGTGTGTTTTTAAATTCCCGAGTGGAAAAGTTTAAGATAGGCACCAACATCGTGTTATTATAAGTTATTCCAGGACTTGGAGCCCGGTAAGAAAACTTAGAACTCATTACTCGCATTTTAAACGGTTTTCGCCAGGTTTGTAATTTGTCTTGACCCGCGTTTCCTAGCAGAATATACCACATTCGTTTAAGAGCTGATATTATGATGCCACATTTCTAAACGACGCTTTTTCGGTAGTAGGAAATTTTCTCGAAATTATTTCTTGATGTAAAAATGTAACTTGTTATCTGAATTGGACTCACTTAAATTGATTTTCGCATCTTGGAAATATGTTCTCGTTTGGATTCCGTCCTCGGGTCTTCGTCTCGTGTGTAACGTAGTGACCTGGATTCGTGAGATATTCAATTGGATATTTTAAATTCTACTTCACATCTATGGCTGCGCGCGTTGCAATTTACTGTAAACTATTCTCCAGTTCGGAGGAGATATGATTATAACGTTGACAACCTTTGAGCTACATATCCAGTTTGTATCGTTCTTAGTATTCTTAGTTGTCACTGTGCATAACCTGACTCCCTTCTCAACTAAGACAGAGAAGCCCCCTTACGGTCTCACACTGTCGTGCAGTTCATTGAAGCTACCACCTCTTCCTTGACTTTAAACCATTTATAATACATCTAAACTTTAAATTTATAATCTTCTTAGCTACTTGGGAAATTGAATAATTACGTTTCTGAGGTCGTCTTAAATTATTCCACCATTTTGTATGCTACAAAAGTCTGAATAGATGGTTTTACATACGGTAACTTCATTGTTAACAAGTTGTTTTCGTGCAAAGACTTAAAAGTACAATACACTAGAATTAAAACACAAAAACAATATCGTCCCATCTCGAAACCGAACATCCGTCAGACTTCTCTCCTTTGGTGTGTCACTGTTAGATTCTCTTTTCTTTGCCAATAATTCCAACCTGGGCGTTGAAAGCTTTCATTAGAAAATGTCTCGGCCTCTTCTCTTGTTTCGTGTGAGCAGTAAGTGAGCGGAGCTCTTGTAACATTGCCGCTTGTAACATTGCCGCTTGTAACATTGCCGGAAGTGGAAACTCGTTGGTTGGTTATTGTTTTTGTTTTAATTTGTGGCAGACGTTTCATTGTTATTTTGATAAGATAATTTGTGTGTTTGGTTACAAAACAGTTCAGTCGGCCAAGTCACGCACTGAACTTATATTAACACAGCCCCTTAACGTGAAATATTGAAGCACAAATACTACGAAAATTACATGGTAAACAAGCATTCATTATTAGTTAGTACTTGATATTGTGTCATTTATTAGGGTCGGTTGCCGAATAGCAAAGAGGAGAGGGATTAGGGGTGTCACTCAAATTCTGCTAGAGGAATCGAAGCACAACATATCGTATATAGTTCGGAGTTTCAGTGCGAACGTGAACTAGCACTTACTTGGGCTGCAGTCAGCTGCAAACCTATTTTTATTTAGACCAGCGCGGTGTAAAGTATAAACAAACACTAATTGTTTGATTTTCATCTCTTCGGTAAATAATTGAAGTAGGCTGCAAACACAACATAGGAGGCTGCTCTTAGTACTGCCTCATCTCACCTCAACTCACACATGACTAAAAATGGTCTCAGGTGTTTTGAAAAAACCAACATTATAGTCACTGTATTCGTCCATATCCTAAAATTGATTTTATTGATAGAATCAATGTTTTTATGGTAATGGTTATGGTTAAAAGCAAATAGAAACGTAATTTCCTTTTGGTCTGTATAATAGTGGTTCGCTATTGTCTGCGGCTATGTGGCCACATATGCCTAAAACTCGATGGCCTTACGATACATATCCGAATATGCGATGATAGTTTCAAACGAGACAGTGTCTATTTTGGTAAAAAAAGAACTTCCAAACGATAACTGTACAACCACAAGTAAATACAGTAAAATAATTGTCACATTAAGGAATTCGGTTGCAAAAACTACGGTACTTTCTCTATTGCATTCTGAGTATGGATTCCATGTCGCTCTTGAGCCCGGTTCAAACAAACGAAGCGTTAAAAGTGGTGATGCCAATCCAACAACAAACCTCTATAAATATTCATACAGTTAGAACGGTTTTTGAATGATGAATAGTCAGAAAAATTGATGAGTAGCTAATATTCCCGCGGCTTTGTCAATCACCACCACAACACAGTAACGTATTCGACTCAAAGCACAAAACGGACATATTTGAAGATAATTCGAACAATTTAAGCATTACTGGATTGTTACCAACATGTTTAGAGCTGTTAATGGAACGGCCTCTTTTGAAACACAGGCCATAGTCTATATTAGCTTCGTTGAGCAGGCTTGCGGCTTGTAAAGCTGTGTATTTGTGGCTAGGTTGCTGAACCCATTCACGACTGAAAACGAATGAAAAGCTTTAGTGAATTTTTAATGAAAGATTCCGAGCAAGAGGATTCGAGATGTTCCTCGTAAGCAGTTCAACATCCCTCCATTTTCCTTTTTAAATTTTAAACAATTTTAAATCATTTTAATTATACTACAGTTGAAATATGCGAATAGTCTTTAGTCTTTACGAATTGCGATATACATCTTAATTTTAAACTCTTGTAGAGAATTATGTGGGGACCCTGGGGCGCGGTTTCGCCGAATTAATCACATAAATAACCCTTTATTGGTGCAAGGCTGGGGTTTCTTGGCTGCATTCAAAACACTCGGTGATTAGACATAAGACCGCGTGGAAATACAACCACTAACAGCGATCCAATGTATTAAATTACTCGCCACGTAATCTTTTCGAAGCAAATTATCGCGGAAAAGAAATCATTAATGATTCCTGAGTGGAAAGGAGTAATGAAACGAATGTTTAGGCAACAGTAAAGTACACAATATCAATTGGATGAATTCACTTGAAAAATACGTGAGTAGGCGTATTCACGTTGCTCAACATTAAGAGCGTTCACATGTTTTATTACTGCTATTGTAGTTTGTAGGACACCAACAAAGGGTTCAATGTGATGACATGTTCTGTCCGGGTTGGTTGTAGAACTCAACGTAAGAACCTTTCGGTCATCATTGCCGGTGACTCAAGTTACAACTCATAACCCGCATAGGTCGATAAAAACTACATGGCTAACGTTCAATGTTCAATAGTGGAACCTTTACCTGCACCGAAGACTTCGATGCAAATCGCGTCTTCCCTATCAAAGAGAATATTCACAAGATGTTTGTCGACGTCAAAATTTACACCAGCACATTTTATGTGTGTGGTATAAAATTTACATGTAAGGATGGAAATAAATCTTCGCGTGCTTGAAAACGTAATCTCGTCTCAATAGATAAAATAGATAAAAGTTGTCAAGTGAAAGCGGCTTGAGGGTCGGGTCTTGTGAGAAGCAATAAACTAAGAGTAAACAAAATATTTGTTCGCGACACGGGAAACATAAGTGACTTAGTGGAAAACAGCTGCAAGTGCGCCAGGGTTGCCATTTGCCGAGCGCCAGGGTTGCCATTTGCCGACCAGCCAACCACGGTCAAGCGCACTAAGATACGGTTCAACGGGGTTGCCCGTAAATATAGTGAACATTAAACTAAAGCTATTCCGAGTGTAACGACAAGATAGCCTATAAAGAAACGAGTAGGAACGAGTTGTAATTTCAATGTCCAATATTTACAATTTTACTCATTTCAATTTTTAACACCAGAATTTTCAATTCGTTGATTCAAGGTCGCCGAGCAGTTACTCACAACTGTATTGTTCCACATTTTAATATTTAGATAACATAAACCATGATTACGTAGGTTTGAGTATCGACAGAAAATAGTTTACCATACCATGAACACATAATCTGTTTAGCACTCAATGTCTATAGAACTCATGTTCTTCCCAAGTACTGTGAACACGTGCGTACCGATTGTGAGACACACCTTGAAAGTCAAACGTAATTCTTGAACAATTTATTACATACACCAGCAACATGCATTTGCCTTCTAAGAGCTGTAGATTATTCTTTATAGAATTTAACTACGTATAACCGTCGAGTATATTCGGGGATGGTTCTAGTTCTTCATTATGATGATACTGTGAGTAACCTTACTGTGCTTATACCGCGACAATACTTGTGGGCCATCTTACACTATCACCGTTCATCAGTCCAATCGGTGCTAAAAGGGAGCAGAAATCAGACTTGTTGAAAATGTTTCTAATTTTGGCCGCCGCGTCATAAACGTTTGTTCGGTTGACAAAAATTAAAATGCTAATGCAGAAACACTGGGGACTAAAACAAATGTTCTAACATGAATCATTTTGGCGAAGAAACAAGCAGCAAACGAACAAGCTAATGCAGCCTAAGTGACTGTTCAAACCATTCTATTGCGATCACATATTCCGATGTGGCGTGTACTGTTTTTCACTTCGATTGTCAAAATTGCATGTTATGTCACATTAAAACCATTTGTCGTAAAAAGTGTACATGTTTTTTGTTAACACAAAAATACAGCAGTTTTAGGGATGAGTGGGGGATTTTTCAAAATAGATGATGAGAGAAAGAGAGAGTGGTTGGGTAACGGGGAAGAGATCCTTTGTGAAGAAGATACAGCATTTTTTCAAACTAGGCTGGGCTGGCGGGGAAAATGAAGGCATTGGTTTCGAAGAAATTAATCGTAGATGAGTAATGTAGTTTTGGCTTTTTGTTGGAACATGGAAGTTAAAATGTGATATAAAAAATAAAAATACAACAATTTACTCTTCAAAATTTAAGATAAAGCGAACATTATACTTTTGGTGATTGCACAGTAAGGTATATATTATTCAGAAATAGGTTCATTTTCTATCACTGTAACAATATTGTGTAATTAAATTCAGCATTTTACAACTCATACAATGAAATACATTGTTTTAACTTGTTCGAACAGTCGTTAAAATGTGTTCAATTTATTATAATCTAGTAGTTGCAAGTCTATATCTATAAAGACGTTTATCTAGTTATTTGAAATAAGTAACATAGCCTGAAAATTTTTCCAATATCTGATAATGATTCATAGCACACCCACACTCTTGCAATGTCTTGAACTTTTTCTTTCTGCTTTAATAAACACTGATATAGACTCACCCAAGCAAGCGTTTTCTTAATTCCTAGACATCTTGAATAATTTAATAGCCAAGTGAAGAGAAAGTATTTTAAGTTTATGTACTTACAAGAAATTACTTCTATATCTTCTGCTCCCTGGTTTCGTCTGGATACAGCTCAAGATTTAGTGGAAAATATGTTTATGAAGTTGACAGGCACAAAGTCAGCATTGCTCGACTTACAGCTCATCATGGATATTGGAATAACTCCATCGCATTAGTTAACTTCGAGACGGATCGAAGGATCCAACTACAGAGTTTAACAAACTTTGGGGAAATCTTACCTTGTTTAATGGGATAGTTGAGAATATAGTTTAACGCGTTTAAGTCTTATGTACTCCCAACTAGACGTATGTATACATGTATACCTGCTCAGCTCATAGGCCGAAAATACGGAAAGCGTTTCAACTTGAGTTTATTAATGTGTAAACTTCTAAACATAAGTATGGGTATCTTCTTTATGACTGGCAACACATATTTTGCTAGGTTTCAGAAGTTACTAACAACAACCAAGCAGAAGGAAAATCCCATTACCTTAATTGTCCTACCTTTCTCTCATTTGTAATTTACTAATTAGTATCTTACATCCCCATGGAGTCAGTCAGTAGTTAAGGTTACAACTTTTAGAGCTTTGATGAGCTTCACCAAGTTCTGGGATTCTTTTATTTTCGTTTTCTCGTGAACTTTTCCTTAGTTGGCACTTTGGGTTTAAAATGTCTTCCTTTGATAGTTGTATTTGCATCGAGTCCTAAAGGGGCGGGTTCTTATTTATCGCCTGGATATAAAACAGCGCTAGGATCCAGGTTTGATTGTTTATGTGGTAACCATGCATGATTCATGTTTTGCATTTGTAGCTGCTTGCTTACATGGTGTACAACAACTGTTCAAAGATGTGTGCACGATTTGTTGCTCGTTGGCGTACTGAACTGTGGGCCACCCATCTACTTGAGCAATGATTGTACGATATACATCAACTCGGTTTCATAACGAAGCCATTTGTACTCTATTCATATTTTTACTGTAAAACATGACTGTTTATGGGGTGTTTTCTAATTTCTAAATTTATTATAAAACTGTGCATGGATAAAATGTTACTACGTTTTCATCCAGGTGTGAGGTGAAGGTTATACTGCTGTGTATCTTGGCCTGTTATTAATAAACTCATGTCCCATTAAATACTGGAAGATAATAATACACCATAACTTTAACACAGCGCTAGTAGAGGTTGTATGCTTCTGCCGCCATTTAAACGATCAACTTTAACTTTGTGCAACTAAAATAATAACGAACAGAAACTGATTATTAAATTTGAATGTAACAAAGTTGTTCGAATTTGAACAATCGTAGGGTTAATTTTCCGAAAGCTTATCTGGTCTTAGAAAGTAAGCAAACGGTGGGTTATTTGTTGGTGCGTTGAAGCTTACTTGTGCAGAGTTGCTCCTTACAACTATAATAACATTTAAGAAGCATGCGAAAAGTTTACCCTAGCAGCTTAGCCAAGTTTCCGCAGTTGTTTGGACGTAGGATGGTTAACAGCCATTCGCTCGCCTAACCAGATGTAAATAAGAAACTAATCTGTAATTCGTGGCAAGGGTAAAAATAAATATTCATATGATCTGAAAAGAAAGTTAATAATCCTGAATTGTTGGTAAAGTTTTCCGTCTAAACAGGAGTGAATGTGTGAGGTAGCCGCCCGCCATCTCTGTTCTGTTCTATATTCCAGAGTGCATGGTGGAGGTCCAGAGAGGACGAGCCATCTTCTGGAAGTAGGAGCCAACCCTAAACAAACAGATGAAGGTAACTTCAACTTCCAGGAGATAGCTAACTCCCCTCCCCTCCTCTCCCCTCCAGTCCCCCACCACCCTAATGCACCCCGCACCCTCAACTCCTCTTACAGTGTCGTGCTATGTTGTACGTCCGTGCGTTTACTTCAGTTGGTGGTTTCCTACTTCAATCGTACGTTGCAATCTGTGTTTCTAGACGTTGTGTACATTATTGTTTCCACATAAATGTTTCTATACTTTAAAGGTTAGAGTTGGTTGGCTATTGTTGTCTTACTGTGGTAGTTGAAGGAAGTAATGTTCACTTATGACTGAAGACTGAAGACTTATTTCAATATTTATAAACAAGTCACTCGACTATTGTATGTTTCCATGGTACAATAAAGGTAACATTGATATCGTTCTTCAATCTTCAGTCTGTTGTCTTCTACTTTGAAAATGCAACAGTTCTAGACTGAAAAATGTCTTTGCAAGTATGATGTGTCTCATAGTTCTGTTGTTCTTCTGTATCCCCCAAGATGCTTGTACCAGCTTTCTTATGTCGCCCCGTGTCAACCTTACTTACTTCGTTGTACCCACGTTGCAGCACTCACTCATTGGACATGTTTGGTATTTCTTGCTTATGTGTCGTCTACACTAAATGTGCTTATCAACAAATTGTCTACACCAGTTTGTCGAGATAATTACTTTCACCTCCTTTGCTATTAAATAAGAGTTAAAATTTGAATGTCTTATTTCTGTTTCCAAGATATCAATTGTTATTCATATTATCAATAACCAATTACATGCCCCTAGTTTTGATCAAATTTCAGGCAAAGAGACCACTGGCAATGATGAAGAAGCAGTGCATATAATTCGTTCAATGCAGAGTAAAACATAAATAAAGATTCTATTATCTTTCATTACCTCCCAGTAAAAATGTAAATCAACATTAAAACAACTTGTGTACGCATTATTTCTAATGCTAGTTTGTTTTCTGTTCCGCTTGGTCCTCCATTTCCCACAAGAAGACAGAAAGCTGTTCGTTGGTATGCTGAGTAAGCAACAAACTGAAGAAGATGTTCGACAACTTTTCGCTCCATTCGGGTCTATAGAAGAGTGCACCATTCTCCGTGGCCCAGACGGAACCAGCAAAGGTAAACACTCAGAGACGGATCGCCTGATAAGTATGACTTTATAGTTATTCTATGTGTATGCAACTCATTTGTTGCATGAACAACTCGGTGTTGTCACTGTGTCATAGTATCCCTTGTAGATTGCATACATCCCAATGTCTTCCCTAACTTACCATTTTTTTTTTTTTTTTTTTTTTTTTAGAGGTCGGTATATATAAATGATAATTTTTGTGTCCAATACATACGACGAATTGAACGACAAATTTAACTAGAGGTTACGTGAACGATCGTAATAACTATCGAAGGATGGTATCTTATTATATTCACACTAATTTTCATTATAACCTAATTTTATGTACAACTGGGCACTTTTTGCACTCATTCAATTCCGTATGCCACAGCTGCCAATTTGTGTTTGTGAATTACACAATTTGGCTTCGATATATTTACATGTTTTATTTATTTGTTATTTTGTGCCTACGCTGACAACTTGTCAGTAACTGAAAATGTGCGTTGTGTGTCAACTTCTCTTTAATATTGTATTTCAGGGTTTTATAAACTTTCAAAGCTCATAACTAAAATGAGTTATCGGCGTATATTATATTGAATTAATTTTTCTGATTGATTATTTTAGTTATTTTGGAGTTGATTTGAATAAATGAAATTAAAGCGAGTGCCCCGTACCGTACCGTAACTCAGTGTGTGCATACTACATCACAAAGTCCACCACTTAACTGCCATTAGTGTACTCTGGTAGACCTACCGACTGATTTACTAACTGTGCAGCGTTTACACTTGGAAAATGACCGTCGGTTGGTCGGTAATGTAGTCTTACGATCGTAAGATGAGAGTAACGTAAACGGGGGGTTATCAGTAGAATCTTCTGGGGGGGGGGGGGGGGGGGGGGGGAGGATCCGACATTCTTACTAAACGATTTACCCAGGTGAGGGGTAGGTGAGGGGCTTTGAACGATAAATCATCGGCTCACGGTCAGATCTTGTCTTGTATCATTGAATCATGGTCTAGTGTTCAGCCAATGGCCTAGACCAATCTCAAATGTTCCCAAATAAGCTACGATTCAACGTTGTTCCTTCCTTGCTCCACGGATGCAAGTGAGGCATTTTTCAACTGGACTACGATTTACTCGGCCACTGCCAAGTGAGATTTTTTTCAAGTGATCGACGTTTGAAAACATTATCTTATGTTGTTTAATTTCTTCATTGTATTTTTTTATACAGTGACATAACTAAATGTTATTTTGTTCATACAAAGATGTGCGTTGCAGTCACTAATTTGAATTCCCATGTATCTGTAATCATAATTAAAACATACTTTTACATCAACACAAAATCTGTGCCGCGTAAGATTTGTGTACAATGACGTTCATCACTGGTTCATTCATTTTATTTCCTAAGACAATCAAAACGTATAAACTGCATGATTTTAAATGAATTTTCACATCAAAGAAGAAGTTAATTGTTTTTTGGTCTCGAGTTCGCGTCGCATCTCAACGCGCTCGGGTATAAATAGTGATTAAAACGCTCAACACTTAGGGGCATTATGGAAGTCAGCCAACCAAATTAATATATTTCAACTATCTAGTACCGAAAAAACGAAAACAATGTTTTTCAAATATTTTATTTCAGTTTCATGATATTCTCGTCTACCATTTTGTTTCGAGTAAGTGACATCGAACAATATTATATGCGTGATATTTCTAAGAAACCTTTCAGACAAACATTTATACATTATATGTCTTCAATTTCAAGATTTAAAAAGATCATAATTATTAAAAATATTTAACACTTTCTGAAAAGGAAAAGGTTTTGTGAGTAACACAATCGTATCTTTATTTAATACACATCAGCAACTCAGTTATTTATATGTTTGATTATGACAACTGTTTGGAATAATGTTAAAGCGAATGAGTGGTAATTAGAAGAAGAAAGGTATTATCAACAACTAACAGCCAGACAAACAGAAACTAACAAATGTAAATGTCAATTGCAATTCGTATTTAAATCGTCCCGTTTCTCTGAAATGCAACCCACGTCTTTCACAACGGCCAATCAAATGATGCCAAGCTGCTGTGGCAGTATAACGCTGACAGCAGAGAGCTGCGGGTAGCGAGATACTAACTCCAAGGAGCTAAAGTGTATTGCAATGAATCTGTGGTCCTAGGATCCCGCCCACCTTTCCCTACCTCACTCCATACCTCGAGTCGCCGGCTCGAGCCGGGTACCCCTTGCGGCTGGCTCGACTGGCGATTCGAGGTATGGAGTGAGGTAGGGGAAGGTGGGTGGGATCCTAGGACCACAGATTCATTGCAATAAACTATAGCTGTGTATACAACATGTATGCTACTCGTCACAGAACCTGGCCTGTCCTGTGACAGCTTGACTGCTCTGTCTTGTGACAGGTTGTCATGGCAGACAGCTTGACTGCCCTGTACTGGGACAGCTTGTCATGGCAGACAGCTTGACTGCTCTGTCCTGAGACAGATTGTCATGGCAGACAGCTTGACCGCTCTGTACTGTGACATCTTGTCATGGCAGACAGCTTGACTGCTCTGTACTGTGACATCTTGTCATGGCAGACAGCTTGACTGCCCTGTCTTGAGACAGCTCGGCTTGGCAGAAAGCTTGACTCGTATACACAAAAGCATTCTAATTGTCTTGTTTTCTTTTTTCAATAAATATCGAGTGGTTTACAGAATTTTGTGTATGCGTTTTCTAAAATTGCAAATTAAATTGGATCACATCTCAAATGGAAACTCCAGTAGATATAATTTGTCATATTTTCATGCTGAAACGTCACATGTGAATTTGGCATTTTTATCAAAATGTACAAAGTTCTCAGGTGATTCAGATTTGAAAGTAAAATTTTCTTTTGCATAATTGTTTTTAACGAGTGTAACATGAGAAGTATGCAGTCATGCAGTCACCTGTTGCCTTAATGGGGAATACGGAAGCTTAGCTATTATTGAAGGGGAAGTAGCAGGGTTGGTTTTTTAATTTCCTTTATGGGTTCAAAAAATATTAAAACTGTGTAAATTATGAACTTGTTTTTTAGATGAACAACTTGTTATATTACGTGCTACATTACGTGCTACATTACGTGCTATATTACGTGCTATTACGTGTTATGACGTGTTATGACGTGCTACATACCCGACATCGGCATAATAAGTGTCTAAACTCGGCACTCAAACAGCCGTCGAGAAAGTCTGAAATGGGCACATTGAACTGCTAACCTTATGTTTCCCACATTGAGTAGAAGCACATTTTTCACTTTAAACCATGTGACAATAATCCCTCGTAAACGCTCGTCAAAAGTGACACAAACTCAAAAATAATCTGTCAATGTTTATATAAAATACGCACCGCGATGTCAAAGGGCAAAGCCACAAAACACAAATACAAATGTTCTGCTCCGTTTGAAAAAAGATTAGCAATGCGTCTCGTTCATGTTTGATGCAAAAAAACTCGTGATATAAAATAACACAATGTCAAAGGTGTGCCCATAAACTACAACTACATAGATAACAACATTTATTCGCTGTGAACGAAACCTGGCAATTTGTTGGGTACGAATCCATTAAAGAGATTAGAGAATATTGATAATCATGTAGCACGCTACATTGCACGTTAAAATGTCTCTCTCCATTATGCGTTTAAAATACGTTTAGGTTTCCGAAATATTCAGTTTGGGACAATGAGAATATTGCTGTTTAGGTTAAAATCGAATCATTATTTTCTATCGTATGCTACTTTTGCTAATTATTCCGAATGCGTGATATTATACTAATTAAGTTGAGTGAATGTCCCTTCCCCTAAATGAGTTGATTCTTAAAGCGATAAGGTATACGCGCGCTATTTCCAGTACGTTATACTCTTCGCCGGGGCGTCCATAAAACTGACCGTTGGATTAATTCAATCAAAGATTCAGTGTGAAAGTGTTAACTGCATGAAAATAGTTGTTTAAAGCGAAAATACATTGTTTTTATCTATACATAATTCATAATTATAAAATAAAATTTAAAAGTCGATTCAAATATAGACCCACAGTCGTTATAACCGTGAACATGGAAGCAAAGTTTTATTAGTATTCAACGAGTCGTTGGTCCGACCAGTAAAGTTGTTGCAAAGGTGAGGCACAAAGGAATGTTTGTGAATTGAGAATTGTATCAATTTTAATAATTCTTGATTAAAATTCAACTTCTGTAATAATTTTACATTGAGAGTTATTTAAGATTGTATGATGAAATAACCACTCAAATATCGCGATCTTCCGCACTCGCACGTTAATCTTCAATGATCAACTTATTATGTATAAATTATAACGTCTTTTCCAATATCTTTTCCTGTCGAAGCCGACCCTCGTTACACTGAACACAATTATGTCGCACGCTTCACTTTCAGTTTAGTTTTAGATCCGAATAAGTTTGTCAATGGTGCAAGAACCGTCTGATGTGCCAGTGAGCCGAGTGGAATGGTATTGCTCAGTGGATCAAATACAGACGCCGCTCGCGTCTCAAACTAGAATTAGCAAAGCTCTTTCTCAAAGGAGTAGCAAATCGTTTGTTGTTCAACTTTTCGATGTTTCCTTTTTGTTTTATATTTTTTCAACAAAACGCTTTTATAGTGAGTGACCTTCTTTAAGAAATTATTTGATGTGTTTCCAGTTAAAAAACTTCAAACAGAAGAATTTCTTTTACTTAAATATTCTACATAATGTTTCTTTTCATTAAGGGAAAGTTCTTTTCTTGTAGCTGAGCTTTCTCGAGCTTTTCTTCGTTCTAGGTGTTATTAGTAGTAGATGCGTCGAGGAACAAAGCACAGTTTGTCTTTAACTGTTGCAATAAAAGAAAATCGACTTTCATATTTTTATCATCAAACTAATTACAATGCTCGCTGCGACAATTTACCGATGGATTGAACAAAGCGTTAGAGCAATCTTTTATAACTAATATACTTGAATCCGATGTATTATTCCAAGAGTTATATAAATTAAGAAATACAAAACTACATGTACAAGTTTATTTACTGATTTTGATTTCGAAAACCATGATTTCATACAATTACAGTTCTGCTGAACTTAACTCTAAACCATACGCAGCGTTTCTCTTGGGTATTTATACTTATATATTATGTAATTATTGGCAGTTTGGTAGAAATGAAAAAAAAACAAGGAATGTCTTGATTTATATTCTTACTATGCGTAGTTGGGTAGTGCGTAGGAATGCCTGAGGGCTGTTAGTAGCAACAGCACAGTATCAAACCTGTGAGTCTCTGGTACCACCGCTGCCCTGTTATCATCTTCTCGACGTTTCGCTTGCCGCGTTCTGTGAGTCGTGAAACCCTAGAAAGTAAGTCACACATGAGATTTAATTTTCAGAGCGAATGAGTGTATTTAATATTCAAATGTCAACAAAGGTGTGCAAGATGAATACACTCAGAATATGCGACTTGATTTCTTGTGGAATTTTGCATACGGATGTGCATATAATGCTGCACAACTCTAAATTCAGGCTTAATTAAAGGTCGCTATGTCGCTGTTGGCGGCGTGTTTGTTTAAAACAGAAGGTCGAGGGAACCATAAACGTCGGGAATAATAATCACACTGGTGTTGAGACAAATCGTTTGTCTATTTATTAATGTTTTCAGTCTTGTACTAGCGAGGAGAGGTTTTCGGAAATTAGGTAAACACAAACCCACACCGAACCCTGGAATACATTTGTTAAATACATTTAGCCATCCGGTTCATACAATGTAATTAAACCACACTTCTGTACATAAGTAAATCAATGGTATAGTAAAGACACGTACTCTATCGATACCGCTTCCATGGTTAGACTCGAGTTACTATAACCCATGAAAGCTACATAAGGAAGAAGGTGACAGGAAAACTATAACGAAAAAGCTCTTTATATGAACTGTACTTGAATTTAGCCTAAGCAAATGTTAGAATTACTTCTGCATTAACCAATAATATAATAATATGCCAAGCTTATTTTAATATCGTATCCGCCTTGGAAAGTCCATTTGACAATTTCAATAGGCAATACGATAATCGAAGAACAGCAGAGATGGAATGTCCTAATTTAATATGAAATCATCAAAAATAAGAAATAAAAAATCATAAATCTTAATGTATTAACTGTCTCAGTTACAGAACTGATTTACAGTGGGGACCATAATAACATTTATTATGTACCCGAAGTAACAAAAAACCTCGTCCGAACTGGAAATCAAACTCTGGACCTTCTGCGTGTTCTTTATGCTTTGAAATACGCAAGGTAAAACAAAGGTGTTCGTTCAATCAGGAACTCACGAATTACAGTTGAGTTGGTTAATAAGTACTACCCTTACTGTACTACCCTTAAAATATATCAAGAAATAATTCATGGGTATCAATGAATGAAGTCTGCTATAATGGCAAATACAGTCCCCATAGACAGAACATAATGAAAATGAGCAACAACATAATATGTATCTTGGAGAATAATATCAACTGAAGAATTGGCCAGAACAACAGCTCCTGTCAATCCACCAATAGTGAATAAGAAAATAAATCTAAGTCCCAAAGCTGCTATCGGCGGTGGGAGCTGGTCTAGTATTTGTCTACTGTCCTACGTACATCGGGTGACCACAAGAATCCAGCATTCTAAAGATAATGTAAAAAATAAATCTATTAAAACAACAATTTCTACATGTTATAATATAAATGATATAACATATTGAACTCTAGCCCGGTCACTTGTGGTGTGTGAACACTTTCACCTCCATTAATCGATTCAATCAAACAAATTATTTTTAGTAAACGTAACATAAATTTCCTCGTGTTAAAATCAAATGAAGAATTCGAAAAAAAATTCTGAAATGGGTGTGGTTACTGTATATTACATGCAGACTCGATATATATATATATATATATATATATATATATATATATATATATATATAGAGAGGTATTTACCTTTGCTTCAGTTCACTCGTCAAGTAGAAATGCTGTTAGATTTTCCCGAGAAGCGTCAGTGGATCTTTCGAAGAAGATTTGTAGTTGTAAACGTCAGAATACATAAGAGGCAGCGAGGGTAGGTTTTGCTTTAGCTTCTTGTAACGACGGTCTGCGTCGAAAATACTTGAGTGAACCATCTTGAACTGTGACCTGCGTTATTGCCACAGTCATATCTTGACTGCACGAGATAACTACTGCTTAGTTCAAACCGACAATCGCAGGGTCTAATTAAAACAGTGGATGTGTTTTGAATCAAGTTATTCGTTTCATGTCCACCTTTTGGAAATATTATATATTTTGATTCCAGAGCTAAAGGTGCATAAACAAAACACAATTCATATCAGATGAAACGCAAAACACAAAAACAACAACGAATGAAACAACAAACATAATAAACGAATAATTAGATACTATTCAAGACTTGAGGTCATAATACGCTCCATTGTTTTTAGTAAGGGAGACGTTATCAAGATGTTTTTTGATTACACCAGTTTTGCCAAAGTAAGAAGTCACAGCTTAGATAAATCTTCCACAAGTTAAAAACCTAAATGTAGCCTATTCATTTTATATATATTTTTAATATAATTATTTTTCCCCTTTGTTTAATTTAATATGGGTTTAATTTTTATGTTATAATACAAATTGATTTTCAAAGTCATATTGACGTAAAATTGGCAGAGATTTCAGTGACTTTGATGAAGCGTTATCGCAATTTTAATTGGCCATGCAACATATTGTGAACAAAACCACACATCCACAACGGCCAACAATTTGTTGCAACATGAATACGTAATACTTGACACGTCTGTTTAGCATGTTGGTTCCTAAACATCAAATAGATGGCGTTCATCGAAATAAACATATTTCGTTTATCGGTCCCTCAAATTAACCAAATCGTATTTAACTGCACATGGTTATCATGGCCTGTGTAAAAGGGACATTCATTATTTATTTCATTATCCAATAAAATAAAATAAATAAAAATACATTCACATTTAGAGTCTACCCACTCGGTAACGAAACTGATCTGCAGTGGGGGACTTTAATTTAATAAAAAGCGACTAAACCAACCCTGTAGGATCCGAACACCATCGACGGTTGAGCGATAACCAAACAAAGATCGATATTTGTATATTTGATATTTGATTTGATATCAACAGCTGTTTTCACGTTCGTTAGACCATTCAAAAATGTTCTAAACTACTCCTATGGAACGTTGTCAACATAACTGGCAAATGCCGATCTAAATTATTTGGTAACGTATTTCGTGGGTTATAAAGAATTCGAGTTAAAGGTTTACGGGCGCCACGTCTCCAATATTTTGATTTCTACCACTTGACTGTATTTCTACAGGAATTGTGGTGAACTGTTGGCTTTTATAGCACGTCTCATGTTAGCGGCGGTCTCCATGTTGACTTGTCTGGTGTCAGCAAAATGGGTCTTCTGGAAGGAATTGCGCTTTGCACATAAACGTCAGATACGCTGATTTGCACAAACATATCTCCGCGCGGTGCAATTTAGCTCACATATTCAGACAGACCAATATGTATTTTAACAAAACAAATAATATAAGATTTTGACGATGTGTGTGTATATCATTATTATCATTATTATTATTATTTTTATTATTATTATTATTATTATTATTATTATTATTATTATTATTATTATTATTATTATTATTATTATTATTATTATTATTATTATTATTATTATTATTATTATTATTTATTTATCCAATACAGATGCATACCGAGGTATACGTTCCAGAGATACATGGATCTAATAAAATACAATAAATACAACATTATTACAACATCAAAGTACACTTAAACATTTAAGAATATAAAAAATAAAAATTGAGAAGAAAATTAATAATAATATAATAATATGTATAACCTTTAAATTACAGTCAGCGTACACTTCGCTTCTATTTAAACGCGTTTTAGTGCAAGTATATCATAAACGAATTCAATTTAATCTACACATTTTTAATAAAATATTATGTACTGTTCATTGTTTAAAATAATCATTTCATTAAATTCGTATAATTATAATTCTTCCTAGTTATTTTGTTTTTAATTCTAGTAGGCCTATCTTTTTTGCGTTGTTATGTTTCATAACGGCATCTGTACAAATGTTGTAAAATACAGTTCTTTGATCAATTATAACGTTGACAATAAAAGCAATTTCTGGTCCTAAATATTAAATTAAACTTGCTGTTACATTAGGTTCACTTTATAACTTTTAACTTGACACACGATTTTCTAAGGTAAACCTGCTGAGATTTGAGCCTTTCAGTGGCTGTGTTTATGTCCGTTTTGGTAACATCTACATCCTACAATTACCAGTAAATAGACAACTCGAAAAGATTTCGTCGGTTCTTGTTTCAGATTCTCTTTAGTAGCTTCTGCGAAAATTTAAGTATCGTTGCATTTAAGAAACGACTAGATACGTCTACATAAACGTTACTTGCGCGACATTATGGCTAGTGGCCGGGGTCGATTAGGGACGGGGTTGGTCGAATCGTGGCACCTTCAGATATCCGCCTCTAAAACTGTCTAACAGATAGCGCTGCGAGCGGTCTACGCCATGTTAGTTTCAACCAATACTCAGCAACAATGCAAAGCACACCTGTGCATTAGTTCATTGTCTTGCCACCAGAATGCACACATTCTCTTTTTAGTGCCGTGTACCACCCACTCATCGTCTCGATTAGTTTCGTTGCCGCAATATGAGACACCATGTGTTGACAATATGATGTTTGCCGATAATGATTTACAAAACACCCTCCAGATAGTTTATGTATCTGATGATTTGGTGCGTGTAACATTCACAAGTGTATCGAATGAAAAATCATACACGCCTACTTACTCAAATTTAGAAACAGTTTGTAAAACTGAAAAAAGAAACCAACGCACACCTTAAACTTGTTGCTTGCCATAATAAGAGCATCCTAATTGTTTGGCCGTTGCTCTTAAGCATTCCGAACAACAGTTCCCAGTTCCTACTCGCGGCGAACAACTAATTAAATAACTGAGCGGCGCGCTAAGAGCAGCCGGGAACCATCCTCCATATTTAATTAAACTTTCAAAAAGGACCGGAATTTAAAATGAATGATGTAACGCGCAGTGTTGCCGCTCGGGCGCCTCACATCGAATTAACTCCGATTCTACATTAGATTAGTTGTCACGTAGAATCCTTGAGGTTTCGTCGCTCTCTGCCCGTGACTCAAGCTTCGTGCGCATAAAGGACGTCTTCTGAAGAACGTATGTTTTATTTTACTACCAGGCAACTTGATAATGTATGCAAAACTGTGCATTACTCGATTTGTTTGCAGTTACTAATAACAAATTATCTTTGTTAACCATATCGAAAGATTAATGTGTTGAACTGTTGAGGAATGCCATCATTAAAAATTGTAAATGTTGATGTAGTTTTCAAAAAAATTATTACGTTTCTGTCCAGGGATTGAACCGAAACCTATTGTTTCAATAAAGCAATTTTTATTTTAAAATTACCGTATATTACAAATCGTTCCTACCCTCGTTATTTATATAAGAAATGCTGCTTTGCTTTGAAACGTTTAAACTCGTTTTGGAATCTCGCAAGTAATGGTTTGCGGACATGTATTTACACGACGTGTGTTGTCAGGTTATTTGATTAAACGTGTAATAATGTTCTACTTCCGATTATTTTTTGTTTGTAGATGATACACATGTAAATCGTTGGTTTTATCAAGCAGGGATGTGATAATGTCCTATCTCTTGGAATTTGGATTGTATGCATCATGTTTTATAAGTATACGGAGCCCGTGATTTTAATGTAAAACATTAAAACGTACTTTGATCAACAATATCTATGGCGTTTGATATTGTGTCCAGTTGGAAGCTTGATGAAACATTGAGATATTTTGGAGGAACTCGTTTTTGGTTGAATGTGAAGAGTTTCAATTTTACAATTGTTCTGTAATGTTACATTATGGTTACCGATAGTGTTGCTATTAGTATTAGCGGCAATGTTTCCAGTGTGTGTGCGTTATTGAAAATAACTGTTTTATATACCCCCAATGGCAGAATGAGAAAATAAACATACGTATAAATCGTACAAAATATTTATTTTTATCTCTATTATTACAACAAAGTTTGATGTATTTTCATGACACGTTTATTTCACAACAAAGAATTTAACCTTAATCCTGTGAGTATATTTCGAGAAAAATATCATTTCCACGAACCATCATAAAGCAACCACGATTATTTGGGGCTTTGCGCGCTTTGATTCTGTATAGGCCCTACGTTAAGAACAAGTTTAATAAATCCCTCAAATTAATTATCAGATTACAACAACACCCACCGTATATTTTTAAAGCATAAAATTACATTCTAATCCTTTGAATGAAGCTTCCATTAGGTATTATTAAAACCGTGTTAATTATAATTTAACTACGTTCGCCCATGTAACTCAAGTAAATCTTCCCCTCTCCGTCACAGTCAACACGAAGCCAACTCGCTATTGCCTCGTACGGATGTTTTCCAGCTGGCTCGTAGCATACTTATGCCTGGGGGTGTAAATAATTGAAGCCTACTTTGATTGCTCCTCTTCTACAGGAGAGGTTTGCCCCCCCGGAGCAAATACAAACGAGCCAAGTTGCATTATGGCGAACGACGTTGTTCCCTTAGTTTCCTTTTCCGCTGTTTTTTGTTTGCCAAGCTCCTGTAACACCCTCGGGTGGCTAGTTAGCTAAAATACGAGATTTTCGAATGAAATATGTACTCTCGAAAAGTTGGCAGGATGGAATTAGTGTTTACGGACGAGAGAATGTAGTTTCTACACTGGTTATTTTCACGAAATGTCAATGTCACACAGTTATTAAATTAGAATGTGATTCAGCTGCGAGCGTGATACTTGGCCACCGTGCTACAACGCCTGCTAAACAATAAACATGGTAACTTCACATGTCACACTTTGTTCGTATTATCAATTCGTGTATTGGATTGAAGCGGCTCTTCACATATTGTTTTATAGGCCAGTATTTTTATTACCACGTGTCCATTACATTCTATATCCTGAATTATCGGTGCATAATTCCAATCTTTCTCTCCCTCTACTGTTTACCTTCCACTCACCCTTGAATTATAATCTTTAGTATTCCAAATATTTATTTACAATTGAAAGTTATTTCGCAGTCTTCTGAATATTAATCTGCAGTTCATGACACCGGCTGATTGAAGAACTGACTCTTAGAGTGTTCATATAACAGGCAGCGTAGAAAGAAAGAGAATGCTACATATCGTGGAATGATGCACGGCTATGATATCACCAATGCATCTTTTACAAGTGTTACATCATAGATATATTACATTAGAATGGAGCCGAACAATAGCACTCATACCTCATATTAACTAGTTTTATCCAATTTAAATCCGATTCATAAATATTTGAATAGTTCTATTTTATAAAGCACTAACAACTATCGTCTAAATTTTGTAATTTTAATTTTCCATTCATGCTATTACGATAGTCATACCCGACATTGTGTTGTGTATTCAACAATTCGGTACTAACAACAGTTATCTTTCAGTCTGAACTGACGATTATAACGCCTAATATTTTGTTGAATGTTCCATTGTTTTGCTGTACGCGTGTGGCTCGTCTCCGCCAACATGGAATATCAACTAGGAATATTTATTACACATGCACGTGATAAATACTGCTCATAAAGAAGTGCGTTATTATTAAACGGGTGCGTGTCACGACAAATAGGTACCCACCAGTTCATCTCCGACCAACAAGGAACGGGTATTAAATATTCATTCAAGGCGTATCCCCTTTGCTGTGCCAACTGTCCCTCAATACACCCTAATTAGTATTGATTCTGCGGTGACACCATTATAAACTTACGATAAGAAACGTACCGGAGATATACGGAGCCACCTGAATGTGACTAATGGCCAACGCCCATCTCAACTAGACAAGAGTTGGCTATTTTTAAATAAACCATATCACACGAACAGTAACCACGGTGATAAAAAAAAAAAAAAAAAAAACACTCACCAAGTGCGTAAATTTTCGAGAGCGCTCGCTCTCTTCCTCAGACGCCAGTGACCTCGCGTCTGAGGAAGAAAGCGGACGCTCTCGAAAACTATTCTCCCGGTCTAAAAGTCTTGGTTTCATCAGAGTTGTCTACTTCTGCAACGGACTGTAACAACGTGTTAAAAGCTGCCGATAGGGATTCACGCATGGGGCTCTGTTTTCTAAATGAAAAATACAATTTTGACAATTTTGACCGTCCCAAAAGCGGAAACCCCTGTTTGGGGAAATAAAATGTATTTTTGTTCGGAAAATCATTCTCGGTCATATAATGACAGTTCAATTTAACAAAAATAACGGTAACATAATGAAGAGTATGGCTAATCCGAAACGGTCCGCTATTGAAAAATTGAGTTTTTTTTTTAACCTCACCGAACCTGATTTCTCTCATTTTTTGAATGTATTATAAATATTAATGTCTCGTCGTTTCCTGTAACTTTTATAAGCTACATGATTGTCATCGTACCATAAAATGCGCTGGTTCTAAATCCTATCAATATAGAATTATGTGATATGTGAAGAACGTCTCTCGCCCACTTCACCCAACTAGACGCCCGCTAACGTAACATGTTATTAGACGCAGTCTGATTGGCTCGTAACAGCGAAGACTGGGTTGCTCACGCGTAACTCCAGGGCCAGCTTGGTTACATAAACCAGTATGTTTTTGAAAAGTATCATTCTAGCTAGATTCTATTCATACAATATTTAGTCTGCAGTATCTTATTTTATTATTTCTGTCATAATTGACGGAACCAATATTAATTCTTATTGAAAGGACGATGGCATCTGTTGGTGCCATTGTTTTTTTAGTTTGTTATGTTGGTGAATGTCACTGACAGGTGAACCGTTTTAACAGATGTCCATGTTATTGTTCGGTTGTCATTCTGGTAAATAATTCGAAATGTGTACAAACATTGAGGACATTTCAGAAAAGCCATTAATAGTAACTACAATTCACTAGTAATAATTATAGGTTATCCAAAACTGCCAACTTGGTACCATTTTAGTAGCACAATCTTGTTTTTAGTATAAGGAAAGAAAATATATGCACTTAAAGTTTAAAATTGCTTTAAGCTTCAAAATTGGCCAAAAGTAAACCAAAGAATGGCATTCCCTAGAGAATATACTTATCTTTCTTTTATACGTTTCTGTTTCAATAAATATGTCTGTTTTTTAAATTTAATAATAATAATAATAATAATAATAATAATATCATCTTTATTTGTAAAAAAAAGCAATTACAACTCATTTACAAATAGGCGAGATTCGAACATAGTTCGCTCTTCCATCTTACCTCTAAATCTAATGTAAATCTAATGTAAGGAGAGACAAACAGAAAATAAGATACATGAAGTCTCGAAAGATGTGTAACAACAACACATTACAAAAGTTAAACTAGTAAATTCTAAAAAATAAAATTTGTATTTGAACAAAAAAACAATCTTAAGAAAGAACACAAAATTCTCTAAGGGTTATTAGTTTGCTTTTTGAAAATTTTAACGAATTAAGGTTTTTTATTAACATTTAACAAATACATGTTACAGCATGAAGACTAGCCGCCAAAGAGCCTAAGCTCGCTACAAGGGGCGTTTACATTATAGTTATTTGTCTATGATGGACGGAAATTGAAAATTAAAGTAGTAATAGGTAATGGGTTTGGAAAAGCTTGAAAACTAGGACCTAATAATAAACAGTTGGCGTGACATTGTTATAACAACAAGAAAACAGGTTATAATAATAATAATAATAATAATAATAATAATAATAATAATAATAATAATAATAATAATAATAATAATAATAATAATAATAATAGAATAATAATAATAATAATAGTAATAATAATAATAATAATAATAATAATAATAATAATAATAATAATAATAATGATGATAATAATAATAATTATAATAATAATAATAATAATAATAATAATAATAATAATAATAATAATAATAATAATAATAATAATAATAATAATAATAATAATAATAATAATAATAATAAACATAATAATAATAATAATAATAATAATAATAATAATAATAATAATAATAGTAATAATAATGTGTTTATTGGTCCTTTAGTTGATCATACAATGATATCGGACAAGTCATAACATAATATCAATAATAATAATTGAGATTATTACAGTCATTACATTGATACAAACTCTTTTACAGAATAAAAAGAATTTTCAATTAAAAATGCCCTAAGCGCCACCTAAAACTTCCACTCCTGCAATTTTTAATATGTTTAGGCAGGCTATTAAAAAGCTTAGCCCCTGAGATATCAGGACGCCTACAAGACTGGCTAAGATTGTGACCTTCAATTCTAATATCCTCTCTGTTTCTAGTAAAATGGTCATGATTTTTTTTTTTTTTTTTATATATATATGCTACTTAATAATTAAAAGAGTATATGGAACTTAAAACTAAACAGTATTTTGGAGACAGTATAGCAATATAACGCATTTTAAAGCGATTTTAACCCACAGAAATCGGGGGTGTAGGTGAGCATAGAAGTGACGTCACTAGCCCTCGTCCCGAACGAGTGGCGCGCAAGGCACTCCGCGCCTTTGTGCCGCGCACCTCGGAGTAATGCTAATACAACGACAGAGAGCAATTTATCACTGGGAGGAAGTTACCGGCGGGGCGCAGTTCTGTTTACAAGTGGTTGTTGCCGTTGCCGTCAGCTAATCTCTCATGCACTCTACACACAATATAGTCGAGAGGGAATTGTTTAACAATAGTATTTTCACGCGCCAGTGTATATTTCGAGGAACTTTCATCTAAGAATGTGTCAAAACAAATGATAAAATGTAGCTATGCGTTGTGCTTTATCTCATCTGGGTCTTCGCAACTAGCTGTTATTGCGTTATTCATTTTCTATATTTCCATTTTTACTTCTGCACTCTCACTCAATAGTATTTTCATTACTAGTTAAGCCTCAGCATAAAACGAGTTCTAGAAGAGCATTGGTTTGAAAACTGTAATAAAATAAATATTTGCACAAAATTACGAAATCTTTTGCAGTATTTTACTCTACACGATTAGTAATACATAAAAATGAGATACTTATTTGAAGTAACTTTTAAAGCATGTCAGAAATTATATTCTTAGCACTGTAGTATTGAAGATTCAATGAATTATATATTTTATCTACCTCACGCTTCATTAGACATACATTTTCTGAATCCCCCACCCTTATATTTAAGCAGAGCGCGATATCCTATCCCGCTTCTACACACTCCATTAAATCTGTCCTTAAAACCGAAGACTTCTGAGTACTATCAGCATTCTCCAGAACAACCATGTACTCTTTTTAACTTCATACAAATGTGTATGCATTCGGTCTTCGTGAAATGATTTTGAGAAACCGAGGAAACTGATTACTCCGTAATATTTTATATTATAATCAAATTGAAAGCGAACACACAGAAAAGTACTACATTCGTAGTGATAAGTTGTTTACTCCGTTAGCTCTTAGTCTTAGTGATACGCTGATTTCTCAGCTACATTTTTAATGATAAACTGTTTTGTTGCTACATTGGTAGTAATATACTGTTTTCTTTGCTACGTTATTAGTTATAGTACCAAAGCTGTTTTATGCCTTAGATTCTTGGTAATAAGCTGTTTACTTTGCTGGATTCTTAGTTATAAGCGGTTTTCCGCACTACATTCTTAGTTGTATGCTGTTCTCTGCCTTAAATTCTTGGTAATAAGCTGTTAGTTCATTAGATTTCTCTGCTATATTCTTTAGTTATAAGCTGTTTTCTTTGCTGCTTTCTTAGTAAAGAGCTGTTTAGCCTGTCGTATACATTTCAGTGGCATTTCAACTGTTTTGGTGCTCGGAAGCCTGAAGTATTTAGACTCTGAATGCAGTGAGCAATGCTATAGTCTGTACATCAACTACAGCATTTAGTGCCCCGATTATAAAGCGCTGTTTACTGTTCCAGGTTGCGCATTCGTGAAATTCAGTTCTCACCAAGAAGCACAAGCCGCTATCAATAGCTTACACGGGAGTCAAACTATGCCGGTAAGTAGATACTAAATTCATAAAAAGTTGAAAGCATTATTAGTTTTGCTCCCACAAAGCTTTGCATTCAGCTCCATGGGAAATAAAACTAAAGTTTCGAGTAATCATTATTACTCTTAACAACACCTCAAAGAAATCAACAAATCGCAAGTTAGATGTAGTTAAATCACTGAATATGATTCCGTGCCAGTCTGGTGGATTTTGTTAAAGTTATTTAAGCATAGAAATAGATATATTTTTTATACTTGTTAGAGACATTTCTTGATGTCACACAAAATCTTACTCTTTTTTTTGGTCAATACCTGTTTGTGCTCCTCACAATTCTGGGATTCATAATATTGGATTCGTAAAATTACCTGTTTGACGTAATTTCTTTAGAAAGCTATATTCTAATCTTACGTCAGTTTCCTGAATTAGGCTCCCCGAAGTAAAGACATTACAGTACATTCATAACCACTGTTTCCACTGCTTTGTTTATACTCACAAATAGCGTCCTATTTTAGCCAGCTGTCAGAAACAGAGATGAGATTCTGGAAATAGCTAAGCAATTAATTATTGAACTGAAAACAATGCCCGGATCTCCAAGAAATGGGTTCCAAAATATAGACCACTTCCGATTATTTTTATCTGTTGTACGGGGAACTTTGGGGAACGAAAACAGATAATTAAAATTACTAATTATAGAAATCTTTCCCGAATAAGAATCGTGGAAACTAGCTTAAACGTGTAATTTAAAAACGTTCTTTAATCGAAAAAAATCCAATTGTAGACTTATCGCTACATCGCGATTACTAAATTAACAGTTACTGAAGCGCACTTTAGTTTGTAAACAGCCGTATAGGCCTATGCTTAGCCATGGTAATTGATTTTTTCAAATAGCTTAATTACATTAACTGAACTGTTTCCGTAAAACTTTGCAAAACATGTAACGTGTTTACTGCATGACGCCTCTCAAAAGCAGCAGTTTACTACTTTCAATTTAACATTGAATTCAACAAGTTGAAGGGAGAATTGAGCATTGTAATACAGACTTCAATATGTTCCACACGGGTATGTTGATATGTTGACAGACACAGACTCTGTGCAGCAGCTCTCAAAGCCAGTCTCTCTGTTGAACAGAACTTATATCGGTCTAACGCCGTTTGATTTCGCTGCGTATGTTCGCACTCCGCCACTGAAAGTCCAAAGTGGTCCTAATATTCAACAAAGTCGAGCAATCCCAAAAGATTGTTTTTATTTTGTTTGCTACAAGAGAGATTTCTTCCGTAGCAAATTTCCTTAATCTATAGTAGTTAGAGAGGGAGATTGTTTGAAACAAGTGCTTCGTGCTCACTGCTCAGTGAGTAGGCCTGCACGGTGCCAGCAGTTAGCAATCAAATGAAACGCTGGGCATTAGTTTCAAGGGCCCTAATGGAACAAGTCTCATCTTCCATCTCCCTCTCAGACAGGAGAATGTCTGTCGAAGTGGTATAAAGCTGCACTTGATGTTTGGCCATGCACGCGTGGTACTCGAGTACTCGAGTACAAGATTCAACTATGCACGATTCAAGTACCCTACCCAAAACAAAGATTATTGTTGATGTTTTAACGTATTTTTAAATATTAATTTGAATAAATAAGTTATTGTATTTTGTAGCCTAATCACTTAGTACTGTATTGTTATCTAGCATCTGACCATTACACATGAATAACGTGCACACACTCGCCTACGCTGATAGCAGTCTTAGGCCGTTCCTTCCTGTGCCTCCTTACCCTATTTAAGATTTTAAGAAAACTATAGCTATATTCGTCAAACCTGTCTACAACAGATCCAATAAAAGTATATAATAATCAGTCGGAAGTGCAGTGGAACAACCATAGGCTAAAGCCGAATTCCGCAATTCATCCAATCACTCAAAGCAGTTTCAGTTACATTTCAATAAGTATTAGTGATTTTCAACGAACAATTGTGCCATAAATTAACTGTGACTCGTTGTTGAGTTCCAAGAGACACCGTTGATTCCCGACTCACATCCGGTGACCAATCACTTAATTATTGGAAATGGAACAAGTTATAGACAACTGACAATAATAGGGAAGGCTCATCAAAAATAACTATTCCTCAAAGTTCCTAAAAACGGAAGATCATTATCTAAAAATACGGGCGGTATAATTTTTATATCTGAGAAGCTCATATTTCCAATTCTATTAGCATTTAAAATTTGAAATTTGAAACTTCCCGTTCCGTAATTGAAAAACGGCTCTTGACGTCATAACTCTTGTTAACAACTGCCTCCTGGAAGTATTCTAAATAATATCAACGATATTAAATTGGACATTTTACAATATCTAGGATGCAGTGACTTTACAACAATGTCTTTTATACCACTGTTTTCTTCAGAAAAAACATTTTTTTACAGTATTTACCAAAACGTGTTTAAAATAATGCAATTATTTAACATATTTTTGTTAATTAATGTTGAGCAGTGTTCATTTACTAACTAGAAAAAAACGTTGATTCAGTTAAAATCTTATGAGAGTAAATAGTCTACTAAAGGGTGAGATTTCAGTACTATTTGTATGATATAAAATTATTGTTTACAGAGTTATGACGTCAGAACCTTTTAATCACGAGCAAGATGGCGCAGGTCCGTTTCTGAGCGTGTTTTGACAGCAATATCTTTGACTTGCTGTTAAAGCGATGTTTATGCACCTTTCGAGCCGAAACCAATTAGGTCCTGTTTATTTTAACTTGAGGTAACCAGTAAGAAAATAAAAAAAATGTGTGAGCATTCCCTATTATGAAGGCGATACTTCAGAATTGATGGTTTGCAGGAACCTTAAAACTATGCGGGTGGCGCCCGTGCAATCTAAGTGTATGGACAAAATTGTAATTGAAGTAAAACACGAGGTTTTAAAAAGGTTATAATGTTATAAAAATAATTCTTTGGGGAATTGGTGATTTTTATCTTTAATTCTTTTCTCTTTAATAATGTAAACACTGCTTCTATGCAATTTAAAAATCATACCCACTTATCTTGTAGGTTATGCGTACATGATATATGAGAGCAGTATGGCCTCTGTGGCGTTATGTGGGCACTATGAATTGATGTAGAGATGATATTTCCATTAGACAAGATATGGGAATAGAAAAGGTAGAATTAACGCGCTCAGATACGACTAGACATGAATCAGTGTTGGAGGGGGACAAACGTTGTTAGGGGCTGAGTGTGGTTATGTGATTGACATGTTTGTGTGGCCCAAAGCGGCCAGTTGGGTCCCTCGAGTGGTCGCTGTCGACTGTACTAGTAGGCTTGTTCCATGCTCCAAGGGTAGAGTGTGTATGGAATTGAATGCTGCCGACATGGTCTATGTTAATATTATTCTGTCTTATCATAAACTAAGTTAGGTGACCACTTAGCAGAGAGAAGTGTGATTTGTGTAATCTAGAATCTTGGATCGTGTAAAAACTTAACTGTTTTTAGAGGTATTGGCCTAAGAAAGCGGGCACAGAGAGAAATTGTCGCGTGTACTGAACGTGTACAGGATCGGTGGTGGGGGGTGGGAGGGGGGGGGGAGGGGGGGGGGAGGGGGGGGGGGGGTTAGCACACGTGTTATGGTAGCTAAACAGCAGTCTTGTCGCTTTAGTGGTTTGTAAAAGAAGAATTTAAACATATGAATAAATAAATACCATAAATATGTATTTATAGTCTACCCACTAAGTTACAAGAATTAATTTTCAGTATCTCCAAAGTTATCACTTAAGTTCAATTAAATGATTATTAATTGAAATTGAAATTGATGTATATAATGAATATACATTCAAATATCAAAAATAGATTCAAGGCAGGTACTAAAGTTAAAATTACCCCAGCCCGAACAGGGAATCGAACCTGGCCCTTCTGCAATGGAAGCAGGAATAAACCCACTAGCTACAAGTCACACTAGCTAGGTATGTTCAAAGATCATGGCTCCACAATCTTTGGCATGCTGTTGCTGAGCTCGAATTTTGTTTTATTACAAAACTAACTTTTTACAGATCAGTTTTGAACAGACGACGTTGTGATCTATAGTTCTGTTAAACTTTTGTGCTTTTGCAAACCAACGGAAAATGTGGCTGACATTATTTTTGTTTGCCACAAAACCCTCCAAAAGTCTTCCAAGTCACGGAGTGCTTGAAGTTTAATCTACCTTTGTCACGTATTTCCATTTCCTCCCGTAAATTGTCATTAAGCCTTGGTTGAGCAGGTCTCTGTGTCAAGCAGGCAGACCGATGGTAGTCGGGACTCCCTCTAACGTGGCTGATGTCATAAGATGGTGGTCACTCACCAGAGAGTGGTTAGAACATTCATGTGTCATACTTTCTAGAGTAAAATAGTTCAGTTTGAACTCTGCTGGAACGCTCTCCCGGGACGGACCCTTTAGAGCAGATGAAGGAATACAGAATTTAATGCTTACGCCCGAGGGATAGGGTACTGATAATAGCACTAGTAATACTACTAGTATTATTCGGTTACTTACTAATATAAAATACAAAGAAAATAAAAATAGTTCTAGGTAAAGTATTACTGTGTGTAAGTATGAATGGGGGTAGAACCTGGTATAGTGTATGCCCGATGAAAAGTGTAAAAGCCGCGAAAAGGAATGTGAGTTAGTGATAAGTATAAGCGAGGGGAGAGGGGGCCGCCTCAGTCTAGGGCTGAACCATCCAGAGCCCTAGGCCCCTTCTATAGACTGGGACGGATCTTGACACCCGCCTCTTGTTTGTAGTCCAGGCAAGACGAATAGAGGGACCGTTGGGACCCTCAGGGGACGAACAAATGTTCGCTTAGATATCCTCAAGGGGAACATTCAGCTATTCTTCTGGCTTTCATGTCTGGCCGTGCCAATAAGTGGTCCCCACTAAACCTACGGAAATTTAAAACTCTATTCTGTTCAATATATTTCCTAGTATAATATTAATTGGTTTTAGTTTATTTTTCACCCAAAAATTGTTCCACACAAGAATATTGTCTTCAGTATTGTAATAGTGCATTAGAACATTCGAATATCTTGTATTCTTTCCTGTCTCTTAAAGCACGATTCTGTCAATCAGATTGAAAACTCGTCGCCGTTTTTCAGAATATATCAAACGTTTCTTAGTATATCAGTTGCCACCATTGCAAGTGTTCCTCCCTGTGCCTGCATCAAACGGTGCAGGGCCTTGATTCTCTATGGTCAACGATAAGGTGATCACCTGTTTTGGTCGTTATGAGAAGGCTGTGACCCAATCACAGCCATCCATTCGCCTTCCGTAACGACAGAAACCGGTGAGAAATCTACCACAGATTTAGAGAATCGGGCTCCAGGTCCACTAACTACACCTTGCATTCTAATTTACGAATCGTTAGCAATATTATATTAATATTATTAAATAAACGCTGTTGAATGTTCAATGTTCTGCGCTCAATCCACCTTTGTGATTATTATGTGATGTGATACTGATATGTCTATTTCATGTAGTCGCTTTGTAAGCCGGGAGTTATGATTTCGATATAAATCACCAGCTAACATTTCAAACCCACTGAAATATCCATTTCAAAAGACCCTTGTCCTTAAAAAACGTAACAGCCATAAAAGCAAATCGTGTTGTGCGGACCGAACTCTCGCCGAGTGAGTTTTCCGTTATTTCAGCGCAAACCACAATTAAAATTAACAGAAGTTTGGCTTATAACTTTTTGTCATTTACAATACCAGAATGTTCAATGCAATACAGTTACAGAAAAGTAGATTACAAAATTGCGAACTTTCTTTTCTACGCCATGACAAAATTAAAAACCAGCCAATCGGAGTAGGACTGCTCACACACCACATCATTTGCAAAGTTATGCGCAGTGAAAGGGGGTAAAACCTAAAGGCTGAAATCGATACCGTACTGAAATGCAAACATTCAGTAATATCAGCCAGCTTGGGGAGACTTTTAGGTTATGTAAGCACTTAGTATTGATGAGTTTTAGGTCACACCGGAAACTATAAAGATCGATTTGGTTGGTCGCCGAAGGCTATTTCAACTTTCCCCGTAAACATTCAAGCTATATCTTTCAATTCTCTTTTTTTTTACTTTTACTATCAATGCACTATTCCTATCTGTGGGGAGGGGAGAGGGGAGATACCCCCAAGTTACTACCCAAAAGTGGTGGCATACTTTGTTTTTGGGTCCAGGATCCTTTACTTACTATAACGGCTTTGCCTAGATATTTTAAGTGCATTTTGTCTTTGGATAGGGTTTTCTTATCAACTTAGGAAGTTTCTTGCCATTGTTAATTATTCGCTTTCTCATTTAAGTAAACCTATTTAAGGTAACGCCCTCGTAACTTTATGTTCGGTATGCGACATAAGTAAATCAAGGGACCTGACATCACGTGTAACACTTCTACACTAATTTTTTTTATCCGGTATCGTTATTTATCATATTTGATTTGTAAATTAAATTAAGTTAAATCCCAATAGGGTGAGGGGTGAGTACAGGAGAATACTTGGATTGAATACGTGTTTTGTTTACCCTTGACTAACCTATATTGGCGACTGCAGGCCGACATACCACCAACCAGACAATACGGTGTGAGAATATTAGAAACAACTGCTTTTAGAGTAGATATTTATATGATACATTAAACTAATAGAAATATTAAAATAAACGACTTGATCTTGCAGGCTAAAATGTGCGGCAACCTTCGATCACCCTGGAACTTACAACATACGGTGAAAAACAACAGTTTAATCTAGAGCCAAGAGACACCTCATTACTAAACTATAGCGGATTCCGGACAACTCTCCTCACCAGACCATGAAACTGCCTCGTCCAGTGGGCGGTTGAGTGGGGGAGGGGGAGTGGGAGGAGTGGGGGGGGGGGGGGGGGTGACGGAGTAGAAGGATATGCAATGAAGTTTCCCAGATTGACTAGCTTTCACGGATCTATACCTGGTTGTCGATTCAGTGTTCAAAGAGCGTTATCTACCACAATAGTGGGTAACAACATTCTAGATATATTGGTATTATTAACAGAATAAATGTGTGAATTTGGATCTGTTAGTGATCTGTAAATTCAGATTTGGCTAGTTTTGTATATGTATGTATATATATATGTATTTGTGTCTTCGTTTTGAAGTAATTTTCATAGTGTGGGTGTATTTTTCTCGGTGGCGCAAAATGACCGAACTGGTTGACGCGCCCTAAAACCAAATACATTTCAAAATTTTTAATTTCCAATCAGTAGGTATATTAATATAATAATATGATGCACCGCCCCCCCCCCCCCCACACAAAAAAAAGGAATTAAAATAATTAAAATAGAGAAAATGAGAATAGTAGAATTTATTTTCTACTCGGCACCTCCACCAAATATTAAAACTTTGTATCAAACATTCGGAAAACCTACAACAGAGTCGGTACAGAAGTCTCCACGTTGGAAAGAAGATAACATAAACAATAATCATATTATTATTAATAATAATAATAATAATAATCATCATATAAATATTAATAATAATAAAAATAATAACAATAATAATAATAATAAAAATAATAATAATAATAATAATAATAATAATAATTATAATAATAATAATAATAATAAAATAATAAGAATAATAATAATAATAAAATTAATAATAATAATAATAATAATAATAATAATAATAATAATAATAATAATAATAATAATAATAATAATAATAATAATAATAATAATAATAATAATAATAGTAATAATGATAATAATAATGATAGAAACAATTAAGAAAATCGCACATTTTGGGCAAAATACAATACGGTTTTTGCTCTTGTGATAAACAATACTGAAGTCTTGAGCAACTAGCCCAAAGTATTATATTTCGTTTACTATTTCCTCAAGGAACACTTCTTCTGTGTCATTATTTGTCATGATTTGGGCTACATGTGATTTTTCGAGTTTTTTCTTGAATATACTCCTTTAAATTGGGCCGTATCTCCAACGCACTGTGGCTGTAGGCCCATTGACTGTAGCTTGTTCAGCGCAAGTATTATACAGTTAGACGAAGGTACATTTCTCTCAGGCACGTCTGCAACCGTTTGTTTCCGAGAGGCGACGAATTGTGTCACTTTGTTGTAACTTCGGGACTCGGGAGGCTAAAACTTACTCGCAACAAGTTGATTAACCAGATTTGCGTGTTTGACTGCATGGCAACTTGCGATCTTATTAATTGCTCCCGTATACGGAATTAACGAAACGCAAATTGTTTGTTTTAATTTAAGTGTTAATTTTATTATTATGGCTAATTCATCTACAAAAAATGGTAGCATATAAATTCATAACTTTTTATTAGGATATATTACAAAAAATTGTGTCGTAATACCAGAATCGAGCTCAATTCGATTTACTCACGGTACCAATTTTGTTGTTATTTTACATACATTAAAAAAGATGACATTAATTTAAACTGAAGTTTGATATGTCTTATTATAGTCAATTTACATTTTGTTTTACGTAGTAACAAATATTTTACCTACGACATTTACGAACTTTTATATTAATAATAAGAATAGTTAATTAATGAGAATCAAAGTGGGAGATAAAGAGGGATTTTTATTTATGTCTGAATTTAAACATTGTTTCCCAAGGGAGTGAATATTTAGCATTGTACCAATGGTTGTCTCGAGGTTGGACGTTGTTCAAACTGTTGGCCTGAATAATGAGGAAGGTTCTTACAGAAGTGTGAAGAACGATCACTGACACAATTAATTTTAAAATATATATTGTTATAGGATAACGGATTTCTTTATCCGAAAAATAAGTTTAAACTTGTTCACAATGCACTTATTTGTATTTGCTATAATATTGATTCTCCAAATAAGGAATTACTTTAACTATTAATTGGGAAGTGCTAAGATATATTTTGATTTAGTAACTAAAGAAGAGACAATTGGTAACAGTGATATTAGGTAATTTTTTGCCAGGATTAAATGAACGCCTACATGTGCATTCAAAGACATTATTAGCAATACACGTTTTTTATAAACAAAATCGAGAAGTTTTAATTGGTAACTTAAGAAGTAAGTCTAATTAAGTTTATCTTAAACAACTTTTCTTCGTTATGATTTCGTGAAAGAAAATATAATTATGTTTATTAAGAAAGACTTAATGAGAGGGACAAACTACTACTTGGGTGGTTTTAAAGGGTTTGAAAAGGTAGTTGATCCTTTATGACAGAGATGAACCTCAGTAAACACATTAAATCATGACTCTCGGTAGCGGGAATCGAACCGGCGACCTCCCGAATTATATTCACGTATCGGCTACCTATCCTGACAGTAAAAACCGTTCCGTAAAAACTTCTATGGATCTTAACTCCGCCAAGTACTCTATAACATTCCCAAAGATACAATTCAATAATAATTTATCTTCTAGAATCTTTACATTTTAAATTGAATGCTCGAAAATGCAATTTCTTTAAAAATATACAACATGCAAGCAATTTTAAAATTTAAGCGCGTTTCCATACTAAAGTTGAATATTCCATTCTCTTCATACGCTCCCGAAATTTCATTTTGCATGCGAGTGAGTGACGGCGTTGGTTGGTGAAGACAAAACTTGGTTCGAGACTGAACTCTAAGTGCTATGCCTCGCGGGCCGTAAATAACGCGAAGCTGCTATAATCGGTGGCTGGGGGTAGATCTAAATCGTCAAGCTTTGTGTATATAATTGCATGTGAATGTGGGGCTGCTGTTGACACGTGTAACTCTGTACAATGGCTCCCGGCGCAATGTAGCATGTAGCATGCGTGCCAACTATTGTCAAGTCTGATGGAGCAATTACCACACGTCTAAGAGTTGTCATAACTCGAGACAACTCCTGATCAACTCAAGAAACAATTAAGGCAAGTTAGCTGTGGTGGGCGGAGCCTATTTAAAGCTCTAAACGTTCAAATTAATAATAGTTAGGTAAAACAACTTGTTTTTCATTGTTCGTTATTGAATGTATAGAAGTTTGGTTTCGATGTGGAACCTTCCTGGAAAATTATGTGAACCAGCGTCACATAAATTGATTAATTTTGAGTAGGCCTACCGAGGTTTAAAATCCCCAGCCCAACCGAACATCGAACACTGGTCTTTCTCCATACGGCACTAAAAAGACACCTTTTTTATTTTGGTAGCAACAAAAAGAACAAACACACAGGTGTTGTTTAACTGGTTCCTTGCATTGCTGTGCATTGGTTGAAACTAACATGGCGCAGACAATGGTACAACTAGTGGCGCTATCTGTTAGTCAGTTTTAGTGGCGTAGGAATTAACCCACTACTAGACCAACGCGCCCACACACCATATTCCCCGTTCTTAGTTCTTAGCCCCTCATAACACATCACATCACATGAGCTTTGCACGTGCAGTTATCATGTGACCTTTGACTGATCACGCAATGTGATTGAAGCTTGATATCAGCCTTCAATCACTGACAAAGTTCACTGCATCAAAACCGCTCCCCACAACATTATTTGTTAACTCGCTTGTTAAATAATAATGCGATTCTAGAGCGGTATCAACTGTCTTCCCTGTTAGTGCGGCTGACTCATCTGACTAACTTACTTCGGACGAGCATGGATCCGTAAAGATAATTATAATAATACAGGAAAGCTCTCTAAAGTAAGTTTTGACTAGTTAGTTTAATTATGCTCAGCAGGTTTCATTGTATAGGCATTCTATCTAGTATCTCAAGTATTAGAGCCATTACAATATCATATATTCATTGTCGGTGCTTCTCAATAAACTGTTGAAAAAAAGAGTTTGTTTAAAATTACCGTTATCGGATTAAACACGTTTTTTCTTTTACTAAAAAGGAAATGATAACATATTCTCTCATTTAACTTGAAAGTAAAAAGAAAAAACGAATACATCACTTTTAAACTAGTACAGCAAAAATCTTGTTTCTAACAATGCAATATCGTTAGTATGGATCCACGATTGTGTTATATAAAAACTTTTAAAATCCTTTTTTTTTTTTTTATCATTTTCATCGAAGTTTTTTCGAACATGATTTTTCAAAAAACAAACCATTCGATGGTATTTTTATTAACGGTTATCGAAATTTTGTTGAATATCGAACGATAATATCGATTATCGTGTGCGTGTCTATACAAAACATACATACTAAACTTTAATACAAGTGTAACTGAAGGCATCTGAATTTGAAACGGAAAAAGATAGTTCTCGTCAATTAGGCAAAATCATAAATATAAAATAAGTTTTATGATATTTTAAAATAATCCAAACACTAAATTTTCCTGTTTTGAAAAATATAATAGTTCCTATTTTTTTTTTTTTAGGTTTGCTTTTATCCTTGAAAGACACCATAAACGCCTACACGAGTAATGTTTTTGTTTCAGGGAGCCTCATCCAGTCTCGTTGTCAAGTTTGCAGATACAGAGAAAGAGAGACAATTGCGACGTATGCAGCAGATGGCTGGCAATATGAGTCTACTTAACCCCTTTGTCTTTAACCAATTCGGAGCGTATGGAGCTTATGCACAGGTAATGTAACGTTGCTAAAATATTACTGCAATGCATCTTGAAACATTTTACAACTTCTGGAACACTCGTCGCCTAATTGTTCCGTTATTACGACAATAGATCCTCCTGGTTGGTAGAAATGGAGCCCAAACATTACGAACGAGGCTACATTAATGAAATAAAACAAAGCTCACTTAAAACTTATCGCGATAATAATACATCCAACCATCGGGAAAATCTACTTTGCATATGAAATTTGTTTGAATACAGGTTATTGTCTTTCGAAATGCTATCGAAAAGGTGAGATACCCATTTAAAAAAACTAATTTGTACAAATAGCAATAGCACATGACTTCACTATTATAATTACAATTTCATTTCAATTTTCATATATTTATTGTCACTGTTACTGTAGAACGTAGTTATCATAAACAAACAAGGAATCCTAGGTAGGTGAATGCTGAGAAAGAATTGTCGAGCGCTGGCTGACGTTAGTTACGGTGGGGGGGGGGGGGGGGGGAAGAACACCGGGGATTCAGGAAGTAACCGTTGTTTGTTTATAGATAACAGATGTATGAATATAGAACTATGAAACTTAGAATATGTTCATTTTAGTTATTTATACTATGAACAAGAAAATCTTATCAATAATGATAATGCTCATGATTTATAGAAGCTAGTAAGTACCACATACCATTTATGCCAAAGCGGTCATATAAGTACACAAACTTCACAATGTATGGTTTATTTAGAACCACACTTTGGACTTTGTAGCAAAAACAAATGTGAAAATAACAGCAGAGAGCAAAAATATTTCCTTTATTTTTTCTTTTGGTTCTTTTCGTACTTTTTCTAATTTGATAACCGTTTGTTACTATTTTTCTCTTAAGGGTATTATTTCATAAAGATAATATGTACGTGGTTTTTTTAATAAGTGGCTCGTCTTTTTTATACTTCATTTCATTACTTCTCAATTCAGCACTGTAGCATCGCGATCTCTTTCGAATGTAGTTAATATTTTGTGACTGTTTTTTTTTTTTTTGCCGTTGTAGCTACATCAGTTTTACTATTGTGTACGATTATTTTCTTGTATTCTCGTTCTTCACAAAGCAGCTCATAAATGAATAGCATGGATGGACGGTCTAGTATGTGGTCAGTATAGACTCTTGAGATCGGTGCCTCGCGGGGATTGGATTGCATTTAAAAATCCAGTAGAAGTAAATATGATGCCACAGTGAATGCCGTTTATTGAGCCGGGTCATCCAATGTTCTGAGGGGAGCAGCTTTGAAAGCTTCAGTGAGGACGAGTTTGTGTCTCAAATAAGGACACATTTTATGGTATTTAGTAAACTTTCGGAGTTTTTAGTTAAAACGCAAAAATAAAAATATAGTTTTTGCAGGTCGTTATGAAATATAAAGTAAGGGTAAAATCATGTATTTACTATCCAGAATGAACGTTTTTATTTTTTACCGGTTAACGGTGTCTTATTATATTTATATCTATATTAAATGTTTGGATATAATGTTTGTATGGTGCATCCAATGCTGCAAAGAGTGGTGGACAGTATATGCCACTTTACCACCACTTTCACCCAGATGTAAACGTTGTGACTGATTGAATAATTGCCAATCAGTCCGATTTATACATATATGCCTGCATTTTATTAATTTATTGTTTTGTTATTTATACTCCTAAGTATTCGCCTTCCCCCTTGGGTAATAAAAAATGAAAATTGCTTACGGCTGTTTTAGTTATTTATCTGTATGTACTAACGGGGTTGTGTGTGTTACTTGTTCCTGGTTTGTGCTACCGGGTAGGCAATGCAGCAGCAGGCAGCGCTGATGGCTGCTGCGACCGCTCAAGGCACTTACATCAACCCAATGGCCGCGCTCGCTACGCAGATACCACACGCAACACTCAACGGTATGGCCAACTCAGTGGTTCCTCCCACCTCAGGTGAATACGGTAATAACACACTCATCTGTTTTATTAGGGATGATAGCAATGAAAACTGGTGAAACTAGGTCATGAAACGCAAATACTGGAAGCCTTTAATTAAATGCAATAAACATTGATGTGCTCGATTACAGGCATTGAATAGTCTCAATTTCACACATGAACAGGTTGATTTGTGTTTTGTGATAATAACAAGCTGGATTTGCACTACATATAAACGGTAAAATTCATAGTCGCTCCGCAACTCAGCCTTTCGTCAGACTCGCCCAACCACCAATCACAGAGCAGCTCACATGGCAATGCTGCTCTGTGATTGGTTGTTGGGCGAGTCTGAGGAAAGGTTGAGATGAGGAGCAACTATACATATTTTACCCTTAGTGTATTTACCAGGGACATGTTAACTGGCTTACTTCTTTTCATGGCTATCATTTTTATAACCATAAAGTACTGTAGACATCTTAAGAGATATTGACACGCGAAATATATCAACTATAACGAAATAACATTCAAATGGAGATACAGTTCACATTTGATGCTTCAATTGTGTTTTCCATAGCACGTGTCAATCTACTCAATGCTCTATAATGTAATTGCTAATTAGTCTACAGCTTACTTGGTAAATTGGACTAGGTCGGTCAGCTTACAATGTCAAAGCCAATTAGTGGACCAGTAAAGCCTGGTTGTTAGTTTTTAAGTTGTCGCTCGGGACATTGCTGCTTGAATGCATGCATGCATTGTTTAGATAGTGATTTGATACACATATCGAAAATACTTTGGCTTTTGAATTGTTTTGGAGGCTAGAGAGGATTTAGTAGTTTTAAAATCTACCGTGTTGCCATGTTGGGAAGTTTCACTGAGAGATGAAAGCCAATAGTGGTTGTGTATTTGTTTGATTCGGACGCAGGGGGGAAAACTATGGGTCCGAGCCTTTTCTAGTTGAATAAGAATGTTTTAAAGTATTGAACATTCATTCGGAATTTAAATTTCTCATATTATAGCTCCGTTTCAATAATATAGAGTACAGGAAAATCTAGCACAATGTAAGTTTTATTTACCGTACTTACTCTAATGTAAATCGCACCCCAGTGTTTTGACTTTCAATTTTCAATTCTGTGTGCGACCTAAAATCGAGTACACACGGTACTTTATAAATTATTTATTTAATGCAAGATATGATCATACGTCTGCTTATATCAAACATAGCGCCTTCTCTATTCCCTCGATGGTCAAATAACAGATTAAAGTCCGTGAATCAATGTACTTACATCCCTTACATCAACATAATTATCATGAAATATGTTAGATAATGTGGGTACAGAGATGTTTTGACATGTGTATATTCGTGCTTAAACTTTAATGTGCGCATTATTTTTACCGAATTACGTTTCATTGGCTCTATGGTCATAGTTTTCAATCTGTACAATTTCATCTGGTTTCTCTGTCGGTTAGAAACTACATACCTAAACCAATAATTAATTATTTTGCGGTGATTGTAATAGAAACAATATTAAATAGTTTATAGAAGAGAAATAAGTGGGAGTTCTAATGGAATATAAATTGTTGGGCAATTTCACTGGTCGTAGTACAAATCACTTTATGTAGGTTTGCAATATTCCAGGTCATCTTGGACAGGCATCATAAAACAGACAAACAAAAATAAATAACATCACAGCCACACTTATAGCCAAGGATGTGTGACTGTAGGTATCTCAGACGAAAGGATGCAAGCTAGGTTTAAAAACTACAAAATCCTCCGGTATGGGGGTGAGCAATATTGCCATAATGTATATTAGCAAGCAGCGCATCGTAACCGGCAAGAGGCAGTTTTATCTACTAATCAGCACTTCTCGTAGGTACAGGTGCTGGCCAGCCAGTCAACGGGGCGATTCCTAGCCTTCCTTCGCCCACCATGCCCAACTTTAACATGGCTGCTCAAACGCCCAATGGCCAGCCCGCCGGATCGGACCCGTCCGTATACACCAACGGCATCCCGCAGTCGTACCCAGGCCGTAAGTAGCAAACACTTACAATATTTAACAACAAGAAATTAACGGTATTTGCACCTTGAAAAAAAAATTTAAAAAAAAAAATTAAAAAAAAAAATACCTTGAAAAACCTTCCAATAGTTTTTTGGGGCAGAATGTTAAAACATTCATAATGCTTTTGTGAGAATGAATCTTCTTCATTATTACCGAGGTTAGGCTTTACTCTCGATAGTTGGATCTTTGTTGTAATTTTTCTACCATTTCTATTTTTTACTTCATCAGTGACCTAACTTCGCCATGTTACAACACCACAAACATCCAATCACTTACTATTCTGAGTGGACTGTGAAAAGTACTGAGCCGCAGACACTTAAGAAATAAATTTTATTCGTATTCATGTATTTTTGATTTGGCATCTTAATAAATGCAATCAATAATATGTATTATATAATATAACATAACATAATGTTAATAGCATATTCTGTATATAGATTTTTAATATTTTACTTTTATTATAATGTATGTCATTACTGTAAATGAAGCAAGAACAGAGTTGACTTTCATGCAGATGCGCTTAATTTGTCCCTTTCAGCCCAGGGCCTGCCGAACGGCGAGGCTGCACTGCAGCATGCACCGTACCCGGGCATGCAACCGTACCCCGGCGTTGGTGAGTCAAATATCACAATATACGGTACATCCTTTACATTATCTACATAACGCCAACCATACGTGACCCTTGATTACGACACAGCCCTATCCAGACACGTTTCACTAATAAATTCATTCGAGCTTTCACTTGGGGGAAGATTTTGTTAAAATTAAAAATCTCACTCATAAATAAGTGATCGTTATTTTGAATAAAACTATAACAATAACAAAAATTAGATAGTGATAGTGTTGGACAATATGCGTGTGTAATAAAGGGATGTGTATACGGCCTATACTGCTTGATTGTTAGTATATGTTTGTTGTATGTTATTTTTACACTAAGTAGAGTGGGTGATTGGTGTATATCCTCCCCTTGTAAGCTGTTTCATGTTTAAATATTTATGTAATTATGATATTAAGTTCAAGCATTTCAGTTTAAACCACAATGATAAAATATATCGAACAGAGATTTAGTAAATCACATTTAGTATAATGTGGCCATGGAACACCTCCCCGGAATAGCTAATGACGTGACAAGATTCGCTTCATTTTAATGACTCTTATTTCTTGTATAAAAAAAAAACAAAGCCAAGAGAAAGATTTATGGTGTTTATTGTGTGAAATCCACCAATTATAAACGTGCGAAAATAATTATTCATAACAATTTAACACCATATTTTCTGGAACGTGTGTAACGTTATTTTTCACGCCTCAATTAACTGTTGACATTTTAATTTGAGTTCAAATGTTAATAATTTAATTCAATTCCAGTTAACGTAGGTGGTTCGTTGAGAAGTGTTCAACTGATCGGGTCCTTAGTGCTTACTTTTAAAACGTTCTGATATCAATGTTGTATTCACTCTCTTCACTCTCCAGCCGCAACCATATAATATTACCGACCGATTATTAATATTGCTTTCTGTGACCTTGCATCCTTAAATATTATCAGAAAGGATTGCCACAAAATGGGCTGTTCTGGTATTTTGTATTTATTGTGGTTAAAACTAAAATGAATGTAAGTAATTAATGTTACATCGTTGTTGGGGTGCATACGTGCATGATATGTCTGTGTTGAAAAGATCCAGAAAATATCAACTTGGTAAACAAATGATAAATCATTTTGACTCAACTTTTCAAGAAAATACACATTTAAAACAAAGTTAATAAATATCAATTACCTTCATTGGTTCAGTTAATACAACATAAGCAGGGATGTTACAATGCCAGTTTTGCATGCTACAAAAACCTGCACCGCACCTTCGGTAGCTTTGATACATTTGGATTTAAATCAATACTAAACCATAATTACTTCTAACATTGTGTATGTGTGAGTTCACAAGCCATTTAACACAATATCTTGGTAATACATACGAATTCATGACATAGAACACAAACATCATTAGTACGTACTTCTATCTAGAATTGGAAACCTCACGCATAGACTGACTCATGTAAACAAAAAATATTTAAGACACATATATTTCCTCTCCATAACTGATTCTCGTTATTCGTATTGTCATAATACATGCGGTTGTTGAAATAATGTAGTGAAAAATATTAGCAGACATCACCAAAGAAAATACTTTTCGATTCACCCTTTATCGAATAATTGCCATATTATGATTTTTGGTGGCTTGTAAAGGCTTGTATTGCCAACGTGGAAGTATTTTCTAGTAAAACTGAAACACGACATGCCTTTTCAAGTTTTGATTTGATTGTTTAAACGAATACTGCTTCATGATATCATCATCTAAAGTGATTGCTAAATACCCTACTATCCATCTTGGTACTTAGAAGCCTATGCAGAGCGATAATTTCAACTAGATTTAAACTGCAAAGCAAAGTATCAAGTAAAATTGATATAAATGTAAAATGGTGGCAGTGGTGGGATGAGAAATATATATTTCAAAATCGTTTTAGGAATTGCTTAAAACAAGACGTTTGAAATTGTTCTATGCAACTATTGTTACCTGATGCTTCTTATCACCTTGACACCTTATGACTAGCAAAGAATTTCCAGATAAAATCTTCACAAAAGCTGTTTGAAAAATGTGATGCCCATTATAGAAACATACGGGAACTCTTGTTTAGATCCCAAATGGAAACATACTTTATTAAAGTTTCTCACGAAATTATTCACCAGATTTGCTTTCGGATGACATCACTTTCATGGACTTCACTCTAGTGCCGTAAATATAACTTTTCCACCTACAGTCACCATTACATTATTTGCCTGCTATACCTTCACTACAGTTATGGAAATATAATTGCCAGTATGAAATGAATCCATAGAATATACGGTGTAGAAAACAAAGTATCTTATAGTAAGGTTTCAACCCCCTTTTGTTTGGCGTGGTGATTATTATACTATGTTCTCCTACAGCATACCCAGCGGTATATGGTCAGTTCCCGCAGGCCATTCCCCAACCGATGTCAAGTGTCCCACCTACGCAAAGGGAAGGTAAGGATGCCCCTACAATAGTTCATTACTTACACACAAGGGGCTGAGGGTGAAAAATGGAACCACATCAATTTCCATTTCCGTAATATTATGCTCCTACATATTCAAAATTAGTTATATCGATTTCGGCATTGTGTTTAAATTGCCCACTGTTTTTTTATCATCACTTAATTTGGTCACCTTATAATTACGGTAGCCTAGAAGACATTTATGGGGAGTGAATATTACACCTTAAAATGTTGACGATAAAATTGGGACTTTCAATCTAAATTGTTTCGCCAATTCAAATGTACAAAATTGTAATGCAATCGTAAATGCCATTTGTGGGGGAAAACATTATTGACATTTTACAATGTATTTCGGTACATTTAGGTGGGTGGCTTGTTGATGAAAGAACAGTATTGAAGAACTCATTTTTAGTACAATACACTCTTTAAAATTACAATACTATGTCATTTAAAACTATTTTCAAATTATCACGAACCACTATACAAAATTATTGTTTTGTGTAAAATATACGGATACAAGAAAATGAGCTAAGCAAGTATTTGTAACGATGCCATTCCAGTTAATTGCTTTGCTCTTGGATATTCCATTGTGTTTCAACAGCTAATTGGTCCACCAACGTTCAAAACTATACTTGTTGTTAATTTAATTTCAATGATTTCACTCGCTTTGTTTCGTTGATATTCCCGGCGCTTGTAATGAAAACATATTAATTGTGAGAAACAACATATTTTTCATACGTATTGAAAAACTGAAACTAAAAAATAATACTTTGGTTAAACAATTTGTTATTTTTGTTCAACTAAATAACTGTAACTGTTCAAACAAATCACCGATAAGAACATTTTAGAATTTTCGATGTGGTGTTAAGATTACAAACCAATTGACAGTAGAAATAAAAATGTTGTTCTTAATGTATGAATGCAGTAAAAATAGTGGAAATGAGTTTTTAATTGTACATGGAATAACTTTTAATTTGTTTACCATCGGCCGATCACTCTCCTTGTTATGTTGTTCTGACACATATCTTGTATGAGAAAAACATTCGTTTGTAGTTTTTACAATGAGCCAAGTCCATCACCTCAGTGTACGCACACCATCTACTCACAAAATTTTGCACTCTCCATTTTAAACGCTCTTAAAATAAATAACCTATTAGGAAAGTGTATATGGCTTTAACAAAACATCACTAAACACTAAGAGTACAGTTGTTCAAAATGTTTCACATCTTACCAATTTTAAACCTAAACCGTTGAAATGCATGAACTAAGCATTCGAAAGAGTTAAACTTAAAACTTACCATGCACACAAAAACTTAATCTTTGATATTGCTTTGGTGAAATGTATAAGTAGCACAGGTATACGATTGGTTTTCAGATGTGAAATATTTCTGCCATACGGTTCTAAGTGTACAGAAACGTACACTCTTAATTGGTGCTTGGTCTTCTTAATCGTGCGTGTGTTCATGTTCACCCACTGTCTGTGTGTGTTGTCTTTCAGAAGCATTTGTGTTGTTTGTGTTCGTTTAGGACGCCATTTTACTATATGTGTACAGTTGACAGTTTAGTCCCTGTGTTTTATGTGCCCAATGTGTAACAAATGATTGTATTAATTTGTTTCCATCATACCCTGGAATGTCTGTGTCGTGTGTTCTGTAATGCAACATGCAAACTGAAAAGTGTTTCTTTTTTACACCCAAGACATAATTGAGTTCTAACACCGCCTACATGCAGAATCCAATTCTCTCTTCACTACCCGTGTTCACAACGATAATGATGGCATTCGTTGGCTAAACTCACATAAATGCGAGAGAAGATCGACAAGGGTTGTCACCATAGAACAAAATTGAATCTAATTGAGATAATATCAAGCAACGATTTTCTCCTTGTATGGAATTAAAGCACCACGAAACTGGATTTATTTGTCTTCATCAAATTATTTGTATGCAATCTGGGGTTTCGTGAATTGAAAATTGCAACACTCATGGAGGCTTGCCTGTCATTATTAGGATTTATTCAACACTCTGCCCAGTGGTTGGGATCTATTAAGACATAATGCTACGAAAATAACCAGATAAAGGTTAAGAATTATCTCATTATTAGATGATTTAACTGAAGCAAGTACCATTAGTAACCACGACTTAGCTTCCTCAGGTACCTAGAGCAAGAAGTGTAGTTTGTTTGTTGTTGTTTGTAATGTTGTTGTAGTAGTCTCTTTGATTCATGATGTGCTTCAGCCCAAAACAAATATCAAGTTAGCAAAAGTTAGCGAGGTAGCAAAGCGGTGGTGCACACTTGAGATTACGAGCAAACTTGTGGAATTGCTGCCATCATCATTAATCCCAGTTCCATTGCGAAGACACTTCACTTCTAACACTCCTCGCTTCTCTATGTCATAATTGTCTGTCTTCTAACCTCTCGGTGTAACAGTCTTTCTCTGTGCCTAAACTAACCCACTTTGTCCTTCATTATAGTGGTCACGTTACTCAAACCACTTCTTAATTACCCTTCTGTAGTATTTTTTATTTTTTATTCATAGTGATACATTTTTAAGTGTGCATAAATGTAAAAAAATTGAATTGATAAACGGTGATACATTGCATTTTGTACATATTAAGTATAATATGATATAATGGCAGTTTTATCCAAAATTATGGTTCTATTCTGACAAATATTGACGTAAACTTCCTGTAGAAACGTAATATTCTAATTGCAATGCGACTGCTAATACTACACAAACTGAGAGACAAAGTAAAATAATGACTTTTACCTAATAGTTGACACTTAAAACAATAAGCTACCTGTATATTGTTAACTTTCTTTCCAAATATGTTAATGAAAAACGAATTGTAATGTCTGGCCCTGTACTAACCCTCTAGCTTCCTTGTTGAACATAACACGTGTTCTACCATATTAACCTGTGTCCTCTTGTGTTCAGGCTGCTCCATCTCCGGACCAGAAGGATGCAATCTGTTCATTTATCATTTACCTCAAGAATTTGGTGACGCAGAGTTGATGCAAATGTTTCTACCGTTTGGAAACGTAATCAGCTCGAAGGTATTCATTGACCGCGCTACGAACCAGAGCAAATGCTTCGGTAAGACTCCATTTTGTTTACATGTTTGTACTTGCACTTGTTCCAGGTGGAATTACTTGTGAGCTTGCAATAATAGCCACAAGCAGTTGCCAGAATGTGTGAAATCACGCATTATACAAGTTATTAATGCTTATTATTTCACACTTAATACCAAATTTAAACATGATGAATAGTGTCATTTCAGAAGATGATCAGTTAAAGTTTGGAATTAAACATGACTTTGCTAGTTTTCATCTGAAGGTAGAAATTATATAATAATATATTATATTGACTAAAAGTAACAACAACCATTATTTAGTAGCAGTTTGCTAAATAAAATTACACCAACAGCAATGGAAGTAAAGAAAGTAAGGAGCTACCACGTGACTGCAGGATAAAGAAACAGTACGACGCAGTGAGAGAAGCTAACAGTAGAATACTCACCAGACCACTTCAGATGATGATGATGTGCATAATCATGTTGAATGTTCACGATAAGTAGTTTGCCATCAACACCATAGTGAACATTTAGCACACCATAAGTGTTGACATTGTTTCCAGAACTGTGTTCATCGAATAAAAATAAAAACGCGTTTCTTTTACAATAGTGATATTGTTATGTTCAATGATGGTAATGTTAATTAAACAAAACAAGTACATATACAGAGGAAATAAGGTGAAGTTGTGATACAAGTTCAGGTTTCAAAGTAACATCAAATTTGCCAAACGAATTAAAATAATGGATCAGTCACGATTTTGTGTTCGCTAGCTTTAAGCTTCAAAAACTTTCGGAGTACTAAAGATATTTATTCCTGAAGTGAATGGGAAGCTTTTAGTATTAGAGAATGCTGTACTGATTCGTTTTCTTTACAAGCTCTTCTCTATTAATACAAAGGCTGGGAGTGCATTGTTGAATGGCCGTTTCCTCCAATTTTCTATCTACCCATCAATTGAAATGGTGTAAGTCTTGATCGAATGCAATGTATGTATCATGTTCAACTTAGACGAAACACAAGCATCAATGTGCGATTGGAAGACATGTGAGACTTGTGTTTTGGGTACAACCACAGGTAACATTTGGATGAAACAGACGTGTCACGTATCTCTTCCATCTCCGGTCGAACCGCTTTGCAATCAGCATACAAACAATGGAGGGAATTGTTATCCATTTTAATAAATGGCATTAAGAAAATAGCACATTTTTTGTGGAAGACTTAGAACGAGCACTTCTGTCAAGATCAGCGTTTTTTTTTCAATCTGCATCTTATTAAATAAGTAAGTTGTAAATAAATATTCCCGTTGAGTAGATAAAGAGAATATTCTAATGATGAAGCTACTTCGTGAGAAATAATAAACACAAACTGTTACATAATAATATTACAAGCACAAATTTAGCTTAGTGAATAAAATGTTTTGAAGGGCCGTAGTTTGAGTAGCACCTGGTGAACGGACATCGAAGTAAATCACATCTGTGTTTGTCAGGAGATGGGTAAGTGACTCCTTTTAACCAGCAGGTAAAGAGGCTTGTGTGGCAACTTGATAACATTTCAGTACTAGCCCCCCCCCATTTTTTCTTCGCTACCATAATTATTTTATCTCCCACAATTCGTCATGACATTAGTAACTCAAAAGATAAATTATTTTTAGTTTACGTTCAGAGTTCGTTGCATTGTCCCCATTTACTTCATAAACAGCTTCATCTGTTGGGTTTTCACCCCCAAACCATTTGATTTGAGGTATATATTATATAACACTAGATTAATTGAATTGTTTTGTGTTCGCATGATGTTGCAGGCTTTGTGTCGTTCGACAACCCGGCGAGCGCGCAAGCGGCGATCCAAGCCATGAACGGCTTCCAGATCGGCATGAAAAGACTCAAGGTGCAACTGAAGAGGCCCAAGGACGCCAACCGTCCGTACTAACCCCGGCATATCCGACCATCCATCCCCACAGGTAGGAACTAGGTCTGAGCCATGCATTGTCCGTACTAACCCCGGCATATCCGACCATCCATCCCCACAGGTAGGAACTAGGTCTGAGCCATGCATTGTCCGTACTAACCCCGGCATATCCGACCATCCATCCCCACAGGTAGGGACTAGGTCTGAGCCATGCATTGTCCGTACTAACCCCGGCATATCCGACCATCCATCCCCACAGGTAGGAACTAGGTCTGAGCCATGCATTGTCCGTACTAACCCCGGCATATCCGACCATCCATCCCCACAGGTAGGAACTAGGTCTGAGCCATGCATTGTCCGTACTAACCCCGGCATATCCGACCATCCATCCTGACAGGTAGGAACTAGGTCTGAGCCATGCATTGTCCGTACTAACCCCGGCATATCCGACCATCCATCCCCACAGGTAGGGACTAGGTCTGAGCCATGCATTGTCCGTACTAACCCCGGCATATCCGACCATCCATCCCCACAGGTAGGAACTAGGTCTGAGCCATGCATTGTCCGTACTAACCCCGGCATATCCGACCATCCATCCCCACAGGTAGGAACTAGGTCTGAGCCATGCATTGTCCGTACTAACCCCGGCATATCCGACCATCCATCCCCACAGGTAGGAACTAGGTCTGAGCCATGCATTGTCCGTACTAACCCCGGCATATCCGACCATCCATCCCCACAGGTAGGAACTAGGTCTGAGCCATGCATTGTCCGTACTAACCCCGGCATATCCGACCATCCATCCCCACAGGTAGGGACTAGGTCTGAGCCATGCATTGTCCGTACTAACCCCGGCATATCCGACCATCCATCCCCACAGGTAGGAACTAGGTCTGAGCCATGCATTGTCCGTACTAACCCCGGCATATTCGACCATCCATCCCCACAGGTAGGAACTAGGTCTGAGCCATGCATTGTCCGTACTTACCCCGGCATATCCGACCATCCATCCCGACAGGTAGGAACTAGGTCTGAGCCATGCATTGTCCGTACTAACCCCGGCATATCCGACCATCCATCCCCACAGGTAGGAACTAGGTCTGAGCCATGCATTGTCCATACTAACCCCGGCATATCCGACCATCCATCCCCACAGGTAGGAACTAGGTCTGAGCCATGCATTGTCCGTACTAACCCCGGCATAATATCCGACCATCCATCCCCACAGGTAGGAACTAGGTCTGAGCCATGCATTGTCCATACTAGCCCCGGCATATCCGACCATCCATCCTGACAGGTAGGAACTAGGTCTGACCCATGCATTGTCCGTACTAACCCCGGCATATCCGACCATCCATCCCCACAGGTAGGAACTAGGTCTGAGCCATGCATTGTCTGTACTAACCCCGGCATATCCGACCATCCATCCCCACAGGTAGGAACTAGGTCTGACCCATGCATTGTCCGTACTAACCCCGGCATATCCGACCGTCCATCCCCGCAGGTAGGAACTAGGTCTGAGCCATGCATTGTCCGTACTAACCCCGGCATATCCAACCATACATTCCCACAGGTAGGAACTAGGTCTGAGCCATGCATTGTCCGTACTAACACCGGCATATCCGACCATCCATCCCCACAGGTAGGAACTAGGTCTGAGCCATGCAGTGTCCGTACTAACCCCGGCATTTCCGACCATCCATCCCCACAGGTAGGAACTAGGTCTGAGCCATGCATTGTCCGTACTTACCCCGGCATATCCGACCATCCATCCCCACAGGTAGGGACTAGGTCTGAGCCATGCAGTGTCCGTACTAACCCCGGCATATCCGACCATCCATCCCCACAGGTAGGAACTAGGTCTGAGCCATGCATTGTCCGTACTAACCCCGGCATATCCGACCATCCATCCCGACAGGTAGGAACTAGGTCTGAGCCATGCATTGTCCGTACTAACCCCGGCATATCCGACCATCCATCCCCACAGGTAGGAACTAGGTCTGAGCCATGCATTGTCCATACTAACCCCGGCATATCCGACCATCCATCCCCACAGGTAGGAACTAGGTCTGAGCCATGCATTGTCCGTACTAACCCCGGCATAATATCCGACCATCCATCCCCACAGGTAGGAACTAGGTCGGACCCCCCCCCCCCCCTCCTTCCGTACCATACTATTGCTTTGCTCCTATCTCAAAATACTAATACAAATGAAAGTTCTGAAATTATTAACACCCAAATTGTTTCGAAAGTCAAATAGAATATTCAGGTTTATCCAAGTCAGGCAGTGGATAAAGTCAGACAATTTGTGGCATTTTTGTAATAGTCTTAACTGCGTCTAAACCAGAGTTTCTCAGAGTGTCGTCCGCGGACCCCAGGGGTCCGCGAGCCCATACCAGGGGGTCTGCGGAGCTAGCTTAAGGCCTAAGGAATGGGAAAAAACAATTATAGACTGCTGTTAAGAAACGTTATTTTGTGTTTGAAATTAATAGCACTTTCTATATCACGCTACCTATATACGCTAAAAACCCATAATTGTATTGGTCAATCTCAATTGGCAGGAGTAGGCAGTGTAGCTGTCACCTTGACGTGAGACCGTTAGCGCGTCTACAGTGACTGCCGAGGGGAAGGGGGAGGAATGAATCACGCGGATGCGACCAAAACAAAACAGCCGCATAACAGCAGTATACACTCACACAGTGACTAGTAAGACTAGTTGGCGTAGGTAGACACCACGCGAAGTGCTACAGTGCAGTGTTTTTGGTATATACGTAATATTAAATGTACAATATAAAAATTAATAATATCAAATTGAGTGTAGGTCTCTAGTAATCAGCTATGGATCGTTGGTTAAAGACGGGTACTGTACGTGCAACTGAAGTGTCGATTGAAACTAATGGAGGCGGAAGACAGGCCCTTGTCCCACCCAATCAATCTTGAAGAGCCGTCTTGCTCAAAATCTAGTGATAGTGCCAATAAAGCCAAAAACGCAAATATTGTGATGAATATTTAAACCTGGGATTTGTGAAAGTGGGTACAGACATTGAACAAAATCCGCAATGTGTTTTGTGTTACGAAACACTTTCCAATGAAGCAATGAAACCTGCTAAGTTGCGTAGGCATTTAGAAACAAACCACTCAGAGTTTTCTGGTAAGTCAATAGAATTTTTTAAAATGAAAAGCAATGGAAAGAAAAAGTTAAAAAATAAAATTGAAAAAATTGCAACAGGCACTACAAATGAAAAAGAGATATAATATATCTCTTGCATAAGATTGCATCATATGCTGTTTCTCTGTTGATTGCTAAGTCGGGAAAACCTTATAACATAGGAGAGGAGCTAGCATAACGATATGGGCAAAACTAAGAATAATTAGCATAATGCGTTTTTTTGGAGGTTGGGGGTCCTCGAAGACTGTATGTTTTAATTTAGGTGGGGGTCCGTGATTCACTTGACTTTGAGAACCTCTGGTCTAAACGCAAGAAATTTTGAATGATTTTAAATTGCGTTTTAAAGATACGGTTAAAGCACTTTAAATTGCAATAATGTTTAAGCTGTCAACATTCTTCATTTTAAATTTTGTATTCCTGCGTCAAGAACTCTTAAACTCATTTTTTTACTCTGTCATGTCTGTATTTGTCTGTGTCTTTCCACGCCTTTGCATTTTAGACCTATACGTATTGAAGATAAAATATTACGGACTAATTTTCTTAACGTCTGCTCTCTTACATTCATCTATAGCTGCTGCAAATATTTGTAGATCTTCACTGCGCAGGATCTTTACGTGACATTAGTTTACAATTACCTTGCAATGTCCTGTAACTCCTCATCGCCTGCTACTATAAACGGCAGACATGTCAGCATTTGTTACCCTTGCTGGCTAATGACAAAAATTATACCCCAACACATCCCCAACACATTCAATACGTAGCTTCTCGAGGAGTCCAGGCAGGTTGAATGTACAGATGCAAATATCTTTACTTTCAGAAAGAACTGTCCTTGCAAAAAAGTGCTTGATATAATATGCTCATATCTGCCCAAATTTTGAAGTCCCTTTGTACTGAGTTATTTAATTCATTCAACGGTAAAAACCCATCATTAGAAATCAATTAAAATTCAGTACCCGCATTATATTTGATAGTCATTTTGGATAAGTTCGTCTGTTCTTTATAGTGTGCCAGTTACTTCAATGTTTCATTTTTGGCCAAAAATTGTCTTGAATTCCATCTGCTTTTGAACTACAAGGGTCATAATCTGGTGTTGTCATTGAAGGGACTTAAGATCTATGTTCTTGAACCTACTCGTTCTTCCTTCTTCCTTATCCCTTCAGTCCTTCATCCATACGAGGACAGAATACTTTTGCAGATCCCTATATATAGTGTTGTTCGCTAGAGGCAGATGCTCAAGGTAACTGAAATACCGCTTATATTTGCCACGATCAATATACCATTATTATGTTGTTTGAAAATTCTGCTTTCATTACAATGACGATTATTATAAATGATCTTGTTTTGATTACTTTAGTAATAATATTATAAGTTCAAAACTATTTCTTCCCTTCCTCCTTGATCAAGGATAAGCAGCTGCCCTTATAAAACCTTTGCTATTTTGGTAGATATATAATTAGGTAGGCTTGCCTTTATTTGAAGTCCAGCTGCAATTGTTATTCCAGTGCATGAATATAAAACAATGCATAACAATTATCATAACTTTTCTTAAAATGTGATTGTTTTTCAGTACATCACAAACCACTCCCTGAATCGTTTTGTATGCATGGTAACATATTATAAGAAAATGATATTTTGGCTTCAATCTTCATGAATTTCAAGTCGAAGCCGATGATATTTTATGCTGTGTCCTTCAACAACAATGATGTTTTATATTCCATTCAAGTCGAAGATGTGTGTATTTGTGTACGTCTTACCTTCAATACATTCATAGTTCCCTGGTCCTTTGTTCCTAAACAGTGACGTGGGTCCTTAGCTGCCTTGGAAAGCGAACAATAAACTCTGAGACATGACAAGCAAGCTGCACTCAGTAAGTTACGTTGATGTTGTCGTGGAGAGTGTTAGCTTAGTAGATTCTGCACTGCGCCAACGCCGTGGTTATCTAAAAGAATTGTTCACAGCTCGATTAAAATCCGTTCTCAAACATGCACGGAATTAGATAGTGATGTGTGTTTGTGTATGAAAAGACAATTGGTTATCTATGTGATTTCCTATAACTTTGTGTACTGGTTGTTGTTTTTGGTGTTGTTGTTGCTGCTGCTTTTGTTTCAGTGTGTGTTTTATTTTCAAGCCAATATCACCGATATTGTTACCCACAGTTGGCAGTTTTGGTGTTTTCCTGCCACCTTGACCGCACCTTTCATGACGTCTCCAATCAATTAACCTTTGTGTTATCTCAGGTACAGACAACGCCCACTAAACATTCCACACCACGGCTTTGAAGGAAGATGTTTCCTCTAGTTGCATCGGTGTTTGAATGCTCCCATCCGAAGCTGAACTAAATGTGTTTGATGTCTGACTCAAAGATGGTACCGACTTGAAATTGATTGAAGCTTGTAAATATCGCTGCTTGATCCCTTGTCAGCTTTATATGGATGCTTTGATAGAAACCAGAGTTTGCGGGGTTCCTATCTATGGATAGAGTTTCCGGTAGATCGAAAGCCTGTTTATGGAAATAATACACTCCTCTTTAAATAGCCATTTTCGTTCTATTCAAGTAAAGAGAATTTATGTGACTACATCGTTGTCGGGGTTCATATCTATTAAATTATAAGAAATAGAAGTGAGGTCGCCAGGTTCGACTCCTGCCACCGGTAATCCTGACTTAAGCGTTTTCCGACGGTTTCTTAAGTCATAATATGAATGTTAGGGTTCAATCCTGGTAACAACCTTCAGTTAGTCCTTCCCAACTATCCAAAGAACCTAATATAGGCCTACCTAGTTAGGCCCCTGAGGTGGGGGACGGGCACGTCAGGTAAAGCTGGTGCTTACCCGACATCCGGGATTACTTCGCCAACCAATATTGTGTGACCAGATTGATAAATGTTTTGTCTGGTGGCTTCGATTCATTGGAAATTCTTTGCAATGATAAGACTTCAATCTATGTCGTTCTTTCTAACTGTTTAACAACATCCTCTAAATGCATCTGTGAAAGCATCTGTAATTGTAGTAGACATGCGAGTAGGAAAGGCACTAATGTACGTTCTGTTCTGTGACCGCAGATGTTCGTTGGGCTGTGCCGACGAGTTGCCGCAGTCGGATGGGCGGCTGAAGCTGACATGCTGACACGCTGACGCATCAGCCCTCGTCCCAAACCCTACCCAGACACTCTTACACTTCCTCAAGAGTATTAACAATATATTTAAAAGAGATGAACAGAGAGCGACCGCATTGTTAGTACGTTAGGCAAGATAATATCTTTAGAGTAGTTGGTAGATAAGCTTCAATATTCTTAACTATATTATTAAAAATTAATATTATTACGATCATTATGATTATGATTATTATCATTAATATTATTACTATTATTATCATTATTATTATTATGAAATGTAACATAAGTATTTATTGTAATAATATTTGAAGGTACATAGGATGGGGAGGGGGTTCGAAATGCCCGCGAGCCTCACAAAACTCACAAGACGTAATTTTCATTGAAAAACTCTAAGCTCGAGAAATTCCAAATGGGCTGTGATTTACAAATATTATGTATATCTGTACAGACCGTTTTGTCTTCTCGTTCGTACATCAAACTGTAAACTTAAAAGTTCTATTCGGTGTTCTTTGTGTGTCTGATTGGTAGATAAAGGGGTTGGGAGAAAATCTAGATAATACGCAAGAAGATGTAAAAACAAATACCTACGTGATGTTTAGCGAGTATCTTTGAGTTAGATTTGATTGTATACTACTGATACCTGCACTTGCCTTCACGTTGTTCCGGGCTCCGTGAGATTGCGAGGCTGGTGGCAGGCCCCCGTGGCCCCCGTGGCCCCCTCGTGGCCCCCTTGTGGCCCCTCGTTGCCATTTGCTGAAACTCTCGCCAACTATTACTATAAAATAATGTTTATATATAAAGAAGAAATTATACAAATTCATAGTATTGTAATATTTCTACATACAATTTTAGCTAAAGTATTAACCAAGGTACCAAAAATAACCATAAACTAAAACAAGAGTAGTTTATAGGAGATACAGGCGGGAAAAGTATAAAGAACTATATAGTCATTAAAATAATCATAGCGCCTCCCCATAGTCCACATACGGTTTTTTTACCATTTCTTTTTTAACAAGTCCCAATCAAGTAGGAATAATGAAATACGTTAAGGGTTGATAGTGTTTAAGGAACCCGCGGTCTGTTATATTTAAGCCAATGCGATCTAGAGGTGCAAAACTTTACCATAACTCTAGTCAAATGAGGAAGGTAGGGTAGCTTAGGTAAAAATTAGTATTTTAGATTATCGTACGTTAGCTAATTTAAAGATGAATGATAAGTTACTGGGGATTTTAGAAGGGTGACAAGTTTTAATGGAATGTGTGCAATATACTGAGGAAAACAATATTACGACTGACAACCAGCTTTCTAGTTAGTATTTCAATAATTTCAATTGTGTCCTGGTGGTTTTCATATTGGTATAGTGAAAGATCCAAGTAAAGGATCTCCTACACCCGTATGCATTCCAGGTTTGTTTAATTTGTTAAAGCCAATAATCAACATTCCTAGAATTGTTACATAAGAATAAATAATTTCGGATTGAGTTTTTGAAAGCTTATAGTAGTTATATACAAACATGAATACTTTTGATTAGTAGAAATGCTGGATGTATTGTATGACCTGTGTCAGTTAGCAACCCAAACCACTGTGCCAACACGACACTGCATATTTTATAATGTAAATTTGCTTACTTGTAATTCTGGCCATGATTTTCCATTGTAACATGCTTTTGCCATACCATAATGCATGACCAACGCTGCACCTCAGTCGATAACTAACTTGTGAAGACACGTGTTTAAACACGTTTTGTCCTTAAATAAATGTGACGCTAAAGTAAATGCAGTTACATTAGTGAATGCTTTCTCTACATTCATGGTAAGGCAAATAGTGACTAAACACAGTAACTAAATGGCTAAGAAATCATTGAGGAAAGGTTGGTTTTTCATGTTGACGATTGATTCAGCCAACACTATTCACAAGGTAATCTGCCTGCCGGGCGCTTACACACCTTCATTGACTCCCAGTCTCTTCGAGAACAGCAAATTATTTTATCATTCTGGGAAACCATTGGGTCAAGCAATGTGATGAGAAATGGAAGAATGGAGTTGTCTTTAGTTACGCCTGGCGCCACACCACTTTTCAACAGTTCAATTATAGCGCTGCCTTCGCGTGTTAGTTTAAGTGGGACTGTTATCGATAATCTCCCAACTTTGAGGGTCGAAGCAAAAGCACATTTTCGCAATTCGTCTGTTGATAAAATAATACCATAGAAGATTTAAAAAAACTGCGTCGACGTGATTCTTGGATACAGGGTATGTTTTTTCAATTATTTGTGTAAATGTTTTTCTGTGGAACCAAAATATGGAGCAATTTTGTGTAATTCTCCGAATAGATTTTTCACCGAGGCAAAAACAATCTAGTGATCTCTTTTACTAAATAAGTAAAATTGCAAGTTGAGTGAATGTTTATGGACGTCACGGACCTGTTTCCACGCCACCGGGGACTGTAAATATTGTTCATTCTATTGGACGAGCTATGAGGTTCGAATCTCGTGTTTTTAGAAGTTTCATAATTATGAGGTAATGCTGACATTTTCTCATTTCGCACAAACTTACAATACAATATGATATATGATTTGATTCCAAGGAGGAAGTTTACAAAGAGAAAGAACGCTGCGCCTCTCACAGTCCATGCTATTTTGTACATCATAAGTGCTCAGAGTGAGTGGGTCCCCGTAATACCGCCTGGAGAAGCACTCATTTAGAGTGTCACCCATGCTTCGTTAGTTACCCTCACCCATCATTTTATGGAATTGTTTTTATTAACTTGTTTCTTTAGTATGTTGTTTAGAAGGTGATCTATGGGAAAGTGACACATACTGTGTTAGTCGGATCTTGAGAAATATTCTTTAAATTCAAGTAGACTAGTCACATTTGGGGCCAAGATTTTTAAGTTTTTGAGGCAAATATTATGGGACGTTAAACGCAGTGTGCAGCACTTTCCCAAGCTCTTGATATATATTTGATGACCGGTCACACGAGAGTAACTATCGTACCACAGTTACGCTTCTCTCACGTCGAGGTCATCAAATATCAAGGGAACGCAAGACACCTATGTGTCGGTGTAATTTGTTCCAAAGATTGTCGTATGTTCTGCTGGAATATTATGTTACCAATATTTTTATTAGAATTAGTTTTGTCCTTTTCAATTACTTCACGGATTAACATATAATCTTTTATTTATTACACGATCAAATATTGGTACATTGACATGTTAACTAAGGAGAATTTTTTAATGTTTAACAATGGTCCATTCAGTACTTAGGCTTACTAGTCATGTAGTATCAATTTAGGCTGATATTGGAAACACGAGAACAAGAAACCGAAATCCTGTTCAAAAATGTTTCTTGATAAGGTGGCCTGTTTTGTGACAAACAAGTGAAAAGATATGCTAGAGAATTTTTTGAAATCAACCACCTAACAGTATTATTATGAACACTGACGAACATTTTACAGAAGTGCCATGCCGATTGAATGCAGAAAGATTGTGTTTTGTGAAAAACTCTGATGAGAGTGATCTAGTCACAGCTATAGCATATCAGTGTGCGGGTGGAGAGTTGCTGATCAAGTTCTAGACTTCAACGCACTCGCACTCATTCGGTTTAGTTCATTTTCCCATGTGAAAAGCTGACAACTTGTTTGAGTTGTAGCCAGCTAGAGTGCTATCTTATAGTGAAGAAAACGGCAAACGAGCTGCATACTTAATCTAAAGACACATTCATTACTATTGTATTATATCCTATAGTCAGAAATAAAAATTATTCAATTTCATTTATTAAACATAATATAATACATCTTATAAGTAGGGTGACCAATCAACTATATAATATTATATTCTTCTTATTCAGCATCGTTACACCACCTGGATATATTGCACAAAAGTATAATTTTTATGTAAACGAGCCATGGACGAGAACACTAGGTCACCCTATTTATGACACTACTATGTCTCTTTGGCTTCCTGGTCGGTTTTTTTCTTAGTCTGTTTTTAAAAGACTTATTATAATACATAAATACTATATTATAAAAAGCCAATCATTACAAACAAAATATCATATTAGGTAGTCATCATTATCATATGATGATGATGACGATGATGATGGTAATGACATAATATCTATTATTAAAGTGAGCTGTGCAAGACTCGTGTCTCAAATCGCAGGTCAAATCTATTTAATTTATTTACTTAAAATAACTTTTGTGTCTGCTGAACAAATAAGTCTTTGTCTTTCAGCACAAAATATTTCATTGGATAATCTTGTATTAAATAACAATTATTGTATTTCTCATTATTGGTTTCAAATTGTGAAATATAATCATGCCGGTAACACACATGTTTATATGCATGATTGTGTGTGCATGTGTATTTTGTGAGTGTGTATGTGTGCGAGCGAGCGAGCGAGAGTTATTAATTGATTTCATAGAAATCTATGCATGTAAGGAAAGAATAAACAGTTCTCTGTTGACTGCTATCTTAATCTTGTGTGCATTTATTTTTGTCACACACACATGCACACCCTCACATACACACACACACACGCACGTACACTCACACACACTCAAACATATACATAGACACACACTCATCCGCACACACATACATGCATAATACATACTACACACATGTATACATAGTACACGACCTTGTGTTCAAACCGGCTCAGAATTCTGTAAACTTGTGTACCAAGAAGTGATCTAGGTAAAATGGTTAATTGTGACAAATATTGCTGAAAGATAAATTATCCGAATTGTTCAGTCACACAAGAGTGAAACTTTATAACAGAATTAAAAATAAAGTTGATGAAGAAACTTGTGCTGTTAAGTTCTTTCTACTATTATCTCTTGTTCCACGTTAATATCCCAGAGTTTTCCCCAGTCATAACTCAGGCAAAGAAGACCTTCTACTAACGACAAGCCATGCGCAGCTAGATAAATCACCGTCTGCCTGCACAGTTCACCATTATTAGAGATAGGTTTTTTGTTTAGTGCTTTGTTTTAGTTGCATTCTAACTCTCAAGTAGTTACAATTAAAATGATTTTAAATATCTGCAAATAATTTTCCATTAGAAGTGCAAAAAACCAAATATTTCACGTCTTGATAGAAAGAACATGATGCTACAAAATGCTAAATTTAAAATAATTAGTGCTTATTTTAGAGAAAATTAATAAAAAAAATCGTATCTTTAACCGTTATGCATGAAGAGATTTAAAAAACCGAAAAATATGTCAAGTAGCGTCATGATGCCGCCACATTACTCAGCCAGGATGCAGCGTTGATTCCAGCAGCTATGGTCAGTGGCGTAGCTAGGCGAACGGGGTTTACCCCCCCCCCCCCCTTGCTACGTGTATCTACGTCATACATTCACTAAAACTGTGTAAAAACTGTGAATAAACGAGTATAGTTATTTAGAAAGGAGTTAACCTCTTGAATATGACTTTTTTTTGTCGTAAAATCCACTATATATATAACAAAAATTGTCGCCTAGAAGATACGCTCCACCCATTAACCTCGCACTTCCCCCCCCCCCCCCCCCCCCCCCCCCCCCCCTCGTGTGAGATACGAACCCTTTCCATTCAACTACTTTTATTGCCATATTGTATTAGGCCTTATCTGTTGTTTGTAAAACTGGTTTTGGAGCTTACATTTGAAATTTATTTTTAAAATTAACAAATTAGTCCCAAAGGCATTATTGAGAGAAGATAGGTCACTAAAAATAGACTAGTTGCAATCTGGTGGCAAACAAATACATTTCTATAAAGAGGAGATTACTCATCGTTGATTTGTTGAAATCATCAATGGCGCAGATAAGGAGGTAGCTTAGCAGCGCTATCTACAGTAACTAGTTGAAGTCTCCAATAGGACAGGTTGGTGAGCTATTTCTGACGATTGTGAAGTATTTTGTGATACATATCACATATTTTAAATTTTTTGTTTGTTTCATTATTATTAGGCATTAATATTAATTATTTTATTTCACTCCAAACATTGTCATAATAGTAGTTTTTCTTTTACAAATACTTGAAGAATATATAATTTGCTAACTATTCTAAACTAAATGTCTAGTTCTTACAAAACCATTTTCACAGTGGCGCTGGACCACTTTTTCAATATTATGATCCATTCTCATGGTATTACTAAATAAACACTTGCATGGTTGTAACACCCAGATTACCTTTCACTATCAACTGGCACAGGCCTACGCTGACAAGCGCCAGCCACAGGCGACAGGATACACCTGATTCTACAGCTGGGCAACGGTGCGAAGATCAAGAACAGGCTGCCCAAAGTCGGAGAGATTGCAGTAGATAAAATCCTCATGAGGAAAGTAGATCAAAGCAAATCCACGATGTACATTTTATTTTTTATTATCGATCTAATACGAGATTGTACTCCCAAACACATTAGATACAATAAAGCTTTTAACCCATAGAACCTTACACATAAAGATATACAACAAAAATAATCAGCAAGGTTAAGAAGTATGATAAATACTCCAGAGCAGAATAAGCAGAATATTGTGACATTTAATTTTGTATGAAATGAGGAATCAGCAGACATCCAATTGTACGCAAATACAAAAAAAAATGCAAACATGAAAAGTAAAAACAAAACTTATGAATGTGTCACCAGCTGTCAAAATCAAAATGAAAAATAAGTGCTGCTTCTGGAAGAAAACTTACTGCACCACACGTAATACGACAGCATTTGGGAGTACCAGTACGCATGTTTAATAAAATAGTATATTTGTATTATTTTTGAACATATGACTCCATCCTAATCAAAAAATACCTCCAGTATGGCGTATTTCTAAATCATGATTTTTCACCTCGAAAATGTATATAGACAAAAAAATAAAATCTCTAAAACACAATGTATTTTAGAACATTTTTGACACAGTATAGCGTCACTTGTTAAAGAGTTAAGAAATACTGTGTCAAGTTCCTCCATTGGTTATTCTCAGTGTACACATGGAACATGTTTTGGTTTGCCTAGAATTCATGGTTAGCAGAGGTTTTTGTGTTGTTCACAACTAAGTGCAAGAAATTCAATTTTTCCGGTCAAACGTGTTCGAATTGCAGAGGTTCGTAACAGGAGTTCAGACGGCAATAGGAGGTTATGATACGGGCTATCTGAATACAACCTTAAGAATACAACAAGCTTTACGAATATTGAGAGCAGCGTGTTTTGTACCTGTGTAAGTGACGGGAGTTTCAGCAGGTAGCATGGTGTATGTAGTAACATCACGGCTTCACATGCGCGAGGTCTGGGGTTCGAGACCCACCACCCTCAATTTTTTTTGCACATTATTTACCCATATAACATTATATGTTACGTCTTTTGAATATTGCTCATATATTTATAAACGTTTTGCATAGACGCGAGAGACGCATACATATATAAAACATCAAATGTTGAGCTTGATATAGAATTGTAGTTTGTATATCACATTCAAATCCATTCAGTAGCCTGACTACAGACAGAGCCTACAAGACTACAATGTGCATGAAGATAGTTTAAAACGGTTTATTTTTTAACGACCAAACGGCTCGTTTTTTTTAAACATATTTTAAACAGACAAGGTGTGAAAATTGAAATTTTAGACTTTGTTAAAAAACGGCATCAGAATTTTTTTGCAATTATTATCAGATCGTATTTTCGGATATTTTTTAAATCCAATGAGACCCTCTGTTCGTAAATCCATCTATATTTGGAGTTCCAATTACAATAAGAATGAATCGAGATACAATGAGATTCATGCATGCTTGCATACATTGAGATCAGTGTGGGATCTACCTGTGTAAGCGATGAAAGAGTCACGGGGCGTCATGGCGTATGCGGTAATGTCGTCGCTTAGCATAATTGGGGTCTGGGGTTCGAAACTCGTCATCTCTACTATTTTGTCCACCTTATTCACAATATATTATGTGTTTTTTATGTACAGATCATATATTTATAAGACCTTTTACATAGAGGCGAGAGACGTATACAACACGTATATAACACCCAAATTTGAGCTTGGCATAGGATTGTAGTTTGTCTAGTGTATGACATTCAAATCCATACATTAGCCTAAGAAATCAGTGTGCATGGAGACGGTATAGACACGGTTCATTTTCTAACGGTCAAACGGCTCGTTGTTTCCAAAAACAGTTTACTGTTTCGCATTCATTCTAATGTAAAATTTCCTTTCTTCTAAGTAGCTTTCCTTTTTTCTGCTTAAACTTTTTTTTACCTATCTTTATATAACCTCTCATGTTTGCTTCATTGTGATTATTATTGTTTACATAACGTTTCATTAATGAGGTTTATCTCCTCCACTGTTGTGTACCCGTTGTACCCTGTTATTATCAATACCCCCCCCCCCCCCCCTCAGCCCACTAGAGCCTAACTACATCACTCGCGCTACATACATCAATCAGTCGCGCTCAGCGCATAGCAGGAGGTGGATGTGTCGCCGCTCTTGTCGTGTCCAGGTAAGACTGCACCAAATTATAACTAACGGTTTACATTGCATTTTCTCAATCGATGTGGCTGATAATTAACACAAATAGTTAAACGTGGTGCTGCCAGTACAACGATAGTGCTCTGTGTGTACAAGAGCTGTGGCACATGTGTATGATGTGTATGATCTTTATTTTTGAGGTTTAAGCTTACGCTTTTTACAACCTACCTTATTTACTATGTTAATTAATTTGAGTACAATAGTTCAGCATTTCTGCTCTAAGATTAGATTAAATTAAAACAAACAAAAAATATTATTACGCTTAGGACTAAATATACATGTTAACTACTACATATGTTGTTAATATCTAACATAACAAAAAATGAATATATATATATATATATATATATATATAGGCAGTTGAACTAATGTAATTGCAATAAACTAAAAACTATGACATATAATGAGAAAAGATATATTGAATGGAGGACACAAAATCTCAATTACAATGCACTTACAGCCGGATAATACACAAACTGATGTCATGATAAGAATATATTTATTTTAGTACAGTAAATTACGTAAAAAGATATATATATATAATAAAATAATAATAATAAAAAAAAAAAATATAAATATATATATCATAGGTTAATTTTAATTTAAATTTAATTTGACTTAACTTTACAACCAGGAAGTCAGGTGGTGTTTGGTTACTACTGTAGATGCTGATGCAGCTTATCGAGGAGAAATAGTTTAATTCGTTTTTTGAATAGAATGTTATTCAGGGATTTGTATGATAATGGCAGATCATTGTATTTTTTAAAACCATTATGCATGATACTAGCTTTTCCTAAATATGTACTTTGGATATTATTTAAGTGTAGGTCATTTTTAGTCCTGGTGTTGTGGGAGTGAAGGTGTGAGTTAGTTTTATATTCTAGGTTAGAAGCTATGGTTTTGTTGACAGCTTTGTGAATGAAAATGTATGTTTGATAGTCACATATGGATTGAACTGGAAGGATTTGGTGTTCGGAATACATGTCAGAACGATGAGTGGAAAATGGCAGGTTGAATATATTTCTTATAGCCCTGTTTTGTATGACGCTAATCTCTTGAATCTTATATTTTGGTGCTGCTCCCCATATAACGTTGAGATATTGTAGGTGACTATGGATAAAGGAGTAGTAAATTGACTTAAGGGTAGATGATTTTAGCACAATAGAAATTCTTCTCAGTATTCCTGTAATAGGGGTTATTTTTCCACGAATATGTTTAAGCTGTTTATCCCATTTTAAATCTTGTTGGAGAAGTAGACCTAAGTATTTTACATGAGATACAAGCTCAATTGGATGGTTGTTGATTGATAGCTGTAGTGAGTATTTTTCTCTACTAAAATGTTTACTGTTAAAAATCATGTAATTGGTTTTGATTATATTAAGAGATAGTTTGTTTTTAATTAACCAATTCATTATAATTTCTAAATCACGTTGCATTTCGTTAATAATTTCTGCAATGCATTTTCCAAAGTAAAATAGGTTAGTGTCATCTGCAAACGATTGAAGTTTGCCAGTTATCCCACATTGATAAAAGTCATTGATGTATATAAGGAAAAGAAGCGGGCCAAGGACTGAACCCTGTGGAACTCCACAGGAGATCAGCCCCTCAGTCCCCCAAACATCGCCCATAGACACAAACTGACTTCTGTTATCTAAATAGCTTTTGAACCAGTCTAACGCAATACCCCTTATCCCAATTTTCTCCATTTTCCTAAGTAGTATTGAGTGGTTTACTGTGTCAAATGCCTTTTTCAAGTCAATAAATAATCCCACTGCAAGTTTGTTATTGTCCAATTCATGCTGAATATTAGAAATTAGATCTACAATGGCAGACTCAACCCCCATCCGGTGAGTGAGTTGTCTCTACCTGTCACTTGGTTCAAAATGATAGCCGCTTCTGCGATCCACCCAGAGTCGGTAGGCCTCAATGATATTCAACAGCTATAGTAGGCTAGATGCGCAGCCTAGAATCCACAAGCGTGTCAATTTGATGCCATCTTGAAATGGGCAAATAACACAGGCGGGAATAGGAGTTTCTAATGCGACTTTCTGCCATTGGCAGCGCTAGCAGTACTAAAAGGTCCAAATTAGCATGTAAATTGCCCATATCAAAATGGCTTCAAATCGCTACGCTTGCTACTGAGTGGAAGGTTGGGGGACTGGTGATCTAGCCTACTATAGCTGTTGAATATTATTGGTAGGCCTATTTCGACGAACCTCAAAGGGGTGCGCGCGCACGTTGCAGCCAGTGTGGAGGACGCACCTGTGCGGGGAGCCCACGGTTCAGGATAATATTGGACCGTGGGGGGAGCATACACTGTCGAGGGGCGTTCAACCACTATTAAGGGGACAAATGACAAAAATGGAGAAACAGCTTCAATAAAAGTATAATGTGAAAACGAATCTAAAGTTTGTTGAATAAATCGAAATTGATGGTTTTTATTGGGAATTGGAAATAGGAAAGTGTAAAAAGAACATAAGAGAAAAACATCTTGGCTATTTCATAATCTCAAGCATACAATTTTGAAGTTTTCAAAGTGAAACAAGCTGAGAAAAATACAGAAAAAAATATTTTCAAAATAAAATGACAAAATATGGTTTTGGTTTCAAATTGGGTTTTTATTAAAAATCCAGATTTCAGTAAATATTATCCAGTAATTACTTAAAATGATAGATATGTTGAGCAAAAATCTAAAAATTTGCTTTTCGAAAATAGTTTTAAAACTATGTATTAATTGCACATCTTAAAAAATATGTTAAATATTATTTACCTCCCACCCACTCCCCCAACTAAAATGATTACACACAATTGGATCTGTTGCAAAAACATATTATTTGTAGTTATTATTATGCAAAAATAAATGTTTTGTGTGACCCCCGCAGGTCCGAGGCCACGTCCTGCCCCCAGCGCTGCAGATGTACGGCTGCCCTGTGATCCAGAAGGCGCTGGAATCCATCTCGCCCGAGCACCAGCAGGAGTTCGTGAAGGAGCTTGACGGTCACCATATCTGGGCAAAATACTTAAATATTTTAATTTTAAATACAAAATACTCAAATAAATACATTATAGATACATAATACAAGATACTTTACTTAAACTTGTATTTTCAATACAAAACGCAATTGTATTTTGAAAAATACTCAAAATAAAATACTTTGATTATGCTATAATGTTATTATCGGGAAATAAGGAACAACCTGCACAATAGGAATATCACTTTGGAGTCTGGTTATAGCTATGTTTCAGTAATATGGAGATATAAGGGCCTAACCCTTTGCTCTCAAATTCCTTCGATTAATATCATTAGTTACATTGTTGATTCATAAGAACTACATTTCGGACTGAAATAGGTGAGTACCAGAATTGGAAAATTGAAAAAAGAACAGTTTTGAATCGTATCTAACTGGAGGATTTGTGATGTCTCGTTCAACACAGGACTAGACAGGAAATAGTGAGCAACATGTTATCTGTATTTGCAGGTTTTTCGCTGTCGACCACCCGTACGACTGCAGAGTGATCCCGCGTATCCTGGAGCATTGGACACCCGAACAGACGACCCCATCCTAGACAACTACACCAGCACGTGGAGCAGCTGATACAAGTATGGGAACTACGTTATGTAGTACGTGCTCCGTACATGCAAACAATCTGTAGTAAAACTCAGGCATTGGGTTCACAAAGATACATAATTCATGTTTTCTTGTTTCAAGCAAATCGTCGTGATATAAATCATGCCATGTCGTTCTGCAAACTCAAAGACAAAATGTAGTGGAATATCGGCTATAAAACTTACAATATTTGATTTTTAATGTGTAGTAAAACCTGCTGATTTGCTTCACTTTGATAACGTAGGCGTTAGTATCTTTGTGAATCCAGTCCCAGCTGTTTATAAAATAAATACGCACACCTAATATTTCGTCAGTTTTCATACTGTAAGCCTATACTCTTCATAATTGCACTGTAGCGCACAATATTTGAGTAGAAGAAACTCGTCAAGATTCATAAAAATTTAGTAAATTATGAATTGAACTAAAATTGAGAGAGACCATTCTTTGTCAGTGGTCAAGAAATAAAGTTGAACTATATAGAAATTAACGGAGCTATATTGGCGCTGTGAAATTGGTAGACGATCCAATATTTTTGGTACCTAACTTTCTTGAATTGAAGAACAAAGTGCGTCCACAATGCGTAGTATTTACTTCAGAATTAATTTCATTACAACTTAAATTATATAACGTGAACGTGTTAAATTACTGTTCCATGCATATATACAGGAGTTGTGTATCGGCCCCGTTCCGTATCCGTTAAACCCTGCTACTATCAATCCCCCCCCCCCCCCCCCTAGAGCCACCACTACGTCACTCGCGCGAGATGACTCAGTCAGTCACTCGCGCTCAGTGCATAGCAGGAGGTGGATGTGTCGCCGCTGTTATGTCCAGGTAAGACTGCATCAAATCATAACCGTTCACTTTGCGTCCTCTCAATCGCCGTAGCTGATTACTAATTAAGACAACTAACTAAACGTGGTGCTATCAGTACAGCGACAGTGCTGTCAGTATAGCGACAGTGCTATCAGTACGACAGTGCTATCAGTACGACAGTGCTATCAGTACAACGACAGTGCTATCAGTGTTATCAGTACCACGCCAGTGCTATCAGTACAACGTCAGTGCTGTCAGTATAGCGACAGTGCTATCAGTATAGTCACAGTGATGTCAGTACAACGACAGTGCTTTCAGTATAACGACAGTGCTATCAGTACAACTACAGTGCTATCAGTACAACGACAGTGCTAACAGTACAACGACAGTTCTGTCAGTACAACGACAGTGATATCAGTACAACTACAGTGATGTCAGTACAACGACAGTTCTGTCAGTACAACGACAGTGCTATCAGTACAACGACAGTGCTATCAGTACAACGACAGTGATGTCAGAGAACGACAGTGCTATCAGTAGAACGACAGTGCTATCAGTACAACGACAGTGCTATCAGTACAACGACAGTGCTATCAGTACAACGACAGTTCTATCAGTACAACGACAGTGCTGTGTACGAGAGCTGTTAGTGGTGAAAATATTGTTTTTAAAACAATATTTTCACCACCCACAGCTCTCAGGGTGACCAGATGGTCAAGTCTGAATTTCGGGACTTCTTACTCGATATTTACATATGTTTTTGAAAATTGTACTCCATATTAATAGAGGTGTAGCAGTAGCCCTACCTTGCCGATGCATTGCACGCTAGCGCTCTGCTAGGGAAGCGCAAGCGAATAACACTTTCTACGCAACATACAGTTAATTGTGGCGGCGCGCCGAATTACAAATTTACCACTGACCGCTTCTTTTATTTTTTTCTAGTTGAAATTTGTAAGTTTTGAACCCTAAATCCAAGAAATCATGAATGAACCAATTTTAGAACAAAAAGCGTCCCGAAATGAAACATTTCGGCGCGGGACACTTGTGGCAAATTCGGGACTGTCCCGCATTTTTCGGGACGTCTGGTCACCCTTTATTGTTATTGTGTGAGAAGCTGTTTGACCGAGATCTAAGCAATGCAATGGGCCATGATGCGAGGTACAGATTAATACTTGTTCTTATGTTGTCATACTAACTCATGTCATATGTAAATAAATGTATACACATTCCTGCACAATCACGATAAAAGTCAATAGTCACGGGGCCACCTCTAATGAGAATGTACGATGATTATTATACAGTTAAATATTCTTTATAAACGAATAATATTCTGTTCGAGAGTTCGTCGTTATAAACAATGTTCACGATATTGGGAAGGATGGGGGGCTCTTTAACCCATTGAGACACTATCTGACTACTCAAAATAGCTATATAGATGCATTCTGATGGTAAGAAAATAAACTTTTTATGTCCATTATTCAACGTTATTTTATTTTATTATTGTTAAATCATCGATGGCGCTATAAAGAGATTGCTTTGCAGCGCTGTCTATGTTTGAAGTGGGCGTGGGTCTATTTAGCAAAAGAAAAACAAACAAAATATATCATACTTAGCTAGATTGTGCATCTGGCCACGATGCTAAAAACAATTTACGATATGTGCTAAAAATATGGAGAAACAGCTACAATGAAAGTATAAGTTGCAAACAACAAAATTTTGTTTAAAATTGCAAAATTTTTACGGACAATTGGGAATAAGCTGATTAGAAAAAATTAGTTAGTTGATGTATTAATATTATTGTGGGAAAATAACTGTTTTGTGTGACCCCCGCAGGTTCGAGGCCACGTCCTGCCCCCAGCGCTGCAGATGTACGGCTGCCCCGTGATCCAGAAGGCGCTGGAATCCATCTCGCCCGAGCACCAGCAGGAGATCGTGAGGGAGCTTGACGGTCACCAGATCTGGGCAAAATACTCAAATATTTGTATGTTAAATACAAAAACAAACTCAAATATTGGCACTTTAGATAGAAATAAAGTCCAAATTATTAAAAAAGATAACTGAGACAGCTATCTACGAGTATTATTGCATTCAATGTACATTGTCCAAATTTGAATTCAATTCCAGCTCATCTGAAGTTTTCTTTTCGCTATCTACCACCACTGAATTCACGCACTAAGATGCAAGAGTTGTTTGCTTTACACATCAGAAGTCTCATACAATAATACATTAATAGATTATAATTGCGGAAAGGGTCTGGAGGGCAACTTCAGATGAAATTGCACACGTGGAAAGCCACAAAAAGGAGTTGTTAACATGTTATATCTTAACCGGCCAGGAGATGGCAATAATTGGCAACAGTTGAAAATGGTACACCCTTAAACATGTTTGTTATAAGGGTTGCTATCGGCTATCTTTCGTCATCCCTGGATGTTTTTGGGGGAAAACAGATGACGCGCAATGGTTAAATCTACCGCCTTAATCATATGGTGTGGACATTGTTTAATTTGGTATCTAAACACAACATGCCAATGTTGACTAGATTGCTACAACCAATGATGATGCGTTTGGTTCTTCAGGGATTCCTTTGCAAGATAACCAAACCTTGAGCAGGGTGACTCTGCATTCTGTTTACATCTCTAGCAAGGTTACTTTACACTCTCATGTACACGTTCTAGAAATAAGAACCAACAAAGCTGGAAAGTATTGTATAACACTCTGTCATGATTGTCTTAATCACTATGTGATGAGAGTTGGTTATGATTTATCTTACCCTGGGAATAGAGACGGGAGTAGGCTCTTCCCGGGATATTATAATCAGTAATATGGAGACGAGGGCCTAACTCTTTGCTGTCCAATTCTTTCGTTTAATATTATTGCATGGTGGCATTGTTGATTCATAAGAAGTACATTTTGGACTGAAATAGGTGACCACCAGAATTGGAAAATTGAAAACAAAATCAGTTTTGAATCGCATGTAACTGCAGGACTTGTGATGTTGAGCCTCGTTTAGCCGGAAAGGGTTAATAACATGGTGTCTGTGTTTGAAGGTGTTTGCGCTGTCAACCACCCGTACGACTGCAGAGTGATCCAGCGCATCCTAGAGCATTGGACACCCGAACAGACGACCCCATCCTAGACAACTACACCAGCACGTGGAGCAGCTGATACAACTACATGAGTATGTTATACATCAAGTGCTCGGTACATACAAGCAGTCTGAAGTAAAACTCAGGCATTGGGTTCACAAAGATGCCTAATTCATCAGTTTTCTTGTTTTAAGCAAATCGTCGGGATATACATAAACCATGCCATGTAGTTCTACAAACTTGTAGAGATAAAATGTATCAAAATATTGTCCATAAAAATTTAAATATTTGATTTCTGAATAAGACCCAGTGATGATTTGATTTCTGATTTGCTTCACTTTGACAACGTAGGAGTCAGCATCTTTGTGAATCCAGCCCCAGCTGTTTATGTACAAACACAAACACCTAATAGTTCCATCAGTTTCAACACTTCATACATTTTTAAATTGCATGCGGCCCCAAATTGGCTGATAATGTGAAAAGGGATAGGCCACCTCCAGAAGATGCTAAATAAATTAAATTAACATAATATACGTTGATAACACAGGGCAAGACCACATCAGATATTTTACTCGAATTATTCGTTTTGTGATTGTGCACCCAAATATCGATTTATTTAAGAACTGATGGTATATTTGGATTCAAAATATACCGAGCATTACGATCCGATGAAAAAAGTTTCAAAATCCCCCAAAAGAATTTCGTCAGTTTTGATACTAAGTCTATACCCTTCATAAATGTTCAAAGTTGCATGTAGCCCCAAATTGGCTGATAACGTGGCAAATAATAGACCACATCCATGCTAAAGAAATTAAATTTACACATTATATTTTGACACCACAAATGAAGGGGAAAGTGTTATTATTCTTTAATAAACTAACATCCCCTATCATATGTGTGTCAAATTGTACGTGTATAGATCATTTTATATTTTGATCATTTTTGAAGTCTCTAGTCTAATTTTCGAGGGTTAAAATCATGATTTAGAAATGCGCTATACTGGAGGTACATTTTGATTAGAATGTAGTCATATGGTCAAAAATAATACAAATATACCATTTTGTTAAATATGAGTACACCTAAACGCTTACGAATGATTAAAGCATGATAGCAGTACCTATTAAACATTTACAACATCAATAAACACATGTTGATGTGTAAATAGCAATGTGTAAATAAATATTTATTCAAAGTCATCGAAATGAAATATTTGTGTATTCTGTTAGTTAATCCTACTATAATAAAATAATAAAAAGAACCTATTAAGATATTGTACACACTAGTGTTAAAAGTGTAATGTAGAAAGGATTTGAGCACAAAAAGTTTGAAATATAGCCAAAATTGCATATTCTGAATATGTTGTAGTAGGTTAATAATATTTAATAATAATGTTGTGTAGGAATCCCGTCTCTAGGCAGTAAACTATTAAACCAGATGTGTCACTCATCAGGGGACTAACTATAGGTATATAATTGTATTTGTTAGGAAGGAGTTAGGAAGGAATATCCGAAGGATGTTAGTAGGAATCTAGCCCAGCGTTCGCCTTGTGGCTGAGCAAAACCTTTAGTCATTATTGCTGGTGACCAGTATCGAACTGGAGATCTTCACGTTTTACCGCTGAGCCTCCTTTATCGGTGTAGTAAGAACTAGCAGATGTCTTGCACTGTATTGCAGATAAACATAGAAGAGCCACACACTTGTATTATACCGCTGAGCCTCCTCTATCGGTGTAGTAAGCACTAGTAGATGCCTTGCACCGAATTGCAGATATACATAGAAGTGCTACACACCAGTATTATATTGCTGAGCCTCCTGTATCGGTGTAGTAAGCACTAGCACATGCCTTGCACTGTATTGCAGATAACCATAGAAGTGCTAAACACCTGTATTATACCGCTGAGCCTCCTCTATCGGTGTAGTAAGCACTAGCAGATGCTTTGCACTGTATTTCAGATATACAAAGAAGTGCCACACACCTGTATTATACCACTGAGCCTCCTCTATCGGTGTAGTAAGCACTAGCAGATGACTTGTACTGTATTGCAGATATACATGGAAGTGCCACACACCTGTATTATACTGCTGAGCCTCCTCTATCGGTGTAGTAAGCACTAGAAAATGCCTTGCTCTGAATTGCAGTTATACATAGAAGAGCTTTACCCAGGACGTGTAGTCTTTTCTTTGTAAAAGGCAGCGATAAAAATAATAATAACCTTTATTCGGTCTTTGCAGCAGGTACACTTCTAACTTCTGATTTCTTAACTTTGCGATAGTAAACATATATAGTTGTACGTGCGAGCACGAGCTGTCAAATCCATTAGGATACTGCCATTCATTTGAATATTTTGTGTAGCATTCATGAGACACATTATTACTAATTAAACAATAACACATCGTCATTGTGCGGTTCTAAGCTTTGAATAGTGGAACTATGAGTCAAATGCATGGTCGTTCCTCGCGTGCTTCTCAACTCAGCCTTTCCTCGGACTCACCCAACCACCAAGCACAGAGCAGACCGCATGGCAGTGCTGCTCTGTGATTGGTGGTTGGGTGAGTCTTAGGAAAAGCTGTGTTGAGGAGCACGTGAGGAACGGCTGTGCATTTGACCCTATTTCTCTACCGTCAGTAAAGTGTGTAGGCAACATTTATTCCTGGAAGTTTTTTCCCACCCTGGCTGTAACGTTGCAAATTTTACCCACCCATTTCAATTTTGATTTTTGATTTTGTTCAGTGTTAGTTATAGTGTTAGTTGACTAAGTGAATTACACGCGCTAGGAACACGGTTGAAATATAAAAAATAAATCCAATGAAAACGGGACTAAACCAGTTATAATGTTATAGTTAGATTATGTGTAGTATTTGTTTCTAAAGGTGGACAAAATTGATTTGTTACTAAATAGTGGCCCTGCCCTGTGTTATGAACGTGTATGATGTAATACTTATATGTTTAGCATGTTATGGATGTAATCACAAATTGGCCCCATTATCAGAAGATTTGAGACCACTTGCAATTTTGTGAATTTCTGAAGGGCATACTTACACTAAAAACTACCTGATAATTATTTTGGATTTTGAGAATTTCTATCATCAGATTGTAATCTTGGGTACTTTGGAATCCAAATGCACCATGTTCAAAATCCATCCAGGTTTGTGCTTAAATGACAATAAGAAGAATGCCCCGTGCGCCTGCACTGTGTTATGCAAGTACGATGTGGAATTTACATATTATTTAGAATCTTATGGATGTAGTCACTTATTTAGCATCTATGGATGTAGTAACTAATTTGCCTCATTATCAAATAATTTTAGACCCCTTACAATTTGGAAATTTATGCAGGGTATACAAATACCATAAAAATGGCCTCAACATAATTTAGATGTATTTTGAGAAGCTTTATGAGTGACTGAGTGCACAATGACAAGAATGCTTGCATACAAATATTCGCCTAAACAAAGAAACGACTCTTGCGGGGTGACCGTCCCATCTCTTGCAATACAATAATCTTATAATTCTCTAAGCCTTAGGTACCATAATAGCACTGGTTTAATTTATTTCATTCCCAGTAGGGCGTACTCTCCATTTCTACTTGTTATGAATAATGTTATCTGGGGGAAAATGATGGTAGTTGTACTTTATATAACTGATGTCCCGCTGCTTCTGTTACAGGTTTTTGTAAATGTTGCTCTCACTTAGCTCGCTACTGTCAAGATGTTGTATCTCAGCCTTCTGGACTCAAAAACCTCGCCTGTAGCACCAATCAGATGCTGCTGTACTAAGTTCCACTCACTTGCTCATCGGCCTGGAGATGCAAAGCTGCGCTTCAATCAACTTTCCCTTGCACTTGTTCAAGCCGAGCATCCCTGTGACCCCATGGGGCTAATTTTCTTATGTACTTGTTCTTGTGTTCATTAACTGTACTTGGGTCTTTGTAAATCCAGTTGATGCTGTTGTTGTTTGTATCTAGTTTTTGAAGCCAACTGTTGGGAAGAGAATGTACTTGTTACTTGAATAAATAATATTTTAATATATACCTTGTATTTTTTATGTTTATAAACTTTTCCAACTCATCCATCCTAAAGAAACAGTCTATCTTTCTAGGTGTGTCTTTAGAAAGTGTATTAAAACATTGCAAACTTTGAAACGTCAATAACAATTCAAAACTATAACTTATATTGGTCTATGATAGGTGGTAAAGCGAATGTGATTGGATAGGAGCGTCTATGATTTTTCGCGCCAGAAGCCATACATTGAGACCAGTGTGTTATCTACCAGTATAAGCGATGCCGCTTACATCGCGTGCAATAGCGTACGCGGTACGGCTGTGGCTTCAAATACTTGAGGTCGGGGTTTCGAATCCATTTCCCCCAATTCTTTTTTTCCACAATATTCACACATTTTTGATAATTTATATCTCAATTTAAGGGAGTTTTTATCATCAGATCGTATTCTTGGATATTTTTTAAATCCAGTGAGCCCCTCTGTTCCTAAATCCATATATATTTTATTACACGCGTACATTGAGAGCCGTGTGTTATCTATACCAGTCTAAGCGGTCGCAGTTCCATCCTGTGGCGTGGCGTAGGCAGTAGCGACGCCGACTAGTGTTTTCGCGGTCCGGGGTTCGATACCCGCAACCGGCAGTCTTTTTTTCTTCCATATTCAGACAAGAAAAGTTGAGAAGGGTTTACATGGAGGAAATTTTTTTTTAAAGTGCTCGTAGCAAAAAAACGTGTGGCCCAAATTTGTTTTTGTATTTTTTTTATTTTTTTTTGCGTTAATTATCTAGACATCCTGAAAACGAAAATATGCTCGGGGTCATACTAACAGAGATACAGGCGCCCGAAATTTCAAAAAAACTCACAGAAAGGCAGAATCGGAGAATTTTGAAATTTTTATTTTTTTTTTATTTTTTTAAAAATACGAAACATTTCGAAAGAGCGTAAAATAAGAAGAAATTGACAACCAAAAAATTCTATCTCAAACCGTTTACCCGTAAAAAAATAAAAACCTCAAAAAATCTACTATTTTGGTTGCCTGAAGTTGGCGTCGCCTCACCACGACCTGTGCAAACCGACGCTACCGACGCTCATACTACGTCACCAAAGATTCTTATTGACCTTAAGTTCGATGCTACGACTTACTAGGTACCACCGTTCCTCCACAATCGGTACCGAAAGTGGAACATGACAAGAAAATCTTTGAAATTTCGGCGACGCTTGACGTCGTTCATAATTAACATAGCAAAGCGATGATTTTTTTCAAAGTAGACAATTAACAGATCTACCTTAGAATATACCTTTAAGATCCCCTCAATAAAGAATAAAGCCGTAAAGAATATAATTCTAAAAAACAGAGTGTATTTGAGCACGTCTTTGACGACGCGTAGCGTCTCTTGTTAAAGGGTTAAGAAAATAATGATAAGAGTTTCTCCATAAGACATTCTTACTTTTTGCATGCGACATGTTAATGTTTGTCTTGCATTAACGGTAAGCCGAGGAAACATGTTTTAATGTTGGCTGTTCAGTTTGATGTTCCCAACGTGGGTCCCAAAACTACGTTTTCTGTGGATGTGTATCAGGAGTTCAGACGACTATAGGAGGTTATAGTGATGTTCCCAACGTCAAGTCTTGAAAGTCCCAAAACTGCGTTTTCTGTGGATGTGTATCAGGAGTTCAGACGGCTATAGGAGGTTATGATATAAGCTAACCGAATACCCCGAACAACGCACAACATTGAGAGCAGTGCGTCTTGTACCTGTGTAAGCGCTGGAAGTATCATCGTCTTCTATGGCGTATGGGGTATGTCTCCGCTTAGCATGGTCGAGGTCTGGGGTTCGAGACCCGTAACATTGACTCTTTTTTGTTCCACCATTTTCACGCATTTGTATCATTGCATCAACGTGCATGGACACGGTTTATTTTTTAACTGTCAAACAGCTAATTGTTTCCACAAACAATTAACTCTTTCGCGATCAACCAATCAATCAATTCGATCTGATGATAAAAACTCCGAAAATTTAAAAAAACTTTGAAGCCGTTTTTTTCACAATTTTCGGAGTTTTTATCTTCAGATCGTATTCTTGGATATTTTTTTAATCCAATGAGACCCTCTGTTCGTAAATTTATCTATCTTAGGTGTAACAATTACAATAAGAATGAATCGAGATTCATACATGCATTCATTGAGAGCAGTGTGTTATGTACTAGTGTATGCGATCCAACTTCCATCCTGTGGCGTGGCGTAGGCAGTAGCGACGCCGACTAGTGTTTTCGCGGTCCGGGGTTCGATACCCGCAACCGGCAGTCTTTTTTTCTTCCATATTCAGACAAGAAAAGTTGAGAAGGGTTTACATGGAGGAAATTTTTTTTTAAAGTGAGCGTAGCAAAAAAACGTGTGGCCCAAATTTGTTTTTGTATTTTTTTTATTTTTTTTGCGTTAATTATCTAGACATCCTGAAAACGAAAATATGCTCGGGATCATACTAACAGAGATACAGGCGCCCGAAATTTCAAAAAAACTCACAGAAAGGCAGAATCGGAGAATTTTGAAATTTTTTTTTTTTTTTATTTTTTTAAAAATACGAAACATTTCGAAAGAGCAATAAATAAGAAGAAATTGACAACCAAAAAATTCTATCTCAAACCGTTTACCCGTAAAAAAATAAAAACCTCAAAAAATCTACTATTTTGGTTGCCTGAAGTTGGCGTCGCCTCACCACGACCTGTGCAAACCGACGCTACCGACGCTCATACTACGTCACCAAGGATTCTTACTGACCTTAAGTTCGATGCTACGACTTACTAGGTACCACCGTTCCTCCACAATCGGTACCGAAAGTGGAACATGACAAGAAAATCTTTGAAATTTCGGCGACGCTTGACGTCGTTCATAATTAACATAGCAAAGCGATGATTTTTTTCAAAGTAGACAATGAACAGATCTACCTTAGAATATACCTTTAAGATCCCCTCAATAAAGAATAAAGCCGTAAAGAATATAATTCTAAAAAACAGAGTGTATTTGAGCACGTCTTTGACGACGCGTAGCGTCTCTTGTTAAAGGGTTAAGAAAATAATGATTAGAGTTTCTCCATAAGACATTCTTACTATTTGCATGCGACATGTTAATGTTTGTCTTGCATTAACGGTAAGCCGAGGAAACATGTTTTAATGTTGGCTGTTCAGTTTGATGTTCCCAACGTGGGTCCCAAAACTACGTTTTCTGTGGATGTGTATCAGGAGTTCAGACGACTATAGGAGGTTATAGTGATGTTCCCAACGTCAAGTCTTGAAAGTCCCAAAACTGCGTTTTCTGTGGATGTGTATCAGGAGTTCAGACGGCTATAAGAGGTTATGATATAAGCTAACTGAATACCCCGAACAACGCACAACATTGAGAGCAGTGTGTCTTGTACCTGTGTAAGCGCTGGAAGCATCATCTTCTTCTATGGCGTATGGGGTATGTCTCCGCTTAGCATGCTCGAGGTCTGGGGTTCGAGACCCGTTACACCCACTCTTTTTTGTTCCACCATTTTCACGCCTTTGTATCAATGCATCAACGTGCATGGACACGGTTTATTTTTTAACTGTCAAACGGCTAATTGTTTCCACAAACAATTAACTCTTTCGCGATCAACCAATCAATCAATTCGATCTGATAATAAAAACTCCGAAAATTTAAAAAAACTTTGAAGCCGTTTTTTTCACAAATTTCGGAGTCTTTATCGTCAGATCGTATTCTTGGATATTTTTTTAATCCAATGAGACCCTCTGTTCGTAAATTTATCTATCTTAGGTGTTACAATTACAATAAGAATGATACGAGATTCATACATGCATTCATTGAGAGCGGTGTGTTATGTACTAGTGTATGCAATCCAACTTCCATCCTGTGGCGTGGCGTAGGCAGTAGCGACGCCGACTAGTGTTTTCGCGGTCCGGGGTTCGATACCCGCAACCGGCAGTCTTTTTTTCTTCCATATTCAGACAAGAAAAGTTGAGAAGGGTTTACATGGAGGAAATTTTTTTTTAAAGTGCTCGTAGCAAAAAAACGTGTGGCCCAAATTTGTTTTTGTATTTTTTTTATTTTTTTTGCGTTAATTATCTAGACATCCTGAAAACGAAAATATGCTCGGGGTCATACTAACAGAGATACAGGCGCCCGAAATTTCAAAAAAAACTCACAGAAAGGCAGAATCGGAGAATTTTGAAATTTTTATTTTTTTTTATTTTTTTAAAAAATACGAAACATTTCGAAAGAGCAATTAATAAGAAGAAATTGACAACCAAAAAATTCTATCTCAAACCGTTTACCCGTAAAAAAATAAAAACCTCAAAAAATCTACTATTTTGGTTGCCTGAAGTTGGCGTCGCCTCACCACGACCTGTGCAAACCGACGCTACCGACGCTCATACTACGTCACCAAGGATTCTTATTGACCTTAAGTTCGATGCTACGACTTACTAGGTACCACCGTTCCTCCACAATCGGTACCGAAAGTGGAACATGACAAGAAAATCTTTGAAATTTCGGCGACGCTTGACGTCGTTCATAATTAACATAGCAAAGCGATGATTTTTTTCAAAGTAGACAATTAACAGATCTACCTTAGAATATACCTTTAAGATCCCCTCAATAAAGAATAAAGCCGTAAAGAATATAATTCTAAAACACAGAGTGTATTTGAGCACGTCTTTGACGACGCGTAGCGTCTCTTGTTAAAGGGTTAAGAAAATAATGATAAGAGTTTCTCCATAAGACATTCTTACTTTTTGCATGCGACATGTTAATGTTTGTCTTGCATTAACGGTAAGCCGAGGAAACATGTTTTAATGTTGGCTGTTCAGTTTGATGTTCCCAACGTGGGTCCCAAAACTACGTTTTCTGTGGATGTGTATCAGGAGTTCAGACGACTATAGGAGGTTATAGTGATGTTCCCAACGTCAAGTCTTGAAAGTCCCAAAACTGCGTTTTCTGTGGATGTGTATCAGGAGTTCAGACGGCTATAGGAGGTTATGATATAAGCTAACTGAATACCCCGAACAACGCACAACATTGAGAGCAGTGTGTCTTGTACCTGTGTAAGCGCTGGAAGCATCATCTTCTTCTATGGCGTATGGGGTATGTCTCCGCTTAGCATGCTCGAGGTCTGGGGTTCGAGACCCGTTACACCCACTCTTTTTTGTTCCACCATTTTCACGCCTTTGTATCAATGCATCAACGTGCATGGACACGGTTTATTTTTTAACTGTCAAACGGCTAATTGTTTCCACAAACAATTAACTCTTTCGCGATCAACCAATCAATCAATTCGATCTGATAATAAAAACTCCGAAAATTTAAAAAAACTTTGAAGCCGTTTTTTTCACAAATTTCGGAGTCTTTATCGTCAGATCGTATTCTTGGATATTTTTTTAATCCAATGAGACCCTCTGTTCGTAAATTTATCTATCTTAGGTGTAACAATTACAATAAGAATGAATCGAGATTCATACATGCATTCATTGAGAGCAGTGTGTTATGTACTAGTGTATGCGATCGAACTTCCATCCTGTGGCGTGGCGTAGGCAGTAGCGACGCCGACTAGTGTTTTCGCGGTCCGGGGTTCGATACCCGCAACCGGCAGTCTTTTTTCATCCATATTCAGACAAGAAAAGTTGAGAAGGGTTTACATGGAGGAATTTTTCTTTTAAAGTGCTCGTAGCAAAAAAACGTGTGGCCCAAATTTGTTTTTGTATTTTTTTTATTTTTTTTGCGTTAATTATCTAGACATCCTGAAAACGAAATTATGCTCGGGGTCATACTAACAGAGATACAGGCACCCGAAATTTCAAAAAACCTCACAGAAAGGCAGAATCGGAGAATTTTGGAATTTTTATTTTTTTTTATTTTTTTAAAAATACGAAACATTTCGAAAGAGCAATAAATAAGAAGAAACTGACAACCAAAAGATTCTATCTCAAACCGTTTACCCGTAAAAAAATAAAAAACTCAAAAAATCTACTATATTGGTTGCCTGAAGTTGGCGTCGCCTCACCACGACCTGTGCAAACCGACGCTACCGACGCTCATACTACGTCACCAAGGATTCTTACTGACCTTAAGTTCGATGCTACGACTTACTAGGTACCACCGTTCCTCCACAATCGGTACCGAAAGTGGAACATGACAAGAAAATCTTTGAAATTTCGGCGACGCTTGACGTCGTTCATAATTAACATAGCAAAGCGATGATTTTTTTCAAAGTAGACAATTAACAGATACAATAAAGCCGTAAAGAATATAATTCCAAAAAAACAGAGTGTATTTGAGCACGTCTTTGACGACGCGTAGCGTCTCTTGTTAAAGGGTTAAGAAAATAATGATTAGAGTTTCTCCATAAGACATTCTTACTCTATGCATTGGACATGTTAATGTTTGTCTTGCATTAACGGTAAGCCGAGGAAACATGTTTTAATGTTGGCTGTTCAGTGTGATGTTCCCAACGTGGGTCCCAAAACTACGTTTTCTGTGGATGTGTATCAGGAGTTCAGACGGCTATAGGAGGTTATAGTGATGTTCCCAACGTCAAGTCTTGAAAGTCCCAAAACTGCGTTTTCTGTGGATGTGTATCAGGAGTTCAGACGGCTTTAGGAGGTTATGATATAAGCTAACTGAATACCCCGAACAACGCACAACATTGAGAGCAGTGTGTCTTGTACCTGTGTAAGCGCTGGAAGTACCATACTCTTCTATGGCGTATTGGGTATGTCTCCGCTTAGCATGGTCGAGGTCTGGGGTTCGAGACCCGTTACACCCACTCTTTTTTGTTTCACCATTTTCAAGCATTTATATCAATGCATCAACTTGCATGGACATGGTTTATTTTTTAACTGTCAAACGGCTAATTGTTTCCACAAACATTTAACTCTTTCGCGATCAACCAATCAATCAATTAGATCTGATGATAAAAACTCCAAAAATTTAAAAAAACTTTGAAGCCGTTTTTTTCACAATTTTCGGAGTTTTTATCTTCAGATCGTATTCTTGGATATTTTTTTAATCCAATGAGACCCTCTGTTCGTAAATTTATCTATCTTAAGTGTTACAATTACAATAAGAATGAATCGAGATTCATACACGCATTTATTGAGAGCGGTGTGTTATTTACTAGTGCATGCGATCCAACTTCCATCCTGTGGCGCGGCGTAGGCAGTAGCGACGCCGACTAGTGTTTTCGCGGTCAGGGGTTCGATACCCGCAACCGGCAGTCTTTTTTTCTTCCATATTCAGACAAGAAAAGTTGAGAAGGGTTTACATGGAGGAAATTTTTTTTTAAAGTGCTCGTAGCAAAAAAACATGTGGCCCAAATTTTTTTTTGTATTTTTTTTATTTTTTTTTGCGTTAATTATCTAGACATCCTAAAAACGAAAATATGCTGGGGGTCATACTAACAGAGATACAGGCACCCGAAATTTCAAAAAACCTCACAGAAAGGCAGAATCGGAGAATTTTGAAATTTTAATTTTTTTAATTTTTTTAAAAATACGAAACATTTCGAAAGAGCAATGAATAAGAAGGAATTGACAACCGAAAAAATTTTTCAAATCGTTTACCCGTAAAAAAATAAAAACCTCAAAAAATCTACTATTTTGGTTGCCTGAAGTTGGCGTCGCCTCACCACGACCTGTGCAAACCGACGCTACCGACGCTCATACTACGTCACCAAGGATTCTTACTGACCTTAAGTTCGATGCTTCGACTTACTAGGTACCACCGTTCCTCCACAATCGGTACCGAAAGTGGAACATGACAAGAAAATCTTTGAAATTTCGGCGACGCTTGACGTCGTTCATAATTAACATAGCGAAGCGATGATTTTTTTCAAAGTAGACAATTAACAGATCTACCTTAGAATATAACTTTAAGATCCCCTTAATAAACAATAAAGCCGTAAAGAATATAATTCTAAAAAACAGAGTGTATTTGAGCACGTCTTTGACGACGCGTTGCGTCTCTTGTTTAAGGCGAAAGAATGTAATGATTACAGTTTCTCCATTGGACATTCTTACTCTATACACGAAACATGTTATGTTTGCCTTGCATGAACGGTTAGCCGAGGAAACATGTTTTAATGTTGGCGTGATGACGAGCTATCTGAATATAACACGCTAGGCCTATGCCATACATTGAGACCAGTGTGTTATCTACCAGTAAAAGCAACGCCGCTTCCATAATCTGCCATAGCGTACGCAGTACCGCAGTGGCTTCGAATACTTGAGGTCGGGGGCTCGAAACCCATTACCCCCATTTTATTTTCCAGCATATTCACACATTTATATCATTTTTATGTCAATTTGCGGAGTTTTCATCATCGGATCGTAGTTTTGACGACTTTGTGAATTCAGAGAGACCATCAGTTCGTAAATCCATTACTATTTAGAGCTACAATTACAAAAAGAATAAATCGAGTAGAATATTAATTATTTTTTTACAGGCGAACGGTTTGTGTCCGCAGAAAACCGTTTACAGTTTTGCATTCACGGGGTCAAGATTTATCGAAATAGATTTTAAAAAGACAAGGTTTGGTTTTGGATTTTTGAGAAGGGTATAGGCGCCTTGGTTGAAAAACGGCTTAAAATCTTTTTTTAGCAATTTTTGCAGTTTTTATGTTTAGATCGCATTCTTTGATTGTTTTTGCATCCTGTGAGACCATCAGTTCGTAAATCGATCCATATTTGGAGTTACAATTACAATAAGAAGAATCAAGCAGAAAATTCATTATTTTTTTACAGGCGAACAGTTTGTTTCCGCAAAAACCCGTTTACAGTTTTGCATTCACGGGGTCAAGATCAATCGAAATAGATTTTAAAAAGACAAAGTGTGGATTTTGGATTTTTGAAGGGTTTGCCTTTGTTGAAAAACGGCTTAAAATGTTTTTTACCATTTTTGCAGTTTTTATGATCGGATCGCATTCTTTGATACTTTTTGCATCCTGTGAGACCATCAGTTCGTAAATCGAACCTTATTTAGAGTTACAATTACAGTAAGAAGAATCGAGCAGAATATTCATTATGTTTTTACAGGCAAACGGTTTGTTTCCGCAAAAAACCGTTTACAGGTTTGCATTCACGGGGTCAAGATCTATCGGAATAGTTTTTGAAAAGACAAAGTGTGGATTTTGGATTTTTGAGAAGGGTATAGCCTTGGTTGAAAAACGGCTAAAAATCTTTTTTTGCTTTTTTTTAAGTTTACATGATCAGATCGCATTCTTTGATACTTTTTTGCATCCTGTGAGACCCTCAGTTCGTAAATCAAACCATATTTCGAGTAACAATTACAATAAGAAGTATCGAGCAGAATATTCATTATTTTTTTACAGGCGAACGGTTTGTTTCCGCAAAAAACCGTTTACAGGTTTGCATTCACGGGATTTATCCCACCCCTGCTATATAGCAGGCAGTCAAGGCACCTACCATTTTTGCCAGTTTTGTTTTATATTGTTGGTAAAAACAAATAATAAATAAAAGCTTGGCCAATGAATTTGTAATTTGGCTTTCATTAATGTATTATTAATATAATATACTATACATACTATAAACCAATCAAGGTACATAATTCAAGAAACAATTCAGGACTTGGAAAAGCAAACTGAAGAATGCAAATTCAAAAGCCAAGCTTTTAATTATAAATGAAGTATTCGTTTTGTTTTTCCCACCTCGAAATGTTCCGATAAAATAATTTAATTTTGTAATTGTTATTAAAAATAATTTATTTATCAATTATTAAGTAATATGAACATTTATATATTTGTTTATTAATTAATAATTACTTATTATTAATACATTGTAAACAAAATAATGGACTTTGCCACAATTTTAGATATCACCACATTAAATGTTACCCCTCTTTTGAAATTAGCGTTGTTGTAAGTGTGCCCTTTTTTGGTATATTCTGGTTGATCTATGTTTTGGGCTTGGCATTTTTGTTTGGCACTTCAGTGCTTTTTATTTGAAAAGACTAATGGTGTAATATGTAAATATATGTAAATATGACTCATTAATAATTAGATTGCATAAATAAAAATAAAATACAATAAAAATAAATTCTTATTTAGAGTCTTGAGTATAACCACGCATAACTGATTTTCAGTGGGGAACTTTCACTCCAAACACCATCGACGAGCGAGCGATAACTAACCAAAGATAGATATTCATCAGTGGTTGGATAGTGCAAACACCTGCGGACAAATGCCAGATTCAACAAAACAGAACTTTGAATTTATTGAGTACCTCGTTGCTAGGACGGCTCCGAAGTCACCGTTTACTTACGCTTAAGACTAGAAACGATGGAATTGAACCCATATTAGAAGTTAAAAAACTTCTGCCTGAAGCAGGATTTTATAGGATTGTTTTATTAAGTGTCTTCTTGATAGCTGTGGTTCTTTCCTATCAAAGTTCGCAACAGCATCAACAACACAACATTCGAATACAACATTGTGTCTCACTGCGCGTAAGCACACTATTGCACGGCCACAGATAAGGCACACATGTGATTTCTTGTACATCTAGGATTCGAAAACAAAATAGAATGGTAGACCTACACGTAACGGCCACACAAGACTTGCTTTCTTTTACATTGTTGATAAGAATGTCAATGCCCTTTATACCCTGGCCTAAAGGTACATTGAAGTTCAAAATATGAAGTTAGTGAGGGCAGGTTTACATTATAATATATCTATATTTTGTTTTAAATTGCAACATACAAGATACAAAACAAAAACTAAGTACAGTAATCCCCCTCTAATTCAAATTTCAAGGGACCCTGAAAACTCCAATTTGAATTACAAAATTTTGAATTAAAAGAACATTAACACTATGCACCATACCTAAATCTTCTGCTGGGACTCCATGAATAGTTTGAATCACTGTATATATAATTCTGAATTAACCGAGTTTGAATTAACAAGGTACTACTGTACCTATATTCATCTAGAATTTGCCTACAAGTGTCACTGGATTTTAATAAATTATTTACAAATGACCTGAGTTATTAAACACATTGTTTCTCAAAGGAAAAAGAGAGATGTAATAATACAAGTTCTTCTTGGATCAGAAGTGAAAATCGTGTGGCCATCCCATGTGACATCACACCTTGGGAAAGTGCAAACAGAGCTTACTGGATACACGTCAGGGTAAATAAAAATGTTCACACTTCATTCAAATAAGTTTATTTCTTACTTTAATCATGATTCATGATGTATCCCTTATACAATATTGGAGCAGCTTAATATCTCTATAATTAAGGTAATTTCAAATCAGTATGAATGGCCTGTACAAAAATCAATGCAGTGATTGGAAATTATTCCCCATTGAAATTGAAACATTTAAGTACAACATTACCATATTATTACTAATAATAATACTTATAATTACTATCCCATACCAGAAACGGAATGGTAATTACAACAAAAACTTAGACAAAAAAGAAAAACGTTTTAGTACTTTCTTTATTTGATAACTTAACTAATGAAAAATAAAGCTTGTGTTGAAAATGTAACAGGGACATGTAAGTTAAGGGGAAGGATGAGTCTTACTTTTGCAGTGGAACAGTAAATTGCATGCTATTCTTATACCAATCAATATTCATGAAATTTTTTCTGGTACAGACAACTACTGTAACAGAAACGTCCTGGAATCGATGTTTTGTGTGTACTTAGTATTGGTGTGAGAATATCCAATGTATGAAATATGAAATCTGGTTTTTATAGTAAGCCACTATGGGGTTTATATGATGTGAACTAAGACACAAAGTAAAAAAACCGACCCGGCTGGGAATCGAACCCAACTGGGCTATTCTCGAAATGTAAGCAGTGAGCACGTCATAGCTTATCACGTCATAACAAATCACGTGATCGAGTCATGACGAATTTTTACCACGTGATGCGTTATGATATGAATAATAACTTTTATCACTTTCTCAAAAGTACACCGTTCCACCTCAAAGCAATGTAATTTATTTACTACAAATGTGTTACAAATTGTTGGATAAATGTAAACACAAATACTTAGCAAGATAGCAAGAAGGTATTACAATCATTTCCCGTTCGAAATACTTTTAATTTCTCGCGAAGTTTTAGGTTATTATAAGACCCGTACTGGAAGTTATGAAATCATAGCTTATCGTATGGTGAAAATATCACGTGATTTTTGAGGTGATAAGTTATGACGTGCTCACATTTCGATCTAGATTAGTCCCGCTGGGTCTCCCACTTACCGGGCGAGCACTCCGACTGAGCTAATGAGAAACATTTTTATGAATATTTTAAGGTTCAACTAAAGTGTTTTTACTATTGAAACGAAATTATTGAATTTACTAGAAACGAAACGAGCTACCCTACAAGTTGAATAATGTCAAAATTGTTGAATGAAACAAAAAACCTCATATATCTTGAAGACACATGCAGGCTAGGGTTCGGTTTTATAACTAACCTTTCTGCCATACATAGAAACATTGTACTGCATACACATTCACATCTAAATAGACATGTTTTATGATAAACAATAACAATGACACAAAAAAAAATTGTTTACTAGTACTACTGATGCTACTGCTTACTACTACTGCTTTACTGACCAATACACATTGGTTTATATAAAAATATACCTTCAAGTTCAAAAATACGGTTCCTCTTTATCAATATGGAATATTTATCTAATAGTAAAAATACGAACAATATGGCACCACACTATCACCAAAGGTATCGCAACCCATGAGCTTGGCATACCTCAGCTCTTTTCAACAATATAGCACCACACTATCACCATGTGTATCGTAACTAATGAGCTTGGCACACCTCAGCTCTTTTCAACAATATAGCACCACACTATCACCATGTGTATCGTAACTAATGAGCTTGGGGTACCTTAGCTCTTTTCAACAATATGGCACCACACTATCACCAAAGGTATCGCAACCCATGAGCTTGGCATACCTCAGCTCTTTTCAACAATATGGCACCACACTATCACCAAAGGTATCGCAACCTATGAGCTTGGCATACCTCAGCTCTTTTCAACAATATGGCACCACACTATCACCAAGGTATCCCAACCCATGAGCTTGGCATACCTCAGCTCTTTTCAACAATATAGCACCACACTATCACCATGTGTATCGTAACTAATGAGCTTGGGGTACCTCAGCTCTTTTCGTATTATGTAAGGTTGTCCATCGAAATCGTTCATTAAGTATTAAAATCATGTTGCAGACAATAACTATCCATGAAAAATTTAAATATGGTACATATTTTTCTTAAGAGTATTCAATAGAGCGAGTACAAATAGAAAAGGGTTGAGGCGTTTCACTTCGTAGTTTGTATTCTATAAAACGTGAATTAAAACTAACATCCTGAAATGGAGATAATAGACATGAATAATATCTATGCTATATTTAGAGATCCTTGTATTTCGCAATGCGCGATAGCGCGAAATCACTTGAAACGTGCAGCAATTGAAATATGTTGGCATGACAGTCTGTTGTGAGTCCAAAAATAGTCTTTTTGAATCGCGAAATAAAACGAAATCCCGTGTTTACGCGAAATAGCATAAGTTTACTGTTATAAAAACGAAAAAGACTGAAGCTGTTAAATTGACGCGAAATCGCCGAAATTTCTGTCAAAAACGTAATTTTCAACATTTTCAGCAGTGACTGCAGTGACCCTTTCACCCCTGCCAAACCGGCTTGCAACAGATTTGTCTCGTAGCCTGTGCTGTTGCACTATGTTCTCGGCGAGTGTGCTTCGTGGTTGACTGTAATTAGGGAAAGAGCGGAAAAGTTTAAATGCGAGGGGTTTAATTTACACGACGGTAAAATTTAGATGTGTAAATATTGTGACATACGGCTTGACATGAAAGAAAAGAGAGACAAAAGACAAATAACATACTCAGGTACTAAAAATTGCATTTCATTCCGTAAGTAGAATCCTTACTGACTGTATTACCTTCCATTTCCTTTTTTACTATCCTGGTAGACCTACGCGACAATGTAGGAATGCCACATACGTTAGAATACTAGATACAAATTAGATTTGGTAAATTAAAATTGAAACACCGCCAAAAAGCTGAAATTACTGCTCAACAGCGAAATTTGGATTTAATAAAACAAAATAATTATACTAAAAAATAAAACCATTTACAAGGATCTCTAGATATATCGCATTTTGATTGGATAATATCCAACAATTTGAGATAATTTTATTCAACTTTCTAATGTAGGATGCATCATTTAACACTCGGGATATAAACATACAAACACAAAATTAATTCTCATAATTTTAAGCTGCCAGCAATGTACTAATGGTTAAAAATGTTTGTGAACAAAAAAATCATTTTATATCTGTTTAATATTGTCATGTCTAAAATTCAAGGCTATGCTACAAGCCACATGCATTTACATAGTTATTGTCTAGCTGATATGCATGCCTGAGTTGTTATACTGTACCTTAATCATTAAAATGGTTTAATTTCAACATTCCAACACCGTTTTAACATCAAATTCTATTTGCCGCCAATGTTAAAAAATGTTACATCGATTGGATGGACAAACCTTAGTATAAATTATTTAACTAGATTATTTCAAAAGTCTCAAACTCTCAGTATTTACAGGTTTTTAGGAACTGTTTAGGAACTGTTTAGGAGTATAAGTACTACTAATACTCTGCGTTCCAAGTAGAAACACATGAACCTGTCTCTCCGAGTTTGATTTAGCAAACACATTAAGTTCAGTCTCAAAGTTTACATACAGACGAATATAAAATTAATCCTATTTAAAAATAAACAATATAATATGAAGCAAGAAGTTAGAAATGTGTTATTATGAAATAATGAGGTTTGTTCTTTCTCCACAACTCTTTACACTTAGTCAGTCGTCAGTCATCACTAATTAGTAATGAAAATTAGTAATAAGTTTAAAAACTCGTTTGATCGTTGTACAACTTAGTGAAAAATGAACTTAGTTTGTAGTTCTTACTTCATACACAAAGACAAGGGGTCATGTAAAAGACGAAGAAACTAAGATATGAATCTGTAGTTTGGCCCTTAAAAAACAAACATGCATGCACAATGGGAGAGGCGATTCATAAACACTTGTTCAAATGGTCACAACTTACTTCATAAACAAAATTCACTGACCAACAAGCAGTAGGCCTACCTAAACAACTTTGGTTAAGAGCCATAGACTAGTTTTTCAAATCAAGCACAACAAACGTTCAACAATATTCATGATTACTATAAACAGAGAAAGAAAGTTGGATTAAGGTGAATCTACCCCCATATTATTTTTTTTTTTAATATGCATAAAGAACACATATATGGAGTTACTATATTAAAGACGCTTATTTGAGAAGATCAAAACTAATTTTCAAGCCCATTTTGGAGGAGCCGTATGGTATTTACAACGGGTTTTATGACGAATACGGCTAACAACTACGTTTAAACCACATACGCGTTTAGTATGCGATTTTTTGTTTACACCTTACCCTCACTTTTGGCTATGAGGATTTAGTGTTTTGAAATAAGTGTTTTCAATATTTGGTTTACTACGATTTATTTTGCTCGCCGGTACAAATACAATTTCCGTACCGGAGAACAAAATAAATCGTAGAAAACCAAATATTGTAATTACTTATTTCAAAACACTAAATCCTCATAGCCAATAGTGAGGGTAAGGTGTAAACAAAAAATCGCATACCAAACGCGCATGTGGTTTAAACGTAGTTGTTAGCCGTATTTTTCATAAAACCCGTTGTAAATACCATACGGCTCCTCCAAAATGGGCTTGAAAATTAGTTTTGATATTCTTAAATGAGCGTATTTCATATACTAACCCATATGTTGTCTGAATGCATATTTAAAAAAAATAAAATAAATTGGGGGTAGATTCACCTTAACCTCTTTTTCACTAACAACAGTTGCATTTTCTACACAACAACAAAAATCAAGAAAACAATTCTAACCATATTCCAACTTTTCAGTTGCAGCTTTGAACATAAAGCCACTTAGTTGGATATAGGGATGACTTCGGATATCCGGAAACCGGTTCGGAACCGGTTCCCAATTGCAATCCGGTTCCATTTTTTGGAACCGGTTCTATTTTTTTCGGATGCTGTCGGTACGACACTGGTAAAAGCGCGCAGCGAGCCACCACAATCGTCGCCGCCGGTGTCGTCTGCTAATGTAGGCTGACCGGTTGACCCACCCCTACTGCACGCCAGTAGCTCTGTCTTTCGTACCGCAAACAACGTGAGTGATTAGTTGACACTTGACAATGAGTGCTTCAAGTAGCTCGAAACGAGTGAATTCGTCATTTGTGTGGGACTATTGTACGAAAGTCAAAGACAAACAGGTAAGTGATGTTATTATTACATCTTATTCTTTAAATATATATACTCGCAAACTACAGCAAAAAATGAAACCGTTTTGGGAACAATGTGTTTGTTCTAGTCGAATAATGTTACATTACGCCTCACAATGAAAGAATAAAATGTAAATACAAAGCATCGCACGTAATTTAGGCCTATTGGTATCACTCTACGCGAGTGTTTTAATTGTAGTAGCATGCCACGCGTGCGTAGGCCTACAATTCATGACGTACGTAGACTAACACTCACTTTTGTGTTTTGTTTTAGGTGAAATGTAATAAATGCGGAGAGTTATTTGTCTTTTTGGGCTCATCTACGTTATCAATTGGAAAACATTTAAAGACTAAGCACAACATAGGCCTAATGAATGATGATGATGATCCCGACGACCCGGCGCCTACTGAACAAAAGTCGTTGACGAATTTCGGATTTACACCAGGCAAACTTTATGGTGCAGAAAGACAAAAGAATATAACCGAACTCACTGCAGACATGGTGGCAATGCATAACTTGCCACTACATTTCCCTGAGTTTGAAGGCTTCAGAAAACTGATGACATAGGCCTATGTTGAGCCCAATTACAAACATGTACAATACGAAACCATAAAGAAGGTTGTCGGCGGGAAGGCAACTACAGTGAAAGAAAAGATCAAATCAGACATGGCATCCGTACGCTACGTATCTCTTATGAGTTATGACCGACGCCTGGACTTTGATTAACAATGAAGGCTATTTAGCGGTGACTGCTAGCTATATCACAGAAGAATTTAACATAAAGTCCCCAGTTTTGGACATAATACTACTAACAGATAAACACACTACTGATTATTTGTGTGAAAATCTCTTAAATGTTGTCGAAACATATGACATTAACGATAAAATTAGTGCGATTGTCCATGACAATGCATCGAACGTAAAACATGTAGCCGACGTCATGAACACAGGCGTCGACATAGGATGTGCTGCTCATCTGCTTCAATTATGTATTCAGGAAGCAGTGGGTACAAACAAGGTATCCAACCATCCCATTGCCAAAGCAGTGAATGCTGCAAGCAAACTAGTAGGGCATTTTAGCCACAGCTCGACAGCAACAGGCGAACTGAATAGACGGCAGGTTCTTATGGAACCGGAGAAGATAACTTTAAAAGTTGTACAACAGTGCAAAACACAATGGAATTCCATTTGCGATATGTTCGATCGTTTGCTAAAATTACGTTGGCCTATTGTTGCTGTTTTAGGCGATGTAACGTATACTAAAGTCGCAGATGCGAGGGTACTCAAACTGAAGGCTGAACAGTGGGACTTGATAAGGGATTTGACACCTATCCTCTCGGTATTGAAAATGGCCAATATCATGTTGTGTGGTAAAATGTACGTTTCGATCTCAATGATGTATCCAGTGATGCATAATTTGCTATTGCATCTAATGCGAGATGAAAATGACAGTGGTGTGATACAAGCCTTCAAGGTGTCAATGACAACAGAAATAAACAGGCGATTCTTTGATAACGTCATCGAATATGCAGCTGTAGCAACCGCACTAGATCCGCGCAACAAAAAACTTGAATGTTTCTCGGAGAAACAAAGTAAGAATGTCTTATCTAAACTTAAAACAGAAGTCCGTGCGGAACTATGTGATGTTTCCCAGACTCAAGAAGATGCGGTTCAACTTCAAGAACAAGATAACAATCAGGCATCCACGTCATCGAAGAGCGACTTTTTTAATGCCTACAAAAGACGTAGGCCTAACACGACCGGTTGTGACAATATGTCTGCTGACGAGGAACTAGAGAGGTAAGTGAACATCCAAAATACGTAATTTGAAATTTGCAATTCAATGTTCTTACTTCTTCTTACAGTTTTAATGTGTTGTGTTTCCGCACGCACTTCGTTCGTACATTTGTGCATGCCTCGGGGGGGGGTGAGAGGGGGAGGGAGTGCAATGGAATGACGAAAAGCTGGCTGGCTTCCTTGGGTGCGGAGTGCAGTGTTGATGGCTGGTGTGGGGGAGAGGGTATAGATAGATAACGTGTGATGCTGCGCTCAGTCGAACGAGCAGATGTGGGCATGAACTTGATGAGTCACTGACTCGATAACTAAAGTGAATTGTTACTCGGCAGTCGGCACATTATAAGAAACCCGAGCACGGTCCGTATTTCAGGCTTTTACGCATCTCTTTATTATTATCCTTTTCTTTCTACAGTTACAACAAAGTCGACGAAATCGACCTGGAAGCTAATCCTCTCGATTGGTGGCGTATTCCCTCACTGCGCTACCGGCGATTGTCCACACTTGCCATGAAGTACTTGGGCACGCCAGCAACGTCCGTAGCCAGTGAGCGGCACTTTTCCGGGGCAGAGAGAATCATAACAAAAAGCAGATCACGACTTGCACCCGACACGTCAAGGTCTCTCCTACTGCTTCATCACAATATGAAGTATGCCAAGTAGTGGCAAATGGCAATTGATTGATAAAGTTCCTAATCTGTGACCTGTATAGTATAGTATGTACGTAGTATATTGATTGATAAATAAATCACTCCAAGTTCCTAATCTGTGACTCAGTCAATGAATGTATCACCCAATCATCCAAAATACCTTAATGAAGGCTTGCTTGCGATGCTGCAGTCGGTAGTTGCCACCCTGCAGAGGTTGTGTCACACACGTATTTTCAAGGACACGCTGCGCAATTCAAAGTTCAAACGAAGGGAAATCCACTATGCTTAGTGTCACATAAATCTTATGTGATACAAACAAAATTAAAATGTTCAAGAACCGGTTCTGAACCGGATCCGGCACGGGAGGATCCGGTTCCGAATTATTAGATTCGAAGTCATCCCTAGTTGGATAGTCAGCCACCACGAGCAAACGTTTAGTATATGGCAACAAACAGCTGAACCAACTCAAGTGGCTTCAGGCAATCCTGCACTTTAAAGTAAACACAATACTACTTCAGAATCATGTGTTACTATTACACAAACATTTTAACATATAAAAGATAGAACTTGAATTGAAAGTATAAAGTATCTAAATCAGTTTTCAAACCACAGTTACTGTTGTGTTGCTTGAGAATTGTGGGTTACAGTATTACACATACTTGGGATTATCAATGGGTATGATCGTATGTCACCCACACGAGTCACACTGATGTGGGTAAAGAATGCGTCGGCGTCGTAGCCCACGCCCATGTGCGCTCCCCTCTGTGGGCTTTTTCTCTGCGTCAGCTTGAGGGCTAACATCTGGTAGCGATGCTACTCCTATGACAGAATATCAACACTTTAGGCACAAGGTTGCATTACTAAACAAATAATATACAGCTAAAAAAAAAGAGTTAAATTTGAAATTTGAGCACAAGGATTCAAGAAAGGAAACTAGAACATGATAATAGTTAGTGATCTGCAAAGTAAACAACACAACACATCCTAATATATCATGCTAATTAACTGTGTCTTACCTTTTCCAGCTTTCTTGCAAAGCCCACACACTCCATCAAAAATGGTTGGAGTCCTACAGTTTTCGCAGAACATAACGTTTTCCTTTTTGGACCAACGTACACGGTATGGTGTAATGACAACGTTGTTGTCGGTTTGAACTGCTCTATATAAGTTAGCATGATAATATACCCTGAACGCGTCGGTAATTGGAACTGGCATTCCCACCAGAGTCCCAAGTCTATTTGGCTCTATTAAGGTCCTTTTGGCAACACTTCCATTGGCTGTTGCCAGATCTTTTGACACAAACGGTTTGTTTTCGAAGTTCGGTCTACTCATTTCATTGTCCATTCTGTCAGCCTGAAAATAAAGGTAATAAGTTTGGCCATACATCATCTTAAAGAAATATAACCTTTTTTTTCTTTAGCCACTGCTATAGGCCCATCCAAATACGTACCTAAGTTGCTTTTGTTGCCTTTTGGTTACATACATTACATACATTTAAGAAAAGTTTTATAAAGTTGACTAGATAACAATTATTCAGCAAATATTATGTAACTCAACCAAACCGAATAATAAAATCATATGCAAGGCATTAATATGAAGGTTTTCATCTAGGGTGTTCATGCAAACATGATCCAGATTATTAACCCAAACACAACCTTTTTCTATCACTCACTTGAGTGTGACTAGATCCTACAGGTTATTTTGAAAGTAACATAAGGAAAGATTGGGTTGTGTAAAATATTTATAGGCTATTTGTACAAATTGACAAAAGAAATTATTTGAAAGACAAAAAAGTTAACAAATACAGTAGCTGCTTTTTCAGTAATTTTTTGGAAGTAGGCCCCCCTGTCAAATAGTGGCTCCCTATAAAAAAAAGTTGCCAGACAGCCCTGTAATTTTCATTAACGTGCATTTTATTACTCAGTGGTCCCTACTAACAGTCTTTAGCCAATGCTTGTAGGTAACCCTACTAAACATGTTTAGAAATATAAATAAAATAAATATAGTACATTACTAATTTATTGTTACCCATGGATTTAGTTAGGCCTACAAGAACTTATATTTCAGTGTAGTAAGCTCCTTTATACCATTTATTATGTGCTTTGTTGCTATGATGGTTTTAAAGTCACTGTTGACAGTAACATACTCAATCAGTATTGTATAGTTGTCCCAAGACTACCTTACACATGCTTTCGTCATAGGCGACTGGTTCGTAGCCAATCAGCGATCGGTATTGGCCCGGATGTGTATCGGCATCGGGCGGTTCGCTGGTTGGCTACGACTGCCCCGGATGTGACAAAAGCAGGTGTAAAGTAATCTTGGGTCCACTATACAGGTAGATTTAAGACAACTTCCAAAATTAAAAAACTCAAAACCAGAATTGAACCCTGGGGCCTTCTTCATTGGAAACCAGAATAAACCCACTGACCATCACAAAAATATATATACCCTTTCTTAAATTGAAATTAGCTGTAGAGCCCAGTTGTTGAAATGTGCGATAACCACCCCACATCACAGTTGCAATCTGATGACACGAGTGAAACGTGAAATCACAGCCGTAGTCACGAAATGGTTACATTTTGAAATATATTTCACACATTTAAACATTTACACCCTTAATCGTGTAGATCTAAGCAGGAAGTCCTAATGCTTAGGTCTATTTCTCAATTTTTTCCGTCTCTGTAACCATTCGTTCCTTAAGATGTCAGATGCAGCTTTTGATCTAGGCCTAGGCTATAATATGAACAAACAACATGACTCAACGTCCGCAGCTGCCTCAGTTTGCATACGGCGTAAATAATATGTACAACATGACTGAACGTCCACAGCTGCCTCAGTTTGCATACGGCGTAAATAATATGTACAACATGTCTCAACGTCCGCAGCTGCCTCAGTTTGCATACGGCATAAATAATATGTACAACATGAATGGACGTCAGCAGCAGCCTCAGGTTGCATATCTCGCAAATAATATGTACATGAATGAGCCCCAGAGGGAGCCAGTTCCTCCCGTAGTGAATGATATGTACAACATGAGTGCACCCCAGAGCGAGCCAGATCCTCCCGTCGTAAATGATGTGTACAACACGAGTGCACCTCAGAGCGAGCCGGATAATTTGGTGATGACTGAGGTGAGCATTTTAGTCGAGCCACCTGGAGGTTGAGCCCATAGGCCACATATTTTATATGTTTATAGCCTAAATGTCTTTTGACTACCAAACAGAGATAACTAATTCATGCTTCGAATATAGGCTTACCATAGGAACTATTTTTTTTGTATATTGTAGCCTATCTGCTACTACTGAACTCTTGAATAACATTAGCAAGGAGCAAATTAGCTTTTTTAGCAGATAGGCTACAATATACAAAAAAAATAGTTCCTATGGTAAGCCATTCAAAGCATGAATTAGTTATCTCTGTTTGGTAGTCAAAAGACATTTAGGCTATAAACATATAAAATATGTGGCATATGGGCTCAACCTCCAGGTGGCTCGACTAAAATGCTCACCTCAGTCATCACCAAATTATCCGGCTCGCTCTGAGGTGCACTCGTGTTGTACACATCATTTACGACGGGAGGAACTGGCTCGCTCTGGGGTGCACTCATGTTGTACATATCATTTACTACGGGAGGAACTGGCTCCCTCTGGGGCTCATTCATGTACATATTATTTGCGAGATATGCAACCTGAGGCTGCTGCTGACGTCCATTCATGTTGTACATATTATTTATGCCGTATGCAAACTGAGGCAGCTGCTGACGTCCATTCATGTTGTACATATTATTTATGCCGTATGCAAACTGAGGCAGCTGCTGACGTTCAGTCATGTTGTGCATATTATTTACGCCGTATGCAAACTGAGGCAGCTGCGGATGTTCAGTTATGTTGTGCATATTATTTACGCCGTATGCAAACTGAGGCAGCTGCGGACGTTGAGTCATGTTGTACATATTATTTACGCCGTAGGCTATGCAAACTGAGGCAGCTGCGGACGTTCAGTCATGTTGTGCATATTATTTACGCCGTATGCAAACTGAGGCAGCTACGGACGTTGAGTCATGTTGTGCATATTATTTACGCCGTATGCAACCTGAGGCTGCTGCACACGTTCAGTCATGTTGTGCATATTATTTAAACCGTTTGCAACCTGAGGCTGCAGCGAATGTTCAGTCATGGTGTGCATATTATTAACTTCATATCTGTACATGTTGTACGTAGGCTACATTAGTCTGAACTGCACTCTGATGATAGAGAAAAATGAACTTGTTAATAGGCATCCAGGTAGATTGAATACGGATGAACAATGATAAAACAATCAAATGTCAATCAATGCATATGCTGATGCATAATTAAAAATATACTATCCATCGACAATGTCGGTAAAAAATGTGTAAACTTTATGGTATCAGTGGATTCTTTTTAAGGTTTTACTTTCTTATAAAAAGTTGTTTGACACATTTTTTGCTGTAGGGCCTATGCATCCAGAATGGTACCATAACATAAAAATAGGACATATGTCTATTGTCCTACACCTTATAACACTTGAAAACGATCAAACTTAACGTGTGTGCTCTCCCCCCCCCCCCCCCCCCCAAAAAAAATGCCAAAAATGCATAAATCAGTTTCACATGCCAGTGGTATGAATATTATAGTACAGCACTAAACCAAAAGAGAAATAATAGGCTGTGTTGGGGGGGGGGGATGTTTGTAATGGACCCATTCCACATTATCAACTTTTCAATAAACTTAGGCCATTCCTTTTTAAATTGATGAAGTCAAACTTATAAAAGTTTGTTTTGGGGACATTTTTATTAAAAAGTTATGCCTAATTTGAAAGAATTCCTTCTGTGGGTTGCGTAATGCTATAGCCGTCAACACGTAAAAACAAAAACAAAAGTACTGGTAGGCCTCTAGACTGCCTGCTTGTTCTAGGCCTACCTACATGTGTTCATCAGGTTGAAATTGAGTGTGATTTGATCCCACAATATTAGGCCCTACATGATAAGCACATTCCTAATTAGGGTCTAGCTTGTGGCTTATTAGTTATTTGTAGTCAAAATGTAATAAAATTATAAGTATTGAAGCCCTATAGGCCTAGGCCTAGGCTACCTTATGGCCATAAGCTCTAGATTTATTAAATGTATGCCTAGCCTACATATATGAGGACGTTTAATGGGCTTTTAATGAAAACAATTTAGTTCTAAATGGTTGCGGAGTCCGATATCTAGCCTAGGCTACACACCGAATTTGACCCAAACCGATTCTGATCGGATTCACTTGAGGAAGTGAGTTGGATTATTCAATCTGCTTGACTTTAATAGTAGACACAGCACACTTGATTTCCGTTACTGTGCCTAGGCCTAGGCCTATGCCTACCATTCGAGCTATAGACCTACTCCTGCTTCTGCCTATTTTAATTTTGTTTAAATGAGTAAATGGCCAGCTATATATTTGGCAGCCATGTTGGATCAACTTTCAAGGCAGTTTTAATGAAAACGCGGTTGGTTGACGGCGAGTATTTTAATCAGATTCATATGAAACTGATTCGATCAAACCACTTTCGACGTCCTGATAAACGTAGTGGAATGTTCATTAAGAATTAGCCTACGTGTTGAATCGCGGTAACTGGTTGTTCAGAAATAGGCCTATGCCTGTCCGTCCGGCATGGTGAAGAGTGCCTGCTAAGCCTAGCCTAGGCCACTGTAGATGCAAAATTCAGTGAGAAAAGTTAACTAGGCCTAGCCTACCTATATTTTATTAATGTTCAATACAGTGTCAACCATATACCCATAATACTATACGAAGTTAAGCCAGATTACCGTCGAAAAACTTACCAGCGCAAAGCCAAACCAACGCCTATGATTTCCTACTTTCAAAAGCGAGAATGTAACCCGACTCGGCGAGCGAAGTAAGCGTCGTTTGTAAGTTGTTGTTCTTCTTCTTCTTTTTCCTCCAACCAGTTTGCCAGACTACAGGTGCACCAACTACTACAAAAAATAACAATTACAATAAGAATTGTTTGCAGTTTTTATGATCAGATCGCATTCTTTGATACTTTTTGCATCCTGTGAGACCATCAGTTCGTAAATCGATTCATATTTGGAGTTACAATTCCAATAAGAAGAATCGAGCAGAATATTCATTATTTTTTTTACAGACAAACGGTTGGTGTCACGGGGACAAGACCAACAAGACCTATCAAATGCGATTTTAAAAATACCATGTGTTGAAACTCATTTTTCGGACTTAGAAAAAAAATTACTTTAGATTTTTTTTCAATTTTCAGAGTTTTTATCATCAGATCGTATTCTTGGATATTTTTGGAATCCAACGAGACCCTCAGTTTGTAAATTCATCTATGTTTGGTGTTACAATTACAATAAGAATGAATCAAGATACAATGAGATTCATACATGCATACATTGAGAGCAGTGTGTTCTCTACAAGTGTAAGCAACGCTACGTCCATCCATCATGTGGCATGGCGTACCGGTAACGTCGTGGCTTCAAATACTTGTGGTCAGGAGTTCGAGACCCGTTACAGCCACTTTTTTTTCACCATTTTCACACATTTTTATCAATGGATCACCGTGCATGGACAAGGTTTCTTTTTTAACGGTCAAGCGGCTTGTTGTTTCCACAAACGGTTTACGGTTTCCCGATCAACCAATCAATCAATACGATCTGATGATACAAACTCCGAAAATTTAAAAAAAAAAAACATTGAAGCCGTTTTTATCTCAATTTTTGGAGTTTTTATGATCAGATCTTATTCTTGGATACTTTTAAAATCCAATGAGACCCTCTGTTCGTAAATCCATTTACATTTGGTGTAAAATTACAATAAGAATGAATTGAGATACATACATTGAGAGCTGTGTGTTATGTACCAGTGTAAGCGATCCAACTTCCATTGAGTGGCATGGCGTACGAGTAGCGGAGCCTACTAGTGTTTTCGCGGTCCGGGGTTCGAGACCCGTAACCAGCAGTCTTTTTTTCTTCCATATTCAGAGAAGCATAAAAGTTGAGAAGGGTTTACATGGGGGAAATTTTTTTTCAAGCGCTCGTAGCTCCCATACGGGTGGTCCAAATTTTGTCTATATTTTTTTTAATTTTTTTTTTCGTTAATTATCTAGACATCTTGAAAACGAAAATATGCTGGGGGTCATACAAACAGAGATACAGGCGCCCAAAATTAAAAAAAAAAGTCACAGAATAGCAAAATCGGAGAATTTTGAAATTTTAATTTTTTTGAAAAGACGAAACATATCAAAAGAGCGATTAATAAGAAGGAATTGACCACCAAAAAATTCTATCTTAAACCGTTTACCAGTAAAAAAATAAAAACCTAAAAAAATCAACTATTTTGTTTACCTGAAGTTGGCGTCGCCTCACCACGACCTGTGCAAACCGACCCTACCGACGCTCATACTACGTCACCAAGGATTCTTACTGACCTTAAGTTCGACGCTACGACTAACTAGGTACCACCGTTCATCCACAATCGGTACCGAAAGTAGAACTTGACAAGAAAATCTTTGAAATTTCGGCGACGCCTAACGTCGTTCACAACAAACGTAGCAAGGCGATGATTTTTTTCAAAGTAGACAATTTTCAGATCTACCTCGGGAACTAACTTTAAGATCACCTAAATAAACAATATAGCCGTAAAGAATATAATTCTTAAAAACAGAGTGTATTTGAGCACGTCTTTGACGACGCGTAGCGTCAGGAAATAATGATTAGAGTTTCTTCAATGGACATTCTTACTCTATACAGGAAACATGCTATTGCTGACCTTGCATTAACGGTTATCCAAGGAAACATGTTTTAATGTTGGCGTGATGACGAGCTATCTGAATACAACAAGCTATGCCATACACAGTGGTTAAAGTGGACTCGAAGAAGTAACGGTATGCACTACTGCTGTGTCAAGTATAAAAAGCGTGTAAACCGGGGTGTCTGGAGTGGGGGGAGGGGCGGCCCCCCTCAGGTTTTCCCCACAGGGAATTTTTTTAGGATGTTTTAGTCACGAACACGTTTAAATGGCTGTAATTGAGGGGTCGTTGGGTTGAGGAGGACCCGTGCTAAAATAATACTTTTCTGGTGGAAAAAACAAAAACTGAAACATTTACTTCCTAAAAACTGTGGATGAGCAAATATTAGTACAGAGTACAACAAAACGTTCAACATGTAATTAGTCTATAAGCATAAAATAAATACAAATAAATTAGTGCCGGTATGGCATACTATCTGTATTTTTAGTAACGGTATGTATACCGGCTTATACCACCCCACTTTAACCACTGCAGAAGAGTGGGCGTGTACAACTCGGCCGTTACCTATGTGTAAATAAGTTGAGCAAAAAATCAGGAAATTTGTTGTTCCAAAATAAAGTTTTAAAACTATCTCTTATACAAATCCAAAATATGATGTTCAATACAATGTACCTCCCACCCACTCCCTCATCTAAAATGATTAGAAAAATTAGATCTGTTGCAAAAACATATCAGTTGTTGTTGTTATGATTATACAAAATAAATATTTTGTGTGACCCCCGCAGGTCCGAGGCCACGTCCTGCCCCCAGCGCTGCAGATGTACGGCTGCCGCGTGATTCTGAAGGCGCTGGAATCCATCTCGCCCGAGCACCGCAGGAGATCGTGAAGGAGTTTGACGGTCACCAGATCTGGGCTAAATACTCGGGTATTTTTATTTTTATTACAAAATATTTAAGTGAATATATTATAGATACAATATACAAGATTTTTTTAACCTTGTATTTTCAATACAAAATGCATTTGTATTTTGAAAATACTCAAAATAAAATACATTTGCTTATGCTATATATTTATTATCACTGAAATAGGGAGCAACCTTCACAATAGTTTATATATTCAATAGTTCAATAGTTTCAATTCAATAGTTTGGTTTTAGATTAGTTTAGATATGTTTTACGATTATAGAATAAAAATTTCCAAACTAGATAATTGGGACTGCTATTTAAAAGAAAATACAATCAGTGTGCATTGTCTGAATGTCAAATTTTATTCCAGTTTCCAGCTCATCTGAAGTGTTCTTTTCGCTATCTACCGCCACTAAGAATTCACGCACTAAGATGCACGAGTTGTTTGCTTCACACATCAGAAGGCTCGTACTCAATAGACTATAATTATTACGGAATGGGTCTGGAGGGCAACTTTATATGTAATTAATTACACACGTGGAAAGCCACGATGAGGAGTTGTTCACATTTTATATCATAATTCGCCAGGAGATGGCAATAATTGGCAACAGTTGAAACTGATATGCGTAAACATGTTTGTTATAATGGTTGATCGGCTATCTTTCGTCATCTCTGGATGTACTTTAGGGAAAACAGATGACGCGCGATAGGTTAAACCTATCAACTTAAACATATTGTTTAATTTAGTGCCTAAACACAACATGACAATGTTGACTGGACTGTTATATTCATTGATGATGTGTTTGGTCCTTATTGGATTCCTTTGCAAACTTAAAAAAAATTTAGCAGGGCGATGCTGCATTCTGCTTACTTCGCAAGCAAGCAATTCATACACTCACACATCACTCCCATGTAAAAATTTTTATGAACCAATAAAGCTAGATAGTCTTAACCTATAACACACCGTTATTTTTTTTACCACTATGGCACTTTGTAAGAAGAGTTGACTATGATTTACCTTAGCCCGGCAATAGAAACGGGAGTAACCTCTCCCCGGGATATTTTAATCAGTAATATTTAGACATGATGATCTAACAATTTGCTGTCCAATTATTTCGTTTGATATTATAAGTGAATTGATTCATAAGAAGTACATTTTGGATTGAAATAGGTGGGCACCCGAATTGGAAAATTGAAAAAAAAAAATTTGAATCGCATGTAACTGCAGGACTTGTGATGTTGAGCCTCGTTCAACACAGGGCCGGAAAGGGTTAACAACATGTTGTCTGTGTTTGAAGGTGTTTGCGCTGTCGACCACCCGTACGGCTGCAGAGTGATCCAGCGCATCTGGGAGCATTGGACACCCGAACAGACGACCCCATCCTAGACAACTACACCAGCACGTGGAGCAGCTGATACAAGTACGGGAACTATGTTATACTCGTACAGACATGCTCGGTACATAAAAGCAATCTGTAATAAAACTCAGGCATTTTCACAAAGATGCTTAATTCATGTTTTCTTGTTTTATGCAAATCGTCGTGATTTAAATCGTGCCGTGTCATTCTGCTAACTCATGTAGATTAAATTTAGTCAAATATTGTCCACATAAAACTTACAATATTTGATATGTGAATATGTAGTAAAACCTGCTGATTTGCTTCACTCTGACAATGTAGGAGTTAGAAGTATCTTTGTGAATCCAGCCCCAGCTGTAATTGCTATTATGTATTATGTATTATGTTATATTGTTATTATGTACAGTAACTCACACTCACACCTAATATTTAATTAGTTTTGATATTTGTACACTTAATAAATTTTCAAAATTGCATGTGGTCCCAAATTGGCTGATATCGTGACAAATGATAGACCATATCCAGAAGATGCTAAATAAATTAAATTTACAACATATGTGTTGATAGCACAGGGCTGGGGCCACTTAAAATATTTTACTTGAATTATTCTTTGTGTGATTGTGAGCCCAAATATCGATGTTTGTAGGAACTGATGATACATTTGAATTCAAAATGTAGGGTACCGAAGATTACAAGCTGATGATAAAAGTTTTCAAATACCCAATAAAATATTTTGTCACTTTTAAAATTTTCATTGTGAGCTCAAATATCGATGTTTGTAGGAACTGATGGTACAATTGAATTCAAAATGTACAGAGGATTACGAGCTGATGATAAAAGTTTTCAAATACCCAAAATAATATTTTGGCAGTTAAGAATTTTAAGAATTGCATGCGGCACAAATTGGCTGATAGCGTGACAAATGATGGATCACAACCAGAAGATGCTAAATAAATGAAATTTACACAATATATTATGTTGGTACCACAAAAGAAGGGAAAATGTTATTATTCTTTATAAAACAAACTGGAAAAATTAACAGATAATATGATGTGAACTGTTGTGTTTTTCTTGGGCATTATTTCGTCGTGTCGGTGCGGAGTTATTATTTATACTCACAACACACATTTCACAACAGTTCACATCTACGGGTCGCAAAAGCCTCCAACAAATGAATGTGATATCGTAAGAACTGAAAAAAGTTTGATACACATTGGTTTGTAGCCTATTAGTAGGGCCTAATAACCCCATTGTTATTATTATAATATAATTTATTAATACTTCGGCGACTATATATTATATGCACTGTGTTTACTTTCTCTCTCTCTCTCTCTGATTTTAAATGCTGGACATTTTAATGTGAGCAATGTGCTTTGTACATGTGTAAGCGGAAATCGTCATAGCGAGTCGTCCGCAATCGTCACGCACTCACAGCTACTTTTTTTCTACCTAACACACGCTTACAACAATATATTTTTTGTTTTTTTATAATATTATGTGATGTAAATTTAACTTATTTAGCATCTTCTGGTTGTGGTCTTTCATTTGTCCCATTAACAGCAGATTTCAAGCCCCTAAAAATGTTGATAATTTACGAAGGGTATAGACTTGTTTTGCAAAGTGCGGCCAAGTCACCAATCATAAACTAAAGCACAGATAACTTACACGTAACATAGAACTATGGATAACATACCAGAGTCCGTATTGTTGATTCCACTTACGGCCTTGTCTCTATTAATCACTATGGTATTATAGGTCGTTGGCCCAGTGGTTAGCATCCCTCTTTCGTCTCCCTGAATTTTCATGTGCGACTTTAATGCTCGACACACGTCATGCATTCAATGACTCGCATAACAACATGGCCGGCATTAGTCTCGCCGACTTTCTTATTGACGCTCCAGTCATTCGACTACTCAGTCAAGGTCCTTCTTTTATCAACCACGCTGGAACCTCTACACCTGACCATGTTATCGCCAGTGAGTCATTGTCCGACAAACTGAGCGATTAGAAATAGGCCCATCCACCGGGAGCGATCACCTCCCCCTCTTGTTTTCGTTCAATAGTCCAAACCACTCCCAGTCCCACCACACTCACCTGTCTTCAAATTCATTCGTAACTACAAATTAGCTAATTGGGACCTGCACAGGGCTCACCTTAAACAATTTGCTCCCTTCCATTCCAATATAAACGTTTCATCACCTCTGCACATACGCAGTCTAGCTAACCAGGTTACGGCCGCAATATTACGAACTAACAACCTTGCCATTCCTATGAAAAAGATTGACACCACTCGACGCCCCCTTCCTCCATATAGTGTTGCCCTCGTACGCTCAAAGCATCGCATCTATCGCCAGCTCAGTCAGCTTTACCCGGTACCCCTAACCTTAAAACAGAATGGAACAGACTAAACTCATTGGTTCGACGCGAAAGGATCCACTATCGCGAGGACTCTTGGATTTAAAGATGTCAAAACCTGAACTACAAGGATGGGGCAAAGTTTTGGAATAAATTCAAAATATTGACTGGACAAAAATCAAGACCCTCAATCCACTCTGCAGTAATGGTTCGCTTTTCTCTTCCGACTCTGACAAAAGCCAATTTATTTGCGACCTCCATGGAAAACGCCCATAGCTTTCAGGATCTTCCTCGCTTCAAAGAAGACTTTCGTGTCAGAGTGGACTCCCACACTTCGTCACTTGACCCCCTCTTTTCGTCTCATGCATCAATTCCACCCGCCGAGGAGGCCAATCAAATTCACTCTGTGACTTTCCTATCTCAGTCGAGGAAGTGAAAAGCTTATAATTTCTCCACGGAAAATGAAATCATAACCTCGAACGATATGGGCGGTATGTTTCTACTCGCCCATAACGTTGAACCTTCCAAGCCTTGGGTCATCATGAGCATGTTCATACAACTCGTTGAATGTGCTTATTGACAATGTTAAGTTATTTAAGTTTTTTTTTTAAATTTCTAATGTTATCTGGAATGTTTTTCTAACTAGCTAAAATATGAATATGAAAACTTGGCATGGGTTGGCCCGTGCAGTGCAAAGCCATTATTAAAGACTGCGTTATTGCTAAAGTTTAGAACAAATGTAGAACATCAAAATTTTGTCTTTTTTATAGTTTCTACTTTACAATGCTACCAATATAAACTTCCTAAGTACTGCAGCAAAATATACTATTAAATATAAATTAATGTTTTTTCTCAATTAGCCACAGCCACTTGAGCTTTGTCTATATTACACCGTTGGGTGCGTAGTGTACGATAGAGACCTAACACCAGCAGCCGTTCTTCTACCGCTCCACATATATGCTAGTCGGAACGCTAGTTGTAGAATTTAGGCGCATGGGCAGTGACATCGCAACATATGTGCACCAATCTTGTTCTAAGGTACCGATCAACAATGCTATGCGTATGATTTGGTTTCACTGCTCGTGCGCCTATATTCTGTTACTAGCCGCCTAGCGTGTACGTTGACTGTACGTAATGGCAGACATAAACAGCCGCTGGCAAGGGGTCCTTACCCTACAAATATACACTAAACGATTGTACACCTCAGACATGGCCAGTGTATCCAACAAATACAGTACTTTATGAGAAACATGAAACATACTGTTCACAGTTGGGAGCTGGAAACAGTTTCTGATTAAACTAGGAACCAAAAGCTTCCTAGCTTTGATAACAAGTTCTCGATTCTACCTTGAACGAAATTAAGAAATGAACTTGAAAAAAATTAATTAACACTTAAGGATGAACATGTGGATTTGCATCTTAAAGGAAATAAATACATCATATTTTGCAACTCCTGATTATTTAATGTTCTGGTATTGGATGAATGTTTACATTAATAAGTAGTACTGCACTCAAGAATCAGTTACCTCAATTAAAATGCACACCTGCCAAAAACCAACCCCATTCCAGATACACATTTTGAGTTTGGAGTTAACCTTCTTAACATAGTCAGTGCCGTGCAATTTGCTGGATTACATAAAAAAATACGAGGATATTTATTTTTGTATCAAAGTTTTACTAGATTAAACATACCTGTTATTTTACAGAAGAATGGATAATATAGGTTTTACAGTTTCATACAAAATGTACAAAATAGCAACGAGTAAGAAACAAGTTTGTGCCCTTTTGGCACCTGTACACACCTAGGTGAACATTTCATGCTTACTGATTTGCTTGCATAGTATGAAACAATTGTTTGAAATATGAGAACAAACTGAATATGTTAAGGTAATGTACAAAACTCATACGTAACTTAGATAATAAGCAATTTATACCTCCAATAGGTGTATAACAATGACAGGTAAACCAAAGTAATAATTCAAATCACTTTTAGGATTACTATTGCTACATTTCAGTTTATGGAGCACAAAATTACTTTACTGAAAAGTCACTGATGTCCTTGAAACCTGACATAAAAAGTAATACAGCACAAATATATTTGTGCAACGAAAACAATATGGTGTCTTAGTATATAACTAAACGTATCAAAAAATAATAAATACTGTTAACCTATTCATTGACATCAAAGTGTTGCAAGTTTGATTGCCATTAGTGTAGGGCCCACAACACACAATCAAAAGATAAGAAACATTAGGCTGCAAGGAGTGTAATTTCTTGTGTCGCTTGAAGGTTACGTTCAAGAGTGTTGGCAAATGGTTATTTCTTTATATGCCAGCTGAATCACAATGTGAGTATGCAAGCAAATCTTGTGAGATCATTAGCCTATACACTCTGATAATAAGAACTGAATGTTTTAACAACCTATGAAGTATGAATGTATGCACCCAAATAATGGAATAATAGCATGTTCGCAAGATAGTGTGAGCATAATCGAAAGCAGGTACTATTTGTAAAGAAAAATAGCCAATTTTATTTTAGTAAAAATTGTAAAGAAAGTGGACTTTTCCTGAAGTTCATACGAGTCTTTTTTCCAAAATAAAATGATTATATGTAATTGGGATTAAATCTAAGGTAGACTTAGTAGTTCATAGGGTAGACAACTAGCTCGATAACTTGCCTCTGGCTAAGGAGTCCTATCTTATTTATAGCATTGTTAACTAACCTAGTGTTCATATTGTGAGAAACTGAATATGGTGACACAAATCTAATTTATTTGTGTCACTAATGGGAATCTCAGGACTTTACAAATGGATTGTGGCATGCCATTATCTAATACCTATACTACTTTCATTCGTTGTGTAAGCAAGTAACTTGTTTGGCATTAAGGAGGTTGATGCACTAAGGCCTACCCACAATTGTTGCTATCGGGATTGCAATTTGAAAATCGTGAGAGTTAACTAACATGGTCTTATGGCGCTGTTCAGAACTAAAACGTAATATCGTAATTATTGTAATGTGAAAATGTACATTTGCGATCCCGAACCCAATTACGGTCATGATGCCGACAATTGTGGTTAGTGCTTAAGGCTGTATATGCATCTTTAAGTCTATGTTTGATAGGTTGAAACAAGGCAATCCAGAAGAGTTGCAAAGCAACTCTTATGTTATTTCGAGAAGATTTGCACTAAAAAAAACAAAAACAGATACTGACTAGAAAAATTAAATTATCAAAATAAACTTAACACGTTTGCCAACTAATTGCTATTTAAGATACCCTTAGTAATATGTACCGAAAACTTTAATATTACAAATTTAAATTCTAGTTATTCCAAATTATTGTTAAAACCACTAACAATGCACACACCATTTTCCGGATTAAAATAAATCAATTGTATGCGACTGTTCTGACATGAAGAACACTTCAAACAAACAGTACAATAATTAGGCAAAATATTTCCAAGTGCCTTTTTTTACAAACTTACAGAATAAAAAAAATCTAATTGTAGAGTTGATTGGCAATCTTTAATATTAACAATCTTAGGCCTATTAACGTTTGACGCTGAATTTGATAAATTTTATACGACTGTAAAAAGGGGATCGTTTTACGAAGGAGTTTAAATTTGATCTGTTAGCACTGTATCTGGAAACAAATCTTACGGAAGCATTTGATATGAACATCTACAATAGACAACGCACATATTAGACTACCACTAACAGACACTTTGAAGGCACCCCAAACGTAAATGCCAATAACTAGGATCTACGACAGCTTCACGACAGTACACCCCCACTGGTACATGTTTTACTCTAAATTGTTCATACACACGACGTATTTGTACTGGCCAAAGAAATAATTCACGCAACAAAATTGCAATAATCACTATATGTATAGTGAAGTACAATGAAATTGCCAGAGACTAGGGTTTGCAAACTTTGAACATAAGCCTAACTAGGAATGTTAGCAAAATTATTAGCTTAGCACTTTTTTCTTTCCATTTGCTCGAATGGCATAACATGAGTTTTAGTTGGGTTTTAACTAGTTGGCTCTAGTAATCGATTATGGTTGAATTTTGTTGTTAAGTGGTGTGCTAATAGAACAATCAAAAGCTAATGTTAATGCTTTGATGTCAGGAAAAAAGAAACAAAGCAAAATTTATTTGAAAATGTGAATAAAAAAATAACACAAGATGCAACCCGAGTTTTCTATAAATTCGAACAGATCCATAAGGAACCCACACTAATGGCAATCAAAAAATGATTTGGCAAAGAAAAAAAATAAGTGGTAGTATACTATAGACATAGCTGAAGGGATTGTTGAATCTCATCATCAATGTAAGCAAACACAATCATTTTGTAGTGAAGAAATTGAACATTCATTCTCTTGTTCAACTTGCAACTCTAGATACACATTAAAAAATATGGTTGATTAGATTATGTAGCACAAATAAACACAAATAATATGCACACATGAAAGGAACAGATGCAACAAAAATAGAGAATATTTGTGTCCAACGACTAGATTACCAAATCACCAGTCGACCTGCCAATCTTATTCTCAACTCTTCCCCTGCCAAAGAAATCCTAAAATGACAGATAAAGGTAAGACTGGTGCGATATGGTAAACAGAAGTTACCACTGTTTAAAACAAATCTGGAACAAACAAAAACGTTTTGAAAAGAATATTTTGTTGACATTTCACATTTCTAACATAAATAAAAAGGTTTTATTTACTGTTAATTTTATGTGAATGAAAAGTTTTAGTTATCTGTAATGATTTAATGATTCAAGAGTCAATGTACACCAATTGAAATAACATTATTTTAATCGTCTATAATGCTTTATCAGATTCATTCCAAACCAGTTCGACAACAATGGTACCTAATGATAATCATGTTTTTGAATAACATTCAATCTTTCTGCAGACCAATGATAAGCAAGGATACTGCCATAATACTGTATATCAACTACTATTGATACTTGGCTCAGCACTTGTGAGCCCACCAGAAAGAAGAGCACAGGAAATATATTATGTACTATGTAGCATTACCTTAATGTGGTTTTAAGCCACTATATAGTCCAAAACATTAACCCTTCCAAGCTTTCTCAACAAGACTAATATTAATATCAGTTAAAATATACGGATGCACCGTGGTTACGAATGTTTATTTGAAAGATGAAAAATGTGTATTTTCTACCAAATTTAAAAAATTGTTTGTATTAAATTTACCCAATGTTGACTCTAGTAGTATAGTAATGACAATCATGCAGCATGCGGCTACAAACCGATAAGATACAAGTTGCGATCTGTTTCTCTTTGGAGTTTCATAAACAATGTCAACAAAATGATACATACTACATACTATGCAAATGGAAAATATTTATTCTAAATGACACAATGAACTGTGCACTCGAGTACCTTAAAAAAATCCAGAATAAGAAACTAGGTACTAAAAACACACACTCATCATTCCATATAGTACCACAATTATTAATAAAATCCAACTGTCGAATGATTCCATAATATCGCAAGTGATTATTTTAATTACGGACACTGTAATGATACAGTGCTGTATTTGACAGCCTTTGATTGCACATTGAAATGTGATCTAAAAATTATCATACCAAAAATTATTCGAAACTAAACAATAAAATATATTCTAGAACAATACAGTATACCATATTCGAGAAAAAAGCAATGTAGGTTACAATCTTGGCAAGGAAGATAAGAGTCAAGTGGGCAGCCTATGTCAATGAGCATTGTCGCGATACAAGAACACTGAACAAGCATATGGCACCTCTTTATTTTATAACAATACAGTAATACTAAGTATCCCTTTTTTCTTGAATTAGGTAGGCCTACAGACATCGTAACAAAAATTAAGTCGACATCACAAATAAAATTAAAAACTAGCCAGGACCTACAACTGCAACTCCTCTAGAATACACTTTTCCAATAAAAGACTAATAGTAAATAATATCTAATGAATAAGTAATAACAATGATTTATGAAAATAATATTAAGAGATGGATACCATCACAATGAAAAAAATGTAACTTAAGAGAATTTCACACTAATAATTCAACTTTCAAACTGCAAAGTTGTTATTTCACAAAAGAAAAACTGAGATAAATAAAATATGAGCTATAAATCTTAAACAAAAACCTCTTGTAAAATTTACTCACCTAAAGAACAATCATCAACTTTAACTTCAAAGTTGTGATTTACAAATAAAGTAAAGTAACAAATAAAATATGAGCTGTGACAACATTCTGTACTCAACTCAACCTACATACTCAAGGATAATCAAAGATTCATTTTTCAAACTGCAAAAATGTAATAAAAAAAAAGATTAGGTATCAATTTAAATTACAATAGAGTACAACCAAGGCCAAATATTAAAAACTGAAATAAGAGCTGTGAATGTAAAGGAAAAGCCTCCTTGAATATTTGACTAACAAAAAAATCAAGGATCCCTTCTAAAGATAAACCTTCCTCTGCATGGATTGCCACTTCCGTGAAAAACTACATAGCTGGCACGAATGATATTCCACCTAAAGCACTAAGCTTTGTTACACAACGGTATATGACAAAACACTATGTCTATGGTGTCATAGCAAGACATGTTCCACTGGCTAAAAATATTGAAGTTAAACGAACAAAACATATCACTTTTCAAACCCACTAGTAACATATCCCAAAAGTCAATTTGATAACCCAGTACAAATTGGTACAGTCACAATACTGTTGGCACATTCACTAGCAACACTGATGAGCTGCTCTGCCCAAGTTCGTGCAAACTTCTTACTACATTAAATTGTTTTCGTATTATTGAATTCTGTCACAGAAAATAGATACTGTATTCAGTCTTGAAGTACACTGTAGGATTTGAATAGAGTCACGACCTGAACGGTGCCAACTAATAGACAATTTGTATCTGCACATCAAGACATGTCTGTACCGCAAAGAACTATGCATCAAATTGAAATTCTACGATACATTGTTACCGACTTTGGGTTTGTATGGTGTGGCTTGTACCCATACAAAATCAAAGAATGTACTATCATCTGGAACTTTTGTGAACATGTAGTGGCACTTTCCTGTGCAATATGCCATCTGTTGCATGAATTTCACAATTAGCCTTCATTAAATATCTCTAATATAATTATGTAACACTGATAATATTTTGTCCGAGCGTTGAAAAAGCTTTCCAGGCAATACCTAGAAATGCAATATTTTGCAAATCTCAAACAAACTATGTAGTATGCATTTCATGAACTCCTGTAACTACCACACATACATTATGATACCTAACTTCACAATATACGATTATAAAGTCGGTTTCAATATCTTACAGTAAAATGCAATGATGAAAGACTGAAGCATGGTGAACCACACTAGGTCGAGATTTGTACTAAAGTGCAGTTTCATTTCTTATGGATTATTCGTACCTCGGTTGAAATGGGTTGCATGACTAGATGAAACCGAAGACAATGTACCAATAATCTAATCATCTGCTTGTAACACATTTCAACTTTTGCTTCCCTACTTCATCGTTTTGCTTTGGTTGAAATGAGCGGGGGTACACGGGAAACGGGAATATCTGTGTCTTATCGAAAAATAAAAACACGTAACGAGGATACTATTTACATCGTAACGTCGGAGAAAACTACCTCTTCTTAGCGTTATTACCTTTAACTACTAACTTGCTGGAATTGCATTTCTTAGCAGTAGCAGCTAATTTATCTAAATCATCCTTCTTTTTGAGCTGCTCTTCTGTGCCGTTACAGCAGGAGCAGGGCTTCTTCCTGTGTCCACGCTGAGAGGAGTGCCGGAGATGTCGCACCTTGGTCCCCTCTCTCGTGAGGTCGACGACATCCAAGAGGACGCACTGCGGTTCCAGGGAGCGACACCTACGCCGAGACATGATCTTCTTGATGCGCTTACTGCTGCGCTTAAAGTCGCTCGGTTCCACCTTGCAGATGTGCTTCATCTTGTTACTCTTGGGAGCGGGCTTGGGGTCGGCATCACCCAGGCCGTTGGCTCCGGCACCCGCGAACGCAAACGACTCCGGGGAGAAGTGTCGGCTCGAGCCCGAGTCTTCGTCGTCGGCCCCCGCCTTGTCCTGAGAGCTGGTCGACTCCCACGTCTCTCCCGAGTCCACGTTCTCCACCTCCGGGCGTTTGGGTCCGCAGCAATCCCTGGCGAGGTTACTGTCCTCGCTGGAGGACTCCGTGCCGAACATGCTGTCTCCGGGGCTGGCGTCCGTGTTGGAATATTCGTTGTCGGTGACGCTCTTCGCCACCTTCGCGCCCGCAGGTCGAGCTTCTGCACCGGCCTTGGTCTCTCGGAACGCAGACGGGGTCTTGTCGTCCGGTTCTCCCCCGTTGAGGGCTGCGTCGCCCGCCGTGGCGTCCTTGGTCGAGTCCGGTTCCCTTGCTTCCCCGTCTCCGCCGTTGACCGGCTCCACGGACTGCTGGCTCCCGTTCACGTCCGGTCCGGACTTTGCCTTCTTGCCCCGAATGTTCTTCGTGGCCCTGCGAGTCACCGGCTTGTGCGCGATGCCCGTGGCTCCCTTTTTGTCGACGCTCAGACCGGCTCGGACACTTCTCGTACCGATTTTCTGGCCCTCGACCTTGGGCCTGGCGCTCGTTTTGGGTTTGCTGTCGTTGCTATTACCTTCTTCACTGGTGGAAGAGTAGTAGGTGGGTGGAAGAGGGAACTCGGTAAAGATCGGTTCCACCACGCTCTGGCTGCAAGAAGCGTCTTGCAGAGTGGCATCGAAACCAGGGGAAGAGTTGGTATCCAGGAGCAAGTCGGCTTCCGGAAACAATTCGCTGGTGCTCGGCCTGTCCACGCCCAGATCTTCACATTCTTCCGACAAACTTTTATGTAGCAACACTTCGGTGAACCGGATCCCCTCGAGCCGAGATCTCCGTCCCACTTTCTTCTCCTCGGATTCCAGCTTGTTGGTCGACAGGAACTGCTGCGGGCGAACCCCGGTGGCTTCCTCCACCTCGGAGGTGCTGTCGGTGAGTTGTGCGGTGGCAATCACCTCGTTTCCCATCATCATCACCCCCTCCGTCCGGGATGCACAGAAGCCCTTCAAGGCCTCCACACGGTTGGCGGACTTCTTTCGATACGGTACGAGGAGGTGGGACAGATTGTCGCCAGTTTTCTCTTTGCCCTTCTGTTTGTGCAGTCGGTCGAAAGTGCTCGCGAGGTTCTCGGAAGAGTCCACCTCCGAGGTGCCGGTACTGTCCGTCAACGTACTCTGCTGCATCAGGTTCAGACGTTTGCTCCTCTTTGCAGGTTCCATCGATCCCGTGTCCTTTTTCGGAGCGCGCCTTCCTTTTCTTTTCGCTTGCTTCGTCTGTTTGGATTTCTCTTCGAACGTGGTTTGGTTTTCGGAAGAGTCGGTCTGTAACTTCTGTTCGGCGACGAGGTTCGCGGACTTGGATGCACCGCTCTCCAAACTCTTCATCAACAGTCGGTTCTTTAACAGAGACTTGGTCCGAGGCCGGTTCGGTCGAGCGGAGTCTTCGGATCCGCCTCCGTCGGACCAGGAGTCGTGTGCCAATAGTTCCACCTCCTGGTCCTTCCCCTCGACGCTCTTCTCCAGGGTGTCCGTGCACACCACGACGCCCTGGCCCGCAACGCCCTCTGCAGACTCCGCGTTCCCCTCCTCGCCCCATCGCTCGGGGAACTTCCGTTTGCCGTAGACCTGATCCGGCTCCGTGTCCGACTTACGTTTGGCGGCGATCGTCTCGTGAGGGGATCGGCCGGCGGGTTGCGGCCGCGGGGGTAGTTTGTTCTCGGCGACGGCAGCTTCGTTGTTGACGGTGCTCGAAGCCGGTGCTGCCGACCCTCCTCCGCACTCCTCGGAGAAAAGCTGCTCGCTCAACCCGGCTGCAACAGGCCACCAACACAAACAACTTTATATACATGCATCCAACTCGGCTCGGGGGGAGTCGGTTTAAGACGAAGAGAGCACACCGGGAACGATCACAAGGCTTTGTACAGCAGCGAGAACAAACAAAATGTACAACTATATTAAAAGTTGAGCTTGTAGACATCTAATCCCAATTGATACGTAAAAGCAATGATCGAGAAAATCGAATACCTACAACAATGTTGTGGAAGGTAATGAAATTCAGAGAATTCTACCAATAAAGGTACATATTCTATTAAATACAAGGTGTATGTATGTTTTTTTTTTGTATTGTGATTTGTGATGTATGGTAACTATTGCTTCAATTTTATCCTTTTATTTGCTAACAGTTTCTTATGTTTGTGCAACTATTCAATGGCATTATGGATAGAAACATCAATTAGCCAAACAAGATGTGTTCCATAATTGTGGTAAGGAAGTATCATTGCGGAAGTATTAGAAAGTGAATAGGAGGACGTTGATGGGGATGTGGAGCCACTCTCCATACTACAATGTAGGCGTAGTTCTGCTTCGGATGGGCCTACGCACTCATCTTAACCTTATTATGAACTGAAATTGGTCGAAACGTTTCAACAATATGTTCATGTTTTCATCTACATGACTATTGGAAGTCCTACATACTGTTTAAAAATTAGGCTGTCACAGCTATAAGCACACATGACCATACTGTCACTTGCTTCGAAGTTAAGTGAAAGCACGAAAGCATAGTCTGCCGTAGCGATATCGAGACATGGTGCGAGGGCAACAAACACTACCTGAGCATCAAACCATGCAACAAAACATGCACTTCTTGAATTTCAGTTATGAAACACACTATACAATGTGGGTTCAATGTGTTAACAATATCATACAAATCACCGAATAAACCACTGCGATTAAACGTTGCCATAATTCACTTGCCAACATGTTTATATGTGTAGTTGACAGTAAATAATTCCACATGAACACGTCTCACAACGACGAATTAACCTATCCACTGCTAACAATCCCTTACGCACCCATTAGCTGCTTGTTGGAAGCACAAATAAAAAACTAGTTATGGTAAATTTATTTTTTGAAATTTGTATTGTAGATAATGTACTGAATGAGGTTATATATCAGCTCGTTATCTCCCTCATACAACAGGCAGAGCTACCCTAAATCTATGATAATCTGCAACTCACTGAAATAACAACACGACGAAAACGACTAGAATTCAACATTAACGCCATTTCTAATCAATTCAAAATAATGCTGGGCACAACAATGAGCAGTAAACTTTTATGCAAAGTACGAAGAATTTATGCGAGGCAGAATTAGGATAAGAGACGAACAATAGAACAGATGCTAAAGATCCTCCTTATGATCACCGGTAGTCCCAACACTTTACAATAATACCATCCCGAACAAGGGAATTGCGGTTTAAATTTAGATACACACCCCACCCATTAGGTCGCCTGATCTATTATGTTGGACTATGACCGGGGTACCGAATTTGCCATACACCAGGCGAGTGTATTGGAACGAGCATAAGTGCGTATTATCGGTCGGGCACCATCGAGAACCTTTGTTAACCTCAATTTGCTGACAAGCATTAGATAAATCTAGTTTACCAAAGAAGGTACACCCGGCCCGGGTACCACCACAATAACTACTAAAGTACACTACCAACACACATTTGGATACGGCAAAGCTGTTACGGTATATACATGTAAGCACAATAATATTATGTCCACTACCAACAGAAAATAGCAAGCGATAGTTGCTCGAGGACTTGATCAGCTGTCTACTTAGGCCTAGTTAGCTACTAAACTGTTTTATCTGTTACCAAGCCACCAAACCACTGAAAATAAAGAGGCAATCTGAAAACATAAACCCTCTATGAGGCAACCAATAAGTCTGTCACCATTGCAAGTCATTGTCCGCATGCCCACAAGAGAACATGTCTTTTTATTTTGTCCTTTCAACTTAAATATTCGAGTTTTGGGGATTAGAAAAGCGTCAACAGTAGGGGCTAGTATCGGAAACATGCATGCATTTGGTCCACTTGCTAATATTGCTGGGAATGGGTAAAGATGCTTGAAGGGTGAAGAGAACGTACACAATTATCACGGAAATCGAAAACGTTACTACTTGACATGGCCTTTTGGTAACTGTTGCCCACCATCCAAATTAGGTATCATTCTACCACAAGCAGTTCCAAGTAATTAAGGGTTTAGTTCGTAATCATGCTATAACATAACAAATTAGAACTTGAGTTTGATAATAAAATGTAGTCGGACCACTTCATAGTAATGACAGAGATGATTATCACACTAAGAGGCAATACCTCCTGAGTTTAGTAGTTGTCACAACTTACATGTTTGCTTGAGTTAGGTATACTACATACATATAGATGCAGCATCTAGTGGTCACTAATGCCAAGGTCTGTGCCCTACAAGAATGCAGCACATCTCCTTGTTGCAGGTTGGCTCCTGAACTGAGTTCGACCATAAGATTACGCGACGGTTCACTACTAGACTCGAACCAAAAAGTAGAGCTCACACATATCTACTGTTCTGCATATTAATGGGGTCATGCCATGAAAAACTAGTTCCCCCACTATTGAAACAAGTCATATATGCAGCCTAGTTTGAGTGTTCACTATCTTCTAGAATATTGTGAAATAACTACTGTAATGATCTTTTGTGATCCAAGCATCCACATTAGTTAATTGCTTTTCTACCACATTTTGAACTAACCCCATTAAATAACATTGAAATGGGTACAAGGATAAAATGTCAGCTTTGAATTAGGAATTTATCAAAATTTGAGCCAAGAAACTAATAAAAAAAGATTCCCACGCCATCAGCCGAGATTAGGGACTACACTCTAGCTAGCATCTGTATTTTATAAAACAATCCTAAGAGGAGAATAAAAGTGGCAAGTGAACAAATAATGCATGTTTCCAATTTGATGTTACAGTATTTAGAAAATGACGTTGTCGTTGGGTCATCTTCCACCAAGCTACCGAACCATTTGACAAAAAGCATCCTGAAAATGTCGCGAGGGTCTACGAGGTAACTAGTCGCAGTACCAGCTCCATTTCAAGTCCTATCGAGTCCACGGTTAGCCCAAAATAATATTATGCCATAATAATGAAATATACAAAGATCTAGTGGATCACGTGACTTTTGTATTTTTCACATAATAGCTGGCATCTTATACATTATTTTGGAGTTAGAGAAGTTATGGTGTCAACAGTAGGACAAAGTAGCATAACAAGTTATTGAAACTATTAGACTCGCCAGTAAGAAGAATCGTTAAATCAGATTACAATTCACCGGTAGGGTTATTGCCCATGATTACTGTCCTACCTCGTAGAAGCCACGAAACCTTTTAGAAGCCACGAAACCTGTTAAAACAGAAAATAAATAAAATAAACAATAACAAACAGAAGAGCAGTTTCTATGAAGCAAAGAAAATTGGCTAGTCGATGCAACAATATGACGTATTACTGAACACACGACGTATACGCAATCGATTAATTAGGATACAGCTACAAAAACTGTAGGCCTAGTTAAGGGTAAGCAAACCAATGACATTTCAAACTCAAACTGATCACAAAACAAAATAAGTTCAGTGTCAAAAATTTGGGTTTGAATTCAATAGTTTACTTTAATTTAATCTTCAAAGGTACCGTGCCCGAAACTTGGCTGCCTGCTACACAAAACGTCTTGCTACTGCAAGGTGTAATGTAAAAGTACCATGGAAAGGAACATTGAGACCAGTTCCCATTCTATGCGAAGATACCAAAAAATGCTATTAATTTTAGTGTAGGCCACGGGAAAAGTATGAGACAAACATAATTTTGATACATGACACACTGTTAATCTTTTAGATCGAGGCACACCTAGCTATACCAATCGATCATGCTACTAGAAGGCTGCTCTTTACTACAATACCGAACATGGACTTTTAAGGCCACACCATCAATTCCTACTAGTGATGACATCCGAGTCCAAAAATTTCGTACCGGTTCCTTCGCTCTGGAACCGGTTTGGAACCGGTTCCGGAGCGAAAAAAAGTTGGTACTAGTAATCTTAATTTTTCCGTTTTTTTTTCAAGTTACAATCTACAATCAGCAGGTCAAAAGTGCCCTTTAATATAATTCTTCAAAGTTCAAACAATGCGCACGTACTTGAACACGCGTGGCCTATTGTGCGATCTGCTAATGGGATGGGCCTCTGCGCGCGCGCTACAAGCGATCTAGTGGACCTTGATACGTAGTTACACCAAAAGGAAATGCAATTATAATTATCAAATCAAATAAATCAATTATTTATTATCAATTATTTAAACTCAAAATAAATCCAAATGAAATCAACACCACTTGAATGTCGCGTGTCGGCTGCCGGCTGCTATTTTAGTGCCTGTGCGTTATCACATGACAGCAGAGCGCGCGCGGACTCGCCGCTACACCATACCTTTCTCATAAGTATTTCGCATATTTCGAAAAAAAAAAAAAAAGCGGTGTGAAAAGTCGGAACCGGTTTCCGGGTACCCGATGTCATCACTAATTCCTACCACCGGCATTCCAACGTAGTAGCCCCACATCCAAACAGGGAAACAATGAACCCTTTGATACATCCCCAATAAACTTGTCAGTGCTCATGTTGCCTGTATTACAAGTGATAACGTGTTTGATTTAATTGCCCTAATGTAAATGGCAAATGTTATTTCTGGCTTTACGCAACTACGAAAAGGCATTTAGAAGTAGATGGTGTGGTGTTTAGAGTCATCGTATTCTTGAAAGTTGGGGCATTCAGAAAAGATTACATGAGATTAATCTTCTTCACAGTTACGCCCTAGTTAACTCGTGAAGACGTCATATGCCTGCAGTGCTACACATTAGTATTGTCTAAGGGTGTGCCAGCCTACGATTTTTAAGTCGAGCCAAGCCGAGAATGAGAAAAAAAGCTTGATTTTCGAGCCGAGCCGAGCTTTTGTTCTCTCTCTCTACGGTTTCTCTGTCCACCGATAGGTTGCGCGATAGGTTGGTAAAACAGTTTTGTTGAACTGTTTTACCGATCTTGGGTTGCGCTAGTGTTGGCCATTTAGTTCACAGTACCGACCATAGATCGCACGGTAGTTGCATTATTAGGGAGTGTATGAATACAGTAATAGCATGGATGGTAACAGCAACTTTTCAACTTCTCGACTTGTTTTTTAAAATGCATTTGTACTTCAGTAGAATATTAGGACAAAGGCTACTTATTAAGTTAACTAAATTTCGTGTGAAATATTGATTTTATTGCAACTGAAGCTACAAACAGATATCACAATGTCGGATATAAACAACGTTATTATAATGCAGTTGGGGTTACTTTGTACTCAGTGGACGGTAGCAGGCCCCTTACCATTGCTCAACGATGTTTGTCTCCAACAAAGCGGAACAAAGTTTGGCTAGAACTTTCTTGAAAATTAGAGCTAGATGTTTATTGTTTACTGTGAAAAGCAGAAAGCATCTGTTTTTCTACTCGCAGAATAACAAAACATCGTGCTGCATCTAGAGATGTAACATTTTATCCTCACGAGATCGGGGCTTAGGGAAAGCCCAGCTAGGCCTAGGCCCAAAGATAATACAATACCTACTTCATAGGGGGGTACCCAGAAAAGTATACGCCTAGGCCTATACGTTCTCTTGGGTAGGTCTATGCTGGGCCTAAAACTCCGAAATTTTTCTAACTTCATCGTACTTGCAGACACTTAAATATTCGTTTCTGCCTTTTGGATTCTTCAGTCTGCGTTTATAGAAGTATATAATTAAAACCGCGCGACGACTGAAATTTTTAGGCCTAGACCTTGGCCTAGACAGCTCAGCTCGAGAATATCGAGCCGAAAATTAAGCGCGGCTCAGTACCGAGCTTAAAAAAAAAGCTCGAAAAAGCTCGTAAATTCGAGTACTCGCACACCCCTAGTATTGTCTATCACAGAAAGAGCGTGCCACAATGCACACTCGTCTAAATGCGGAGCGCGTTTCCTCCCACAACGAGGCTATGCTTGTTTTGTATTCTCCAACGGTTGTGATCCTTCGATTTGCACTACCTAGCATTCATAGTACTGTAATTGAATTAAAAGTTTTTACAACATGGGATGAGGAAAAGAAGCGAATGTGAAGTGACGGGCACTCGCGTGTAAAAAGAGAAGGCTTTTACCTACATGACCAAGACGTACAACTTTTGTGTAAATTTTGAAACTCACGAGTTGAGTGGTGAAGTTGTGATTTATACCAGACGCACATTGTGTCGAAGCCATATATTTCACAGAAAGTTAAGGCTAGCAGGCCCAGTTCTGTGATGCCTAGACTAGGCATGTTAATACCCGGAAATATTTGTACCCGGGTACCCTCGCGCCGTACGCGGACTACCCGGGTAGTAAATAATACTAAATACGCGTTTTACCGTCATGGGTGTCAAATGATTCGCAAAGTTGTGGAAAGAGACATTATATATTGTTAAACGGTATCACGTTGCATTGTCTTCGATGCAAAACGATCGCGGAGGTATTCAACAAAGCTTCAAAGCTGGTGTCTCCGCTAAGGTAGGCAGTGGTCGGCCGCGTCAAAGCGATGACGTCATAGTCCGAGCTCGAACACGAGAACATGATCGCGGTAAAGCTACGACGGGCGGGTGCGCTCCCTCGGACTGCGGCGCTGTTGAGGGGGGGGGGGGGGTCAAGTTAAATGCCGGCCAATTGAAAAGAGCGGCTCGTACGCTCGCACAAAGACGCCAGTAGGGAAATATCGCAATGTTGAATTAATTTCGTTTTGAACAGAAGAAGGGAACGGGTAGTACCGGGTAACGGGTATTGAAAAGTTGGAACTGTACCCGTGTGTACCGGGCGGGTAACGGGTACCCGTTGACATCCCTAGCCTAGACCTACTCTATTCTTCAAAAATTTGATCCTTCACCACCCAAAATAAGGAAACTGAATAATAGGAGTTTTGGCTTTGGAAACTTGACAAATAGGCCTACTGACTTTCACAAATTTTCAGATTTTTAAAAATGAAATTTGTCTTTTTTTTATTAAACCTCAAATGCATTGCTCTATTAATAGTACTGTGTATTTCACAAGTAATTATACCTGTTGAGCATTTTTTTTTGCATCCATTAGTCACATTTTCACATGCACATTTGAAATTCACTTTTGGCCTACAAAAGCAGGAATCTCCTACCCAATTATCCAATACCACATTACTATTTACCGGTACTACTCTGTGTATAACGTCAAACATGCTAATATAACAACGTTTAGTTATATGTAGGCAAAGCTCTGCAGACCGATTTCACCAACAATCACAGGCGTACCGATTTCCTAAATGAAATGCAGATTAATAACTCCCTTCTACCTCCAAGTACAAACAAAATTAGATTGTATCATCTTAGAAATATAATTCTTATCATCTTTGTATCATCATATAGGCCTATAATGCTGAGACTGAGATAATCATTACAATAATTGAGAAGTATGTTAAGTTCTCAAGTGCATTGGGAAGGCTGGTCAGCACCTCACATGCTGACAAGGAGAAACAACCAAGCGAGTGAGCACATTAACGGCAGGCTGGCGGAGAAAGGAAGAGAAAGAGTGTGTGAGAGAGAGAGAGAGAGAGAAAGCGACTGACATTTTTAGTTTTCAAAGCTACCCTGCATTATATATCATATTAGATAGTAGAGCTGGACCGATTCCACTTTTTTGCCGATGCCGATTCCGATTCTAGTTATTTGCCGATCCTACACACCGATTCTAACCGATGCCGATTATTTTTTACCTTTAAAAAAAAAATTGTAAATGACTATGGTAATACAATTAGGCCTACTATTACCTAAAGCCTATATTTCATTAATCAATATTGTCCTATTTATTTATTATTTTTCTATTTCAATTGGCTAGAAGCAAAGTTCAGTGTAAAAATTTAAATCTATGTCGCAGCTATTGATATGTTGAAAATAAACATTTGTAGGCATAAGCCTAAGGATGCCAAGTAGGTTTACTAGCTACCATCGAGCTCGCAGTCGTGTTGGTTGTTGTTGCAGTCCAGCGTCATGATTTTGAGGTTAGGGAGGTTACGGCTAGGCCTAGGCCTATCAATTGGGGCTTTCAACTTAATTAGTAAACACTCCATTTCGTACACGATGGGTTTTAGGTTCGATTCGTTTAGCACGGACAAGGAAGGAATGGAAGTGGAACGCTTGCAGAGCTGCTGGGGGGGGGGGGGGGGGCTAGGCCAAGTAGGCCTAGGCCCAAGGCCTCGGCACAACAGACTTTTTTCAAGAGCACATGGCGCACACGAACATTTTCTTTGATTACACAATTCTTCTCGGGGCAACACGAAAAACACGACATACACTTGGCTAGAACACATTTTGAACTGGTTGAAGGGGTATCACTGTCGCAAAAACACTTCCACTCTTCCAAAGAGTTTCAAACAATTTCAAAAAGAAGATAAATTATAGACCTAGGCGCGAGATTCCTACTTCCCACGAATTTCTAGTAGTAGCTTACATGAACACTAATTTCTAAAGCAAACCATTATTAAGTCCCTCAAAGCGCAAATCTGATATTAAAAACAATGAAGATATTATGACTCGCGACTGATTATTTTTTCTTTCCGTTAAGTTCTTTGGTACCTCGAGTCTCGACCACAACTGGAAGTCAACTATCGATCTATCGACTTAGTGAAGTAGACTCGTGATTGGTGCACACGCACGACAATATCGACTATTTCTGGAATTTATTTTCTTGGGCGTGAAATTTGAAAGAATCGGTGATGTAAAAACATTGAATCAAGAATCGGAATCGGCGGTTTTGCCGATTCTATGAAGAATCGGAATCGGTCCAGCTCTATTAGATAGATATATGTTCCCTGTCATCTACTGTTTTAAGGAAATTGCTCTGTGTTTATATTTGTACGGAATTAGTAACTAATATTAATGGTAGAAAGTTGTTTGGACGTTCATCATGTACCGGTACCAAAGCAAGTAGAATTCAGTGGTAAAATTGAACTTGTACTCAAGGACATGATGTATGTGCGCATGCGGTGAAGCATGGTGATCGCTTCTTATCGTTCGAGCTGGTTTGAGTTGATCACGTCACACACCCCAGGCCGAAAACTTTCAGCATTGAATTCAATTAAATTGACACTAGTTTTAAGAGATAAAAGCTGTACTTAGCATATTAACGACCAAAATTATACACTGAAACTAAATGTGAGGTTTTACTGTGCTTTATCAACCCAAAATCCATGTATTTTAAACTGAAGACTAAAGACTAAAGAGGCAATAAATAATTGCAGGGTCTCTAGTCGATGATCAAAAATCATTAAGGCTACTTACTGGTGGTTGCACTGCTCGAGTTTACAGTTTGGAAGAGAGGTTCGGACTGATTCCTAGTCTGGGAATGCATCAAATGAGATGCCTGAAGTCGGTCCATGGAAGGGTCTTGTTCGGTAGCTGCTTCTGGATTTGTAGCCATCTGAATACTTCCACCCATAGAGATGGGTTCTGCTCCCAGACTAAATCCACTTCTTTCTGATACTTCTACTTGCATATCACACTCAGAATTGTCTGTTAACTGAAAATGAGAGTTGGTTATAACCGGCACAGTGGACTGCGACGAAAAGCTCAAGGCAAGACATCTGCGAACAGTGGAGGGTGACGACTGCAAACTAGGAGCCGGTTCCGCTGTCAATGAAACGGGAGATTGGGTTACGACAGATAGCAACCGCGAAGTTGGCTCCTCTCGAACGCTGGGGGAAGAGACAACATTTTCCGGCTCGGAAGAGCGCGGGTGGTAGACAAGAGGCGACTCGGCCACCGGGCTTTCGACACACAACAAGCCGGCGTCGGAGGTTGCCAGAGGATGACTACCTATAGGAACCACGACCGGAGGCTGAGCAGACACGCCGCACAACGACTGAGACGAGATCGTACCTGCCGGAAGTTTGCCCTGCTGCGACTGTTGTTGTTGACCGAACACGGAAGTGGCCGTCGAGGGTGGAATCATCTGCCGCAGCACCAGAGTGGCCGCCGGCATGCCGCTGGTTCCGGGAGTCCCCGGCACGCTTACTTGCTGGACGCGAATCACCTTGTGCCCCTTAAGACCTTGCATCAGCATCTGCCTAACATTGCCATGCATGTAGATCGGCATCGAGCCCGTACTACCCATGAGAAGAGACTTATCCCCTACACCCGAAGTGCCGTCTTTGAAAAGCATGCCTTGTACGCCGCAAAGGAGGGTGTGGCGCGGTTCTGGAGGATCCCCACTTTCTGTCACTACGCTCTTTAGGTTACCCCCCTCAGATGACGAGTCCAAGGCCGTAGTCTCGTCGCCTGCCTGAGACACTGCGGGAGAGTCCTGGACTTGAGACATCGACATCATGTTGCTACAACTATCTTCGCTACCGAGGAGAGAGGGGTCGTCAACTCCCGGGCTCATTTCTGTGGTCGTGGACGAAGACTGTTGACCCAACAATTTCACCTTCGAATGAGAAGACTTTTTACGCTTGGAATTCTGACTGGGATTGGTAGGGGGATTGGATCGTCTGCGTGGAGCTGGTTTGTTGTTTAAGTCGGGGGAATTTCGTATCTGTTCTGCATAGTCGTCTAGTATGGCATAGATTCTTTGGGCCGTCTGTTCGTCTTCTTGTGGCTTTTGTTGGGGTTTTGGAATGGGAGAAGCCTTGGAACCGCCGGTACTTGTCGAAGGACTAGTCTTGATGGACTTGGACTTTGAAGATTTGGGAGATTTGGAAGGAGACGTCTTGCCTGCGGAGGAAGACGTGGATATACAAGGGGACGAACTACTGCTAGAGATGCTGATGCTGGGAGACACGACAGCCTGACAATTACTGGACACCATAACAACCTTGGTCACCTTGGTAGGTGTCTTTACCACACTGGCTGGCACTGGCAACATCCTCGAGACAGTCGGAACTTTCAGACAGGGAATGTGCGTGACGGGAAACTCGGAACCCGAGCTTATGGTGACTCCGCCCTGAACAGCCTGATGTGTACCGTCGGGTTGGATTTCACCTTTTTCCTTCATCTTCGAAGTTTCTGTAAACTGTTTAAGCACAACATCGAACTCAAGGAGTTGTTGCTCCAAAGAAGAAGAAGCAGATTCAACCGGTGTCGAGTTCAACGCTCCTGAAAGTTTGAGTGGCCCACGATCTACTTCGTCGGTCTCGGCATCTTTCGTTGCAGTAGAGGGATAATTCTGTATGGCAGAGAAACTGGTCAATCTTGATCGACCTACATTTTGAAGTTGTATAACCCCCGACGTCGGCGTGTCTGCCGTCTTCACGAGTGTGTTCTGCAGAACTGGGTGAGAAACATGGTCAATTTCATCATCAGACGAGCTATCCAAGATACATATTTGTGGTTCCGGAGGAGCAGCGGTTGTATTACCGGTGGTTGGTATGGTAGTGACCAGCCCAGTGTGAAACTTGCTCCTCCCTAAAGAACGGTCACTTGTGCCAGTAGAGTCTTTCGAGGGAGAAACTGCTGGCACAACTGTTCGTTCTTGAGATGAACTACCTGCTTGAGGTGCTAAATCAGATATCCTCACAATCTTCATGGCAGGAGATGGAGGGTTCACATGAGATGGGTTGGTATTACTTATCTGAGGGGCTTTAGAATTAGTTGTACCTATATAGACCATTGAAGGGGTGTGCCTTGAAGGCGCTCGAAACAACCTTAAAATGGGACCTCTAGACGTCATCACTAAATTATCTCTAATCATTGGCTGGGCAGCGAGAAGGGTTTGGAGCATGCCGGAATGTATGATGGTACCCGAAGTCTTTGCCTGAACAGGCTTCGGTTGGGTGGGGGTTGCGATCGGTATTTGGGAAGGCGTGGTCGTAGTGACCGGCTGAAACGCAGAAGAAGAGGATTGCGCCGCCGGATTGGGTTCGGTCTCCTCGGGAACGGGAGTACTTTGCGACGCCTCGGCAGGGTTGGTTTGGCAATAGATACTTCTGCTTGCTTTATTGCTGAAAGCATGGTGAAATTTAGGCAGCCCTTCAGCAGGAGACGGCGATTCTGGTTGCCTCTCCGTCGGAGCCGGAAAAGTTTGTGCGCGTTCTCCGGTCTCCGTCTGCATCAACACGTACTGTGCGGGTTGCATTTGTACTTCGCCACTGGTCACGGTCGCGGTAGCCCTCGCGAACTGGCCGGGATCGGAGTGGGAGACCGACAGATTGACGGGCTTCGGGCCGGCATCCAAGATCGGCGGTCGGCCGATCTTCTGAATGTGGGCCGTGATCGCCGCGGTCTTGGTCGTCGCCTTGCTCGAAGAAGCGCCGCCAGCGTTAGCGTCGGTGGATTCTTTGCTCGGTTCGCCGCGCACGGTCTCGGACCTACCAGCCGCGCGAGTCCCTAGAAGGACAGTTTGCACGGGGCGGGCAATCTCCTCGAGCAGCGTCACCACCTGCGGAGTCTCGCGACTCTGCAACAGGGAGGCCAAGGTGACGGTCGGCGCGGTCGAGCTAGAGGCCGCGCACTCTCCCGAGCCCGAAGCCGAGCCCTGCGCGGTGCCGCTCGCCTTGGGGGGTTGCGTGCGCAGGATGCTCGCTCCGTTGGTGCCGCTCGACGGGGCGGGAGGGTTGCGCGGCAGCTGGACCACTTGGACCGTGGCCTCAGATATCGGAGGGACCAGCAGTTCCAGCGTGTTCAGACCGGGAATGCCCGCCTTTATTAGCTCGCAGTCTAGCGCCGACTGGGCGCCCGACGTTTCGTCGTATGCCGTGCCGCCTTTGCTCGTCAGTTGGAACGAGTTTTTCGAGTTGCCGGATTTCCGCAATATCAAACCCGGATCGATTTGTAGGTTATTTGGAGTGAGTGGTTTTTTAGGTGAGGAGTCTTCAGCCCTTTGTAAAATTATACGTGGAGTTATACTAAGTGTGCTTACCATCGGTGAATACGTGGGCTGGGTTTTGCTGTCCATTGCCGACTGTATCGACTGTATTGTTTTCTTCGAGTTGTGGTGTCGGAACATTCGCAATGATTTGACGACGTTCGGATCACTGACTCGTTTGTCCAGCAGTTTCCCGTTGGGTGCGGCCGGCCGCGTTCCGTGCGTGCTTCCGACCTTCTCTCCGTTTTCGTCCACCTTGAAAATTGACATCACTTTATTTCCAGGAACCTCTCTGGAAACATCCCTGCGGCTTAACTTCTCGTTCAATGTCGCCGTATAGGTTTCTTTAACTTTCTTCTTGCCAACCCGCTTCGCAATAGTCTTCTTAGTAGTTCCCTTGGGTTTATCTAGCCGGCACCCGTCGCTTCCCAAACTGTCGGTGATGCTGTCTTGAGTACCCGTGTCATATCCCGATATGGACGAGGACTGAGTGGCATACTGCTTCTTGAGCCCGGAACCAGAGTCGTTTTCACTGTCGATGTCTAGCCTGCGTACGGATTTCAGCGATCGACTTCGCCTCTTACGATCCAACGACGAATCCGATTCGACGCCCACCACGACCAATCTCTTATAGGCCTTCGTGGCAACGGTACGTATCGTTTTAGTCGTCTCTTCTTCCTCTTCGTCTTCCGGCCAAGTAACACAATCCTCGTAGCCCTTCTCGATGCCGGAAGAATCGTCCGTGGCGTCCGAGTTCCGGGGCCAGTCTTTGAACTGATTGTAGTCGATATTGAGATACTTGAGCTCGGTGTCTTTGTTTCTCATGTCGCCGGTTTCGAGGTATCTCTTGCAGGAGGCGCTCAGCTCGCCCCAGTCGAAGGCCCAGCTCAGAGGGAGATAGCGAGGACCACTGAGGACCACACTGAGATCGTCCAACACTTGGTCCGACAGGCCCAGAGACTTTGCTTCCAGGACTATGCTCGGGGCGGCGAACACGTCGTAGTTTCGAGACTTGGTCATCGTGTCGCCCTTGATCAACGCTCCCAGCGTTCGGATCTTCTTCCCGTCGGGGTTCGGTTCCATGCCGGTGAAACTGCCGCAAGTGTAGCACAACTCTCCCGGAGGTAAACCGCTGCCGGGGTCGAAAGGGGGATGGAGCACGCACCGTTTCGTGCCGGGCTTCGACAAGTTGGTCTTTATACCGCGATGCGGTTGACCGGTGTCGACGACGTGCGTCGGCCAGTCCGGCTGTGCCTTTGAGAGCTCCTTGAGTCTCAGGTAACAGGCACGCGTCGGAAAAATGGAGAAAGCCGTCAACACGCATTCCCGGCTTACCCCGACGTTATCTGCCATCAGGGAGCCGAGTTCGAGGAAACCTTGCGACAGCCTATCTTGTGCTAGGCTCACTTTCACGGGGTCCTTCGTTGCCTTCGCCTGTTCTACCTGGTTCATGTCCGAGGTCAGTCCTTGGATGTACAACTCGATGCACAATGTCTTCATTGCTTTGCCGAACTATGGAGAAAGAAGTGCGAGATTAGTATGGCACGATTCCAACACCTTTCATTTAACGTTGTGTCGGTAATTTTCAAATGCGAGCCAAATTAATTGAAATAAAACATGATCCAACTAAATTATATGGAAAATATGCTAGTTTTCTAATAACTAGTTATGTTTAGGCTAGGCATAGCATTCCGAAATACTTACCCTTGAAGACAGCACGCGGCAGAATGCATAAATGTGTTGTGCTGTCCCGGCTTGTTTGATTAACTTGCGAATGTTATCAGGTAGTGTCGGCGATATAGTATCACCTTGTAGCATAGTCCACTGGTTCATTAATACAGTGAGAATGTGTTCAATTTCGTTAAAAGGCTTCACCATAGCTTTGGTGAGAAAATATTGTGCGGAGAGTTCGGCAACATTCAAACTATTCCTCCATATTTGCTGTGGTTCGCATGCTCGAACTTCTACAAATCGCTTGACAAGTACTGCACCTTCCTCTAGCTTGATGGATTTCAACTGTAACAGTAATCGATATCAACTGTAAACAGGGCTAGAATTTATTATTATTTTTAGCACTTTTTTATTTTAATTCACCCACTGGGCGAGTGAGGTTTCTAATTTAGGCTACTGTAGTCCGAAAAGAAAAAGTCCAACCATTTCCTTATCTTCAAATTTGTATCAAAATCACACTTACTAACTTGCCACCACAGTTGTCAAGTTTAAGAACACTGTCCCGACCTACTTGCTGTATTAAAATCATTAAAATTAAATCTTACAATAAAAATTGAATAATTAAAATAAAAATAAAAATAAATCGTTAAAATAAAAAATCGTGCTTACAAGCAAACCCACACATTGTGGGACACATACCTCCTTATTTTAAACAGATCACTACATGACATAAAAAAAGTTTTTCAAAACCTTTGCTTGGCCTTTAACCGAGTTTGAATTAAAGAGGGATTATTGATTGTACACACAATCATGTAGCCTATAAAATAAGTAGGCTTATAAGACTTTCTGCATTTGAAGGTTATTCTTTGTTTTAGGATAGCCCTATTTTGTATTTTCTACTGAATTGGGATTACTAAGCTACTACATTTAAATACATACCAGTGCAAGGATATGCTTGATTCTCTCTCTCTTGTATAGAAGAACAATATATACATCCGTTATGTAAGTGACGTGAGGACCGGCGACACTGTCGTTGCCATTCAGTCCCTTGAGACGCACGTATCGTGAACATATGCGTGCCAACCGAAAAGCAAGGTCTTCACATTCTGAGTCACACAGGGTTTCTAATCTTATTGCGAGAGTAGTCATTTCCTCCTCCTCACAAAATGCAACAACTGAAAGAAATGCATTCACTAGATTAGATCAAACAGTTTTATTAGTGTCCACAAGCTTGTCTACTGAGCAACTTACTACAAATTAGAACAAGCTGCCAACCCATCTTATTGAGAACTCCTCTTCGTAAGTTTCACACATACACTAATTATTATTCTCCACAAACAATGTTATTTATTTTAGTAAAAACATTGCTTTCAAAAAGTTCTAAAGATTAGGACCCTTAAATTTAGCATAGAAGCATATTAGTATCAGGTAGCCAGCCCTACACTATAGTGATATAAGAAGGGATGAACAAAGCTATCAATATTACTGATCAAAATTGGAGAATAGTTTCATTATCGATAATTATTTTGAAAAGAAGACTTACGTGCTCGGATACATGCAGAGGAAGAGTGCGAAGAGGATCCAAAAGAGACAATGTGAAGATGCTAGGAACACCATGGAGACCAAGGCTAAGATGGGAAAAGGTAATTGATACGGACGTGCAAAAATGTCAAGCATCATGGGTAAAAGTACAACAGGAAAAGTGGTGGGAAAACAGAAAACTATGGACTGGTGGAGAGACTGGAGGAAGAAGACAATGAATTTAGAGGTCAGAGGGAATAAGTGCTAATGGAAGATGAAGAAGAAGGGAGAAGCATCAGGCGTGGCTTAGGTATATCCGAGACCCAAGTGAATCACGGGAACCTCCCATCCCCTACCCGACTTCGTAGTTGGAAACAGGGACAGGTATTGATCGTATCAATAGAATCAATAATTTAAAATGTAAAACTAGAATTTCAATAACAAAATACCGTACTTCCGCTTTGCGTGTTAGCGGAACATTCACAAGCTGACCATTTTTTGAATTTACAATTTCATTCCGCTTTCGGAACCGTTTTTGTACTTTGAGTTGCTTCAGGTGCCAACAAGAGTATGTTAATTTTTACGAAGATCCTTATTGTGAGGGAACTTGCCTAGATGCCTGCCTACCAAAGACTGTAAATAGAGTAAATTAAGAAGATGGGATCTAGCTCACCAGTGGATTACCAGATCCTCCATAACCTAAATGACAACTAAATGCTCTCCTCCTCCCCCCTTCTGCCAACGGACAAACTATGTTTATTCTTTCAAAGCAACAAGTTTAAATACAAGGCAGTACAGGTTTTGTTCGAAGCACATTTGAGAAAACAATACTAATTGGTTTTAAAACAGCTCATTTGTATATAAACTCAAAAATATGTAAGTGTTTGTCTAGCTGGAGTGTTTTCTTTGTTTTCTTACCATCTTCATCGCTGATGTTGCCCCCGACACGCTGGAAGAGCCGCTCCAGCACTGAGTGTCCCCATGGATTATGGACTAGATTGATAAGGGTTTTGAGTTTCGACTCACAACATCTGTTGGATGCTAGGGCCGTGCAGCATGACTGGATAGTCACAGTTAAGTGGGTTCTCATTGCATTACATAACTGTGGCCACTCGCCTTGGAAGATCAATTTTAATGAATGTCTGAAACAATTATTACACTGTGTAAATACTAGTTGCCATTATTGCCCAATGCACCACTGATGCTTATATATATATATGTACAGTACTAGTAAATCATGCCCAGCAACAAACACAACTAAGACATAATGCCCAAAGTGGTATGTATACCGAGTATCAATTACTTAAATCGACTTTGCAATTACAGTACTACTCACACATCCCTATTAACGGCGTCATGCATGACAGGTAGGTTACATGACGTAAAAAAAAAAACACTGTTTAGAGCTTTGTCTACTGGTTTTAAATATTTTATTTATTGGGGTGCTTACCCATTAATCCATTCAATAATAGAGGTGGTAGTGTCTTCCGCAGTACAGATCTTAATATAGATGGCTACATGTCCCCAAGCCGCAAGAAGTGCTTGCACTTTGGCAGAATATGTCTTCAGTGGGTCTTTTATGACAGTTTCTAAGCCCTGGAAATAAAAATAAGATATTAGTTACCGGTACATGAGCATTTCTAGGTTAGATCAGGTCAGTTGTCAGTAACATCAAATTTAACAGTATTAAGTAGTGATGGTGAGGGTTAATTGAGAACCAGTTATGAATCAGTTAATTTTCGTAAATGGTTATGTAAATTATATCTGATTAAAAGATACTTTCATAACTTTTAAATTTTGTTCCAATTCTTTAGACAATCTGCCACTCTCTACAGAAAACAATCTAGCTACTGTAGCCACACTTGTTTTGAAACACCCGTCCTTAAAATCCCACCCAGCCTCTAGCCTCTTTCACTAATATTCCCAACAACTAGACCATATTCTTATAGTTATTATGATACAAACTTCAAAACCCAAATCTCTACCCCCACCCCTTTCTGTATTGAGTTCAAATGAAAACAAGATGCATGTTGAGTGACTTCAAGCATTATAATTACAAAAAACTGATTTATTATTAAGGGGCTCGAATATATTTCAATAATGTGAAAAAAGCTCACTGACCAGCATACGTGGCCACAGCCTAGTTAACTAAATAAATACTCCCATTGCAAACAATAATTGTGAGTTTTGTAACCATTAATAACAGAGTGAAAACTGGTTATTACAACTGATTAATCAGTTAAAAGAGGATTTTTAACCATCATCATTCCTATTATTAACTATAAGCCCTGTACAGCGAATCAAACGGTCCAACCGAAGGCATCTAAACACATACCCATACACAGTTACACCATCTGCTATAATACACTGTACACACATGGATAGCATAATAGGTAGATAGGTGAATCAGCAAGCAGGTATCAAATTACATAATTTACAAGACTGTAGACTCAACAACCACCTGACTGACAACTTGCTGATTCACCTATCTACCTATTATGCTATCCACACATGGATAGCATAATAGGTAGGTAGATAGGTAAACCAGCAAGCATGTATCAAATTACATAATTTACAAGACTGTAGACTCAACAACCATACTGAAATGATAATCATTGACATGATAAATATGAAGCATGGTTGTGTAGCCTGTTTAGCTGATCATCAACATGAACAATATAATAGATAAGTATTTTCTCCACGTGCCATGGGTTAGTGTTAAGTGGGATAAATAACAGGGGGAATGGGATAAACAAAGAAGATAAATAAGAAAAGAAATTGGAGTGGACAATTTTTTGTTTAAAGCTGCATTGGTATAGACATGTTAAAAGAATGGACAAGCAAAGAATGTCAAGGGCAGAATTGAAAGAGGAGATGTAAGCATTAAAAAACCTGGTAGACTAAGAGAGAAGTGGGAGGCCCAAATGAAAAATTATTTAGAAGAGAGACGTGAGCTGTGGGAAGAAATAGACGCACAAAGACTGTGGGAGCACAGAGGAAGATGGCATGAACTACGTAGTGGGAAGAAGAAGGAAGAAGAAACGGAAGAAGAGAACAAGAACATGCGAGGCCTGGCAAGCCGATGTTAACAAACTTCGTATGCTCAAGAATACTGGGGACTAACCACCCCCTACAAGGCAAAGTTTCCTTTAGGCTTTGGAGATAACTTTTCCGATGTATCTTTGTACTATTGCAGCAATTCGTGACCCTCCAAACATGTTTCCGAGAAATTTCTGTAATTATCGTTATTATGACTTTCACAGTTTCGATTTTGAAGTGATTCATTTCTTCGCTCTACAGGGCACTGACAAGAAAATGCAAACTCAACTGCAACATTTATTTCCAGATGCGCGAGGGAAAATTCAGCAAGATGACGGGTTTTTGTAACTAGGATTTGGATAGTTGTCGGTTTAAACTTTCACACTATGTATCAATATACAACAAAAACAAAAAATGTAGGGCAAAATAGCGTCCCAGTAAAAAGTTGAGGGGCCACCGAGAAAACCGTCCCGTTAAACTCCGTTAATACAAAATGGATTACCTATGTATGTATTCGTGATGTTCAGGTAGTATGGAAAATGTAACTTGTTAACAAGTATTTAATACATGAAATTAAGTGCACACAAGAGAGACTGCAAACAAATGTAAATTATACAATAGAATATTTGTTTGATATTAACTTAATTTTTTTTTAATCATTACGTCAATACAAAATTTAGGAATAAAATAATACAATGAAATATTTAGGGGTAGGCCTATAGGGAATATTCAAATATTTGCATGCTTTTACGAGAATAGTTATGCACTTTTCGTGGCTTAGGGAGTACAAAGTATACAATCCCTAATAAGAATTTCATATTTTATGCTTTGGAGGCCCGAAATAATTTCGAAGAAATTAAATGTTGGAAGGAACATATTCACCGTGTTGATATCTATATTTTCTTAACGTTTCAGCCCGAACTGTGTAGACTATCATCAGAAGGACATTTATGGAAAAATCTTAGAACCAAACGCAAGAAATTAGCGCTACAATTGAAGGCAGCCATAGCCTTCTATGAACTAACGATTCCTCCCAGATTCACGATTCAATATCCCAGGTTATTAATTACAGTTGCCATTTGGTCTTAAATTAAGATTTCAGAAGCAGGCATCTATATGTTTCATATTTTAATTAACTCACTCCCAACACTACAATAAACTAAGTGGGTCAGTACAGTATCAGTATTATTAGAGTTGACTATGACTATGGGCAGCTTACCAGTACATGTATAGTTTGTCCATCATCACATACTAGGCTACTATTACCAAATATGGCCAACAAATTACTTTTCCTGAATATATTTAAGCTATCTCTGTTAATTAGTGTATTCTGTTACAATTATGTACCATGTATTGGTGCACTAAATCCATTAATGTAGTCCTTCTTTTCTTGTGCCCATATTATGCACATAATTACATAATGATGTCTCCAATCATTCAATCTATACACGTCTCTTCCTAATCTATGACGATTATTGGAGTTTCAAAACGAATGTAACAACTTGGTTATGTCTCGTATGACGACAGGAAGAACTATTCTATCCTGGAACCGGATGGGTATAGTCCAGCCTCTAGCAATATGTCGAGTACATCTACCAACTCCGTACATTTGTTTTCTGTATTGAATGATCTATATGTGACAATTTCACTCATTTTCACAGAGATGCCCTATTTCTAGTCTGAATGGTTTGCAATTACTAGCCTTCTGCTGTGTTTCACATTTCACTTCTCCTACTTGTGTACATATGCATTTTAGCTTGTTTTAAATTACTTCAATGGAACACTTGTAGGCCTGCGTAACTGATATTTTTCTGTAGTACTTTCACAACAAACTTATTGTGCATTTTATTTATTCATGCCACATGATTTTAAACAATGTAGCCTATGCACCAAAGCCAGATATATGAGGTATTTGACTTATTAGTACTGTATTTAACTATAACTCAACCACCAGCAATAATATGTTAATCTTTGTAGTTTTGGCTACGGCCATCACCCCCCCACCGTGTTCAGACAGAGTTGCTTTTCCAGGCAGTTATGATAGGGATACCGGAGACAAAAAACTATATTTTTCTTAGATCGAGAGCAAATATATTTTAAAATGTAAAACCTTGAATTTAGACATACCTGTAGTTTTGTCTAGTCTCGTTAATGATCAAAATACGAACGGTATCAGGAAACAGATTGGGGACTTCTATCTAAATGTATTTAAATAATGAATTGTCAAAGTTAATCATCTCAGTTATAGAAGACGAAATGATATATTTGGGTGCTTGATTAAATTAAAGCAAATAAAAGGATAGGATGTCTCAACTCAACTTACAATGAATTAAATCGAAGTGGTTGCGAAGAAGACTGTCGGAATCCCAAACAATGGACAGTACAAGGTGATGCCTAGATGGAGCAAAGTAAATGAAACCATACTAGATAGGCTATGGCTATGTTATCTAGGCAATGCTCGAGATAAGTAAGGCAGGTAGGTTTCTTAAAGCCATTGGAGGAAATGTATTTTGCTTCTTAATATGAGTTCAGTGAACATGATTCTATGATGGCAGTGAAAGACAAACATTGAAGAACTGTCTTCTGTAGGAGTTGACAGCATGCCCTATTAGACCATTACTTACTATTAGTATAATTCAACCTACAATGAAGGCTTTGCAGTTGTAGTGTGTTATTCAAAGGACAAGAAAAAGAAAAAAGTGGATATGAAGCAAGAGATAGTTTAGTATTGTGTGTGATACCAGAGCTAGGTATTTGGATCAATGGAAATAAATGTGCAGAGTCCATCCCAGAAGTCCAATTGCATTTTAAATATACGAACAACCTTAAGAAAATTTCAGTCAAAGGTGTCACCTGTCAGTGGTGGGAATCAAACTAGTAATCTTTTAAAGTGAGTTAAGTGCACTTCCCAGAGTCAAACTTAGTGTTTTTGGGATCAATCTAAAGGGACCTAAATTTAAGAAAAAGATTAATAACCATTCTACTATATAATCAAAGTATATAGTTGGCTTAGAGTACATATCGACTATACTTTGATATGGAACTGTTGACAAAAATATTGAGCCATCCTCAGGCTTTTATACAGCTCAATTCACTTGTTAAATTATTAGAAATTGAGTTGCTATCGAGATACGGTTACACTAGCTGCAGAAATCCTCCAAGAGAAATTTGACTAGATAGACCTAGATGCTAGAAATGACTACTTTTTAGCCATTTGACAAAAATAAGACTAGTACAATGTTCTAAGTTTGAGCAAACATGTGGATATGGTTGGTTGCATGTGGTTGCACATACATATGTCTATACACTAATTACATAGTATAGGCCTATGCCATTGGATTTGCTTTCATTATTGTCGGATAGCAAGATTAGCAAGATTAGATTGAAGCTTCAACTATTTATGGAGATAGAAAAGGATAAATTAAGTGAGCAGACGAGGTTCTTTGATTCACCTATCATCGGTCACACAATAACATAGATTTTTAGATTTTACAAGATGTTATTTAATATTTAGGCTTAATGTCTCATATTTTGGCGACGCTGCTAATCAATATGGTGATCGAGTGATTGTGAAGATGAAGAAACGCCACACGACATCCATGCCCAAGCCAGGGTTCGAACCTGGAATGCAGGGTCCAAAATACCGGTTTACTTTACACCAGCCCAATCAACCATGGCCAACTATGCTGGCCTTCTGTAGATATTAGATAAATGTCACCACATGCACATTACAAGTAGGAACATTTGTATCACGTTACACTTCAAGACAGCAGAATCATGCTTAAGGTTAACAGGCATGCCAATATAGGTAGGAGAACTGGATGGTTGATGAATGACATGGTATAAACTAAACAAAATCCCTGGACTAAATGTAAGAATGTTTACCATTATTAATGTAGCTTGCACTTTTTGAGCCTGTGAACAGGAGGCCCCACTGGCAGTGGCACCCTCACTACGTTGAAGAGTTGAGCTTGAGCTCTCACAAGATCGTAAAACTGTGCTCCCATAAGGGAATTGACTCTTGCTACCACAAGCTTCTTCGTCCATTGTGAAGCGTCCTCGTAGCAGGCAAAATCGCCTCACTTAAAATTAACAAAATAAAGAAAATTATGAGATAACAACAAACATTTCTGCTGAGTTTAAAGTCATTTCTAAGATTTGCCAATTAAGTTAAAATTACAAATTCGGCGATTTCATAAAACTAGGTATGTAACAAATACTTCATTGAACCTTCTTACACTGTCCAAAAATAATAATAATAATAATAATAATAATAATAATAATAATAATAATAATAATAATAATAGATATTAGATAATAATTACATAGTAATTACGCTAGGGTGCACTCTCACATCACCTTGGCTCAAGAGGAGCCCGATGGTGCAAAGGAGAGAAGAGAAGGAAGGAAAATAATAATAGTAATAATAGTAATAATAATAATAATAATAATAATAATAATAATAATAATAATAATAATAATAATAATAATATTAGCCTAATACTAATAATATAAAGAACAAACTGAAACATTACTGAAATAAATACAATAAAGGGGAAAACCTTTTATTTCAAAACCTCATTGCTACGAAACTATTGTTTAAAATTGCACACCTACAATCTGCAGGAAAAACTGGGAGTAAACTGCAAGCATGGCAATCACATCAGTAGTACTTAGTACAATTATTTATTAATATAGGCCTATGCTTGCAATGGTTTGGTTCCACATTTATTATTACATGTGGATCCGAAAAATTGGCTAACATTTGCAGGCTTACATAAAGTTACAATAGGCCTATTTGGAAATGTACTGTTTTTCTTGAGTTTTGCCACGTAAATGTGGCACACTTAAGGCCTGGTATTATAACGCCCGGCTAAATGTTTTTACCACTGCTAACTTGTTTTCTCCTTAGAAACCACGCTTCTGATTGGCGGTTGCTATGGAGAAAACAAGTTAGCGGTAGTCTGAATATTTAGCCGGGCGTTGTAATACCGGGCCTTAGGTACCTATAAATGTGCTATGTAAAAATGCAACACAAGTTTCGCTTTGTAAAAATAAAAGTTTTTTAAGATCCTTTAACTAAGATTAGGCTTGTATGTGGTTTAAGGTGCACAGCACATTTCAGAATCAATTGTTGTTACCTAGAGATTGATCAATTCCAGAATTTAACACTGCCAATAACACTAATATCGCAATGTGCTGTTCCACATTGGTAGTTGTGAAGCAGTTTCTTTTTTCTTCCCTTTCGATTTATTTAGCTTGCACAACAATAACGAATTATAGAAAGTTGACGGTCGTCCTCATTTTCTTTCAAATAATTCCAAATCCCACTCAGCATTTCACAGACAAGTTTATTGTCGCCCGTCATGTAAAGATTTGCCTGTGACGTTTCCTTTACGTCACATTTTGTCAAGGAAAAAATTGGTCACCAATGCTATTCACTGATATTTTTCAAGACAAACTAATTGTTATATTGCCCCAAAGGTTCGAATGAAAATAAGAATAATATTACCGATAATAAGCAATACAACAAAACTTTGTAAACTATGTGTTATTTACTTAAATATAGAAAATACATTTATTTCATGTAAGAGAGCATAGAAAGCAGCTATCACTGCCCTATAGCTGCAGATCAAACTGTTGCTGATGTCTATGCATGCATAATATATAGGGACGGGCAGTCTCACTATTAAAACCATGCAAAATTAACATATTTCAGTAATACTATCTTGAGAACGCCACACAAAACGCATTGAAATGGTGGTTACTAAACAACATTTAGTTTTGTAACTAGGCCTAGACATTGAATTTAAAAAAATTTACAAATTTTTTATCTTTATGGTTGTTTTAGGAGCCATTTAAAGTATTAATAATTATTGGTTTCGAAAATAACAACAGTAGTGATTGCAATATTTTAAATTTTGTTGTAATCACCTTTTGAATATTATGTAGCGTTCTTAAAATATTACAAAACACCTTTGATTGTGTGCCGTTTTAATAGCCGAGACTCCCCTTTGCCCCTTAAGGAAGTACAAACACATGTTTTCAAGTAAAGCAGACCAATTCACTTTATTAATATAGGCCTACATGACAAAATATAGAATAGCCCATGTAGAATTAAGGCTCTTTAACTATTTAAATCAAGCTTTCAAAGACAGGCAATGAACAGACCTACACTAAATTCAAAACCCAAACTCACTACAGGGTATATAATTGTATGATCAGGGGGAATAGGTAGGCCTATATATTTTTTTTTACCATAATACCGGATCGACCAATTTTTTTTTTATCAATTAGCATAAAACCTACTATGCCTAAATGGAGAAAGAAGTCTCAACAAATGTACTCGCACTGCACATTGAACTAGCCTACGTTTAGAATTATTGAATATCAAAACCGAAAGTTCATTATTGAATCAATATAACCGATAATGAAGTCTACATATTTAACGACCATAATACAGGCTCAATAGTTGGGTTTGGGTACAAGTTGTATTTTTTAATAGCTTTCCTACAAAACTACTGACCAGTGAGTGAGTGCAAACTTCATAATTCGGTAAATGTAGGCTTATTGATATCATATTGATATATTTCATATCCAGTAGGCCTATTGATAACTAAATATTTATTATTGTGTGCATCCCTAAAATACATCGCCATTACCAATGCAACTCAGCATCTAAAATTGTAATGTCTCTTGAAGTCTGTGCCATTATACTTACACAGGCCTACCCTAACCAGTTAAATTTGTTAATTCTGCCACAACATTGTTTCGTAATAATAATAATAATCATAATGATAATAGTAATAGGCTAGGCCTAATAATAATAATAATAATAATAATAATAATAATAATATGTAATAATAATGGAGATGATTGTGAATTTGTTAAGTGGCAGAGGACATTGTGGAGAAGGAATGTTATATCTTTATAATCATCAAGCAAGTTATGCTAAGTGGGAGAATGAATTTTAAATTAGATTTGCAATTAATGTACCTTTAACCATTAACAATGCAAATTAAGGTAGGGAAGAATCGACAACCAAGATACCCAAGCATAGAAATGTTGGGTTGGATGGAGTGGCTATATGCTGGTACCCAAAAATAAAAACCTCAGCTCACAAGGAAATGATATCAGATGTTGAGGGAAATAAATAAGGGGGCATTATAGGATGTACGTATTACTATTGACCAACGAAGTGAAATCTGATTTACCTGGTTTAAGTCCATAAGGTCACCAAAGCAGTAAATACCACTGAATGTACCACTAAAACTTGCACCAGTCAGAAAACCTTTTGTGGGTCTTGTAGAAATACAAATCTCTAGCCTAAGTTTGCTAAGCCCTAACCTGTAACTGCACTAAATGATCACAAACAGATGTAAACATAAATGAAATCAATCAAACATGCTACATCAAAGTGGAATATATATAATATATATATACATAAATAAATATAAGAGAGCTTTTGGGCAGAGGTTACCTAAAACTGTAATGGAGCCAAGCAAGTAGAAATATAATTTGCCCCTCTCCAAGACTAAACCTAAACCTTAGTGCATTGCATGCACATGCCACACAAAAGCAAATGTGCAACAAGTGTAAACAATACCAAACACCTATATTAACAAAAGCATTAAAAGCATGATTGTAGCTTTGCACCAATTATTGCACTTGTCATGCAAGCAGGTGGTAGGCCTACGATACATTCACTCATTATTTACAAGGTTTAAATTAAAGCTCAAGATAGCCTAGGCTATTTAAATTCCTGAAACCAAAACAAATATTTAGTACACAACATAAGAAAAACAATGGTGTAATACAGTAACTAATAACATCACATACAAATTTATTTATCTCCAGGACCTTGCTCAGCTATTTTACTGCAAGCAAATGCAAAAGTTGTAAATCTATATATTATATGGCCTGCAATGTTAGTGGAACTGGAAATAAGATTATGATTTATTTCAGTAGGCATACCTTTACTACCAGGAGGTAACTGAATTACAAGTGCTATGAACTCTAAGGCTGAGAAAAAGTTATGGGGCCTCAAAACCCCCCAGAAAGTTTCATAAAATGAGACCCTTCCGACCCCCCACAGATACAAAAAAATTAGCAAACAAATAAACAACAATGATTTAAATGTTGAATTAAATAGTGCATACACATTTTTTTGCACAAAAATATATTACAGTGTAACTAACATCAGTCCAACTCCCTCCGTCTCGGTCTACTCCTCATACAATGAAATAGTTTCTTAGATTGCAGTATTCACACATTGGATTCCTGTCGACTGTTGAAATCGACCACCAGTTGCCATGCAAGCAGTAGGCCTAAAGAACTAATAAACACCAGAGGAGAAATAAAGAACTGTCAAGTTGCAAGTTGGGTTATACGCTATAATTTGTTAATTTTTTTGTATGCAGCTTTAGGCCTATTGAAACATTGGTTATGAATAGACTAACAAAAAGTTTTTCTTAATGGTAAACAACCCAATAGGCCATCTCTAGCCAAAAAATAGCATGCCTGATTATTGATGACAACCAGGACAACCAGGTACCTTACATAGACCTACTTTAACAAAGAGCTTAATCTTTTTAAAACATTTGAAAGCTAGCCTACCTGATCATGAAAACTGTTATGCCTATAGTCATTTATATTTTACGTCTGTAGTAGCGCTGAACTTGGGTTAGCTAGATTTTATCCAAGCTATGGACCTTGGCTCATTGGTTATTTTGCTTTTTAAGTACCTAGATTATTTCCTTACCGAAATTAAGCTTACTGTAAGATTGGCTTCTTTCAATTTATTATTATTTAGGTTTTGGTAAAATACTCATAAATCTATTCTTTTATATACCCAATGCAATACAAATCCCCACATTCGAACCCATTTAACATGTTTTTAACTCTAAACCAAGTACGCCTAGGCGCGATATGTATGCATAATAAATTTAATTTGTGTCCCATAAAAGTCCTTTCAAAAACTTACACTGGGCAATTCAAAGTATTCTATTGGCAGAAGCACATCAATGCTAGCATGCTTTAGTAACTTTATTAATAATTTCTACACACTATCCCTCACTCAAGCACATGATTTGTAGTGACAGAATTTACTTGCCACATGAACATGATGACTGACTTTTGACTAGATGTATATACATAATAGGCTACACGTAGGCCTAAACAGAAAAAAAAATAATGGTGACTTCTAGCAGGATATGGCTTAAAGTCTGGTTTATGATTGACGGAAACGGAATCGTGGTTGGAAGTGTGTTCTGAAGACGTGAAATAAGCGTTTACGATTAACTGGTACTCGGAATATGTTTAGGTCTATTCGTCTGAAGTCGACCATTCTCGGCTTGTTGTTGTTGCTGTCAGCTGCCTTTTTGATTGGTTGGTTTGGTGTCGTCCATGTTTGTTTACTCTGCGCATGCGTACAGCAACGTGAACGCCAAAGTTGGGACTTGGCGAACTTTACCGATCGCGTTGCCGTCTCGCGTTGGCAACCCGTCAATCATAAACGCTCCGCCGTGTTAGCTATCTACCAACATTCACAATCACGTTTCCCAATTCCGTTTCCGTCAATCATAAACCGGCCTTAATTGACTGTAGTGTTCCATCAGTAGGTAAACGTTTCTGTTACCAATGTAGTGTAGGCTATGCTCTTCTACCCAACTGAACTGACATAACTATGGGTTTATTGAAGATGAATATTACTGTCCAAACATGGCCATGTCAACATGTGTATAGTGAGCCTGGTACAAGATCTGACAAGCAGTATTGCTTGTAGGCCTAAAAGTACTGATAAACAACATCATTGATTTTAACATCGTATTTTTTTTTCTCAATAACAAATCATACCTTTCAAGGTATATTTCCAACCACTAAAAATATTGCCTTGTTGCCAAGTCACCTACTGTAACTATTCTAGCTAATGTTCAACAACTTCAACTTCAATAATTGTTTTAACATGTGAAAAGTGGATTTAGAGTGAATTTAACAAAATGTTGTCAAATGTTGTGATCAGCTAGGCTATGAATATGGAAGATTGGAAAAAAATTCTCCAAATAAAGTTGTCCTCTAATTATTCGGGTTTTCTTTCCGTCTACTAGCGTGTGACATCAGCCTGCATGACGCTTATCGTGACAGTAATGTAAATGTCACAACACAATAAACGTTGTCTTATATTTTACAGAAAAAAAAATGGCTACATTAACCAATATTTGTATAAAAATATACAGAAGAATTACCTTTACAACTCAAAAGCAAACGGGGTTCAATTATGTAGCCTACTTTACGGTCATGGCAACAATTTAAATACAAAAATCTCAAGTTTTAGCTTTGTTTTCTCTCCCACCTGCATTACATGCAATGTGGTTCGGGGCCAATCGGGCACTACGACAACACCAGTGGCAGGTTCTTAACATTTGTATGATGTGGACGAAGTGATCAGCCCTAACTTTACCATCCAATGGTTATCAATGACAATCATTTAATTCAAATAGTGGTTTCAATTGAAATGGGCGATGATTGATGTAAATAGGCCTACTAAGCATAAGTATTATTAATAATTGATAAATATTCATTCCAATGCGTCATGCAATAACTATAACTATAATCTAGTATGTAGGTGTATAGTATAGCCTAGAGTTATAAGTAGCCTATAAGTAGGCCTACAGTAGGACTGAGTGTACGTGGGTTCAATAAACACAATCTATGGATTTGAAAAATTATCCTTCATAGGCCTAGGACTTTTAAAATATAGCAATCATCCTGGCATCATAACAAACATCATAACAACATATATGAGTCGTAAGGGGTAACTGGCAAGTTAATTTTGTTATGAAGGGAAGTCTACTGCCGGCTTCTGTTCTACGAAGAATGTTGCGTGTGGGGGAAAGGGGTTGTCACAACTTCGATGATTTACAAATAATATATGAAAAACAAGGATAGGCTAGTTCACACCTCGAATGACTTTTGCATTCAGAAAATAGTACTTGTTTTCGGAGACACTAATTATAGTAGTGCCCCAATGGCAAGCCAAACAGCTTATCTAGATTTGGTTGAACCAAAGCATAATTAAAGAACCGGTTCAGAGACAGACAGTAGACCTCAACATTCTCAACTCTATCCAAGCCTTAGCCAGTAATTGCAAAGCTACGCTACTTGTTTAATATAGACTAGTAGCCTAAGTTTAGGCCCCTCCCTCAAAGCATGAGCTTAACAATTAAATTCCAAAATCAAAATAACTTTCTGGTAGGTAACCTATGCACACGTTTCCTGAGAGAACCTTACAGATGCTTGCGTCATAGACGAGGGATCCGTGGCCAGTCAGAGATCGATTTTTGAAAATAAGAGCTTGCTGGTCGGCTAAAAATCACTTGTCTATGACAAAAGCATCTGTAGGCTAAAGTCGTCTCAAGACATGTATAGGCTTACCTACATAGCATACCTTACGAAGATAAAAATGCAATTGTATTTCTTACTTATTTCCAATTATTCACTACAATATGCCTCAATGAAAGACGGTTGGGAGAAAAACACACAGGTCTAAATCATTGGTTGTTGCCAACCAATTCTAAAAATAATTACACAAAACTCAAGATGACTTCAGTTTTTAAAACTAACACAGGCCAGATCTAATCTAGTTGTAGCCATTCCGGTAAACATTTCCAATCTACCCAGATGTCAAAGCTGGGCTTAGGGCCTAGGCCCTACGTCCATCAAAATCATTAGGACCTGCACTGCGATTCTGTAAGATTAACAGACTCATTGTTATCGAGATATCAATTGCGCTCTAGGCCTAGTGGTTAGGGGATACAACAATTAACATAGGCCTAGGCCTAACAAGAATCTTGATATTTTCACAGAATCGAGGCACAGATTTGTTATGTAATCATCATTATCTGCCTTTTAAATTCAAGGAGATTTTATTGTTTCAAACATTTAAGCCTATTGTTATGTGTGGCCTAGACCTAGGTAAGACTAAGAGTATCCCAAAGAGCAAGGATTTTATGTAATTGTATCGGTGGGACTAGCCCCATTTCGCCTTACTGACTTTTACGACTGACAAATCCTACGTCTTATTTCTAGGCCTAGGATACAGGTCCTAATGTAGAGATCCAACTGCTTGCTGAATGTAGGCCTAGGCCTACCAATAATATGAAAAGATATTGTCTCACACTCCAAACCAGCAAAAGCCTAGGCCTAGGCCCTAGTCCTCTTGCCATTGAACTGTAAATTTATGTTATGCACTATGGGCCTAGGCCTAGGCCTGGATCTATAAAAGTGTATGCCTAGCCTAGGCCATGGTATTTATTTTATTTGTATTGACTAGACTGAGCCATCCTCCAAGTACGTAGGTCGAGGCATAGGCCTAGGCCTAGATGTAGCCAAGGCCTAGGCTACCCTAGAATCTCGTGGTCACGCTAGGCCTAGTCTTGGCCTTACGACCAGGCCTAGCCTAGGCCTAAACCTAGGCTAGTATTTTCAGTCCATTTGAAAGCGTTCTGAAAGTGACCGAATTATGTGGCTTGTTCCTAGGTCACAGTCAATCTTTTAACAGAAGGACACATATATCCTACAGACGGGTAATAAGCTATCAACCCTAAGAAAGCTTACCCTAGGCTAGCCTACTTACTTTTCGCCAACTAAATCGTACGTCTAGGCCTAGGCCTAGGCCAGTCATAACGCCTAGGGAAGGCCTAGGCCTAGGCCTATTTATCCTGATGTTTATAGCAAACACTTGATCAGAACCGTACGTACCATATAAACAACTTAATCCAAAAATTATACTATGAACATGAAACACAATTCTTTCCTCATACACGACGTAATACTTGAATTGGGCAAATCAAGAAACATATTATAGGCTACCATCCGTCAGGAATAACATGGCGGATAGAGTTAGGCCTAGATACACTTTAGTCATAAGAAAATGACGAAAGTAATAAATCTAGATCCTGAAAGGGTAAGATGTCATAATCACGAAATAGTACGTAATTTTCCAAACATTTACCTTGCAAAATTCAGGGAGATGGTTTTCTCGAAACGGTGTACTAGAGGAAATAACACCATTCAATTCAGAACCTTTTACTAACGCCATATTTCACCAAGCCGTGGTCACGCAGCAGCGCCATTTGTGATTGGACTACGAACTTTCGAGTTTCGAGTGCTTTGAAAGAACATGTCACTCGTGAGGTGCAGCTCCGACGGCGAAAAACTAAAACTGTGATTGGCCAGCTGATGTTTCAAAACGGCGTACTATTTAACTTTTCTTGCTAGAGATTTTGTTCGAGGTTTGATTAATATGTTTGCTGCAAAAATGATAAAGTCTATTGTGTCTTGCTGCTTCCAGTAAGTCAGTAAGTAACCACGTTTATTTTCTTCGAACGATATTACATTTGCACATAGGCCTATCTATTATCTCATGCGAGATGTGCGAATAGTGGTCGTAAGATTCACTGTTATAGGGTGCACACCAGCTTTAACTGGTGTGTCCCTCTCCAGGTGACTAACTAGGTATATTAGGGTGTTTGGATGGTTGAAGGAATGTCCGAGGTATGTCTGAGCGTCTGAGGGTGGGGTATAATATAGATGCCCACTTAGTAAGTAAGTCTTGGGGGGAGGGTTGCCTCTGCCACCGGGCTATAAGGCCCAGCCGCAGAAGAGAGCGAAGATAGATAGATAGATAGGAAGTTGAGCAGGGGTATAGGCTGCCACTGACTGACTGACAAGTGGGAGACTCATCCCAGTGATATTTTGTACCTGAGGGTTGGACTATCCCATGCCATTTACTAGGCCTAGGCCCTAGTACCTGACTTGTACACTGGCTGGTTGAGGGTCACGGCTCTTGATTTTAAACAGATTTCAGGGAATATACACTTTTATGTTGTATGGGCTCACGAGTGTTAAGCGGTAGCAATTAATAGGGGGCAGGACGGAGTTTTTACATAGGTACATTTTAGGCAATGCCCTCTTAATAAATCTTGGACGCACGGCTATGGGCTGGAAGAAGGGGGGAGGGAGATACTCTGCCACTGGAGAGGTGTGCCGCCACAGAAGAGCTTCAAGAAATAGAAAATGTGTGACCCATATGATAGTATGAATCAATCCCAGCATTCGTGTTTAAGACTGAGAAAAACCTTGGAAAAAACCTTGAGTCAGGACTGCCGGTGACCTGAACCGAACCGGCGACCTCCCGAGTTTGAGTCTCGCGTCTTACCGCTGAGCTACCTCTATCGGTATCAGTGTTGGTTCATTTACGCCTACCATACCAGGTGCATTGCTCTATCTATAGAATATTCTTTCGAAATGATAGTTTCCATAGCGTTCAAATATATAACAAAATACAATAATGTATAAGTAGGAGTTCTTCTTTGAAATCTTGTATATACAGAGTAGAGTTCTGAATTTTGTTTCCCCCTGCACAAATATCAACAAGCAGATACTTTACACTCACTTCCTACAGCAAAACAAATTTTAATTGAAACTGCCCACACTCAAATCCCGTGATTTTGTGGGCTTCCTAGTGTTTTTTGTACTTTTAGATTATATTTAGGTTATGTATTGTTGTTTATATACATTACTTGTTCATATTTTTCTACCAAATAAGAATTGTATCTATGTAAATAGTATGAATAAAATTGAATTGAAACTTGTATGTATGTATTATGTATGTATGTAGCAACACCCGTACATCCACAAACCGTTTCTCCGACTATCAAATTAAGAGAGTAACAATAGCCAGTGTTTATCCTTCCTGTGATGTAACTGTGAACCATGACCTACCTCATCAGCCACCTTCTGCACTAGAGTTATCAACATTCCCACCAAGAGTCTGCCATATTATAGTTACTTGTTTTACCAAATCCTTTGCCATGCATAGATAGATTAGAAATCATTATCCAGGATCATTTTTGATGTTGTTTTCATTATTTCATTTGTATATTAAACATCTACCATATTCTTCATTTAAATGACATAATGTATGGGGTGGTAAGCATATGATGGTTTGGGGGTCAAGTATGTTTTAAAATGTGTTTTACATAATATGATTCACTTGGCGGAGGCATATTTTTAACAACGTAAGAAATTAGCAGTGGTAAAAAATTGGGGGTGCGGATGGGGGTTGGATGGAGCTACAAATTTATTATATGTGCATATGATATGGTCTGGTAGAAAATGTACTCAAGAATAAAGTTGTAATTACTAATTGCCCTGGTTCAAACATTGTGATGGGGGTGGTGAAAGTGGGTGATGTGTATAGGATATATTTACACAAATTTGTTTTGTCTATTTGTATTTTTTACATTTTTAATAAAATAGAGGTAGTGAAGTAGGAGGGGTGAAATGGGGTAAATAATTGTAAACATTAAATACTAGTAGGCATGTGTAAATAATACTTTCTCATAAGAATCACACTGGATAGATTTGTATCCAGTGTGATTTTTATTCAAAACAACTAGGGATGTGCGAGTACTCGATTTCTCGAGCTGTTTCGAGTACTTTTTCAAGCTCGAAGTCGAGTCGAGTAGTAGTTTAGGCTCGAATAAGTTCGAGTTTGGCCTAACCTATGAAAATGACATCGCTCACGCCGATTTCTATCCAGTTTTAAATTGCACAGACAGCACAGCACATTATTAAATTCGTGTTTAATTAACGTCAGTCTTGAATGTTCAGTTGCACTTATCGCCATATTCCGCAAGATATAATATGCATCAATCTAGCTACTATGTAAATACACTGATAATCTATTTCTGTGCATTATTATGTGATTGATTTCCTTTTTTTAACTAAAAATGCAAAAGTAAAAAAAAGCTCGAGCTCGACTCGATACTCGAGTATCTAGAAGACTACTCGACTCGACTTGTAAAAGTGCTACTCGCACACCTCTAAAAACAACTAATTAATTCCCCAACCTAGTATATTGCCTATAAACTTATTTAACAGTTATGGGATTAAAAAGCTTCTCTCATGCAATAACAAGGGAGCCACATTTGTAAATCCAGGCACATATGGCAACCAGTTATCAAGAACGGTGGTAATGTTGTGGTATGGCCAACTTGCTGAAAATTGGGGGTTGAAAACCAGCTAAAAAACAATTGGAAGTTGTTGTAAAGCAATTGTACTCGATTTGGTATGGCTTTATGGGGTATTAAGTATTAACATTTTTAAGTGAAATTTAGCATTTGTCATTCAATTGCCATTGCAATTACTGTATGTAAGTCTTGACACTTGTCAATAATATATATAATTTCTGGAAGTTTCTATTATTGGATGAAAATGTTTGAAAAGTATGCATTCCTTGTTGATGCTTGATGATGCTTTTGTTGCTATAAAATTAGCACAATGATACCGTCAATGTCAATTTTTGACACAACCACTTACGCTAGCAAAATGCCATTTTAACAGTATGCTTATTTAAAACAATTAGGCAAGAAATAAGTTATTATACATTTAATCATAAAAATTTTATTTGAAAACAAGTTGTTACAGAATTTGCTCATACAAAATGAAAGAGTAGGCTTATATTGTATATTATGGAAGATTTAACAATTATTTATAATTTGTAGGGCTGCCCAACGATATCGATAATTCGATACGATATCGATAATAGAAAAATAATTCGATATCGATATAGAATTACTATATCGTACGTTTCGCGATATCGATAAAGTGTCAACTATCGTAAAAAAAAAAGTTTGGCGGTGTTGTGCTTCTGCATCTTTGTGATACATACACTGCAACATTCGCATTGGTACCTACTCGCCCTCATCGCCCGCCGGCCGGGAGTCTGTTGCGCCCGTGCTCGTTCTGCCAGTCTGTCACACTCACGTCACGTCACGCCAATCACAACATCGCTGTTTTGCGGATACATTTTAAATAATAGAACACACAAATTGACGCACATAGTCAAACATTTCGACGTTAAATTATTCATATTAAATTGTTTATAATGAATGGTCTCTGGCTGGTTTCAAACAAAAATTACGATATCAGCGATATCGATACCGAGTTTAGAAAATTCGATATCGCGATACGATATCAATAATTACATCCGCGATATCGATATGAATTTTTTTATCCTTGGGCAGCCTTAATAATTTGATTCCACGTGTGGAGAACGTACATAGGCCTACTGAAAGTTTGAAGGAAATTGGATCAGTATTTCTTCAGAGAAGGTATGTTCAGGAACAACAAAAAGTAAATTAACGTGTTTTATAATGCATTCAACAACAAACCTAGAATTGAGAATATACTACAAAATAAAGAAAATATATAAAAAAGTTTACAATGCATTTCATTAGCATCTTAGAAAAATGTAAAAAAAAATATCAATATGCCTAGTTTATTTTTAGTGCATTGAACAATTCCAACCTAGAATGCAAAAGATATTAGAAAAAGGAAAAATTATACCAATAAGTCTAAACTCACATTATATCTATAGAAAAAAAAACACTGGTTGTTGTTTTATGGGTTAACGGCTTAACGCTCCTTTCAAAAATACTGGATTGCCGATTTTGCACTATCCCTCCCGCTGCATTGAATTCAACAGTTAACCGATGAGTGCATAAGTACTCAATCCAACAAGTGGAGATTGGGCATGCAGCACCTGTTATGGCATACTGTCGTAATTGTTTCTAGCCTTATGGCTGAGAAAGTCTGCTACTGATTGCATGTAGCCGGTCTGAAAAAGAAAAATAAGATTTATTTGCATTAAAAATAAACATCCTGGCTACTAAAGAAATCACAAATGTTGCACAGGCTTACCGATACAATTCCGTTGAAAAGAGATGTATGCTCTTCTATGAAACGTGGGTTGAAGTCTAGAGGTAGTCCATAGTAAACGGGCTGATGTCCAGGATTCTCTGCAAGATAGCGGAATTCCGGAATGTTTGCAGAAGGCTCAGAACTGTTGGTCAATCGCTCAAACTCTTCCCATTGAAATAGAAGAGGTTTTGTTGTTCGGTCAAGGGGACTGACATCTATTATGTTCACTTCTTCCTTCTTCTTCCAAGTCACATCAAATACGTCTAAAATTCATCAGAAAAAGAAAAGTTGAAATAAAAAAATTCCATTGCATTTATTTCTGGTAATTATGACATTGTGTTTATATGGATATCAAATATAGACAATATCAAAAATGTAAAATAAGAGGTAAGAGGCATATGAAATGAGGTATTACTGTCAAATAAAAATAATATATTATTACAATGATAAATATTGTATTATTTGTATTTATTATTACTGTATAGGCGCTCGCGCTATATATAATTATTATAGGTAAGATATAAGAACGGTCCTCGTTTTATTTTAACAATGCACCACCTACTTGGAACCTTGGAGACTAGATCTTGGGAAGCTTTTGTGTTTTTGTTATCAGTTTCAATTGAATTGATCAAGCTTGATAAAAAAAGTCAGATTTTCATCAAGTAAGAATTAAAAAATGTGAACATGATTTTGATTTAAAACTACAGTATTATACACTCTGTACAATGATGGGCTGGGCATACAATGGATTATATTTGAATAGTATAGAGAGTTACATATGCATTGCAGTGTAGTTATTTATTACAGAGATAAATACAATATTCATTGAAAGGAATTGTACACTACAAAATTGTTAGAGGTACCGATATCTATTATGTATAAATATTAGAATGCATTTTTTAAGCCTCTTTAAATCACCCGAGTGGCCTATATGTAATAAATAATAATATTCAATGACTCGTATTATTAAGGAAAACTATGTTTAAGTTTTGGTAAGTGCATATGATGTGAATCCATCTTAAGTCTGTAAATCTGTGCCATGCAGTCAATGGTGTTGCAGCTTGCTAGCTTGCAAGTGAAATTACTATGATAATTAAATATGTATGTAGGTACATGATATTGTTCATGTACCTAGTTTGTAAGTAAAATATACACATATAATGTAATAGTCGATTGTTTATACCTAATTTATACCTAGTTTGTAAGTAAAATGTACATGGTATCTAAATCTTATATTGTACCTATATCATTAATGATGAGGCTAATGTGGATGGTCGTACTAGCCCTCTCAACGTTTTGATATACACTAGCTTCAAATAAATTACAATTACAATTACAATTTTACAATACCTATATAACAACATCTATACCTCAAAAGTAATATTAGTACTCGCTTGCGACGACCAAAAATTAAAAATGATAATTCGAGGGAAAACTTTTACTTTAATTGTGCAGCAGTTAATCAATAGAAGAATGATCAATGAAAGAATACTTAGATTACCATAAAATCGGAACCTATAAAAATAATTATGCAAAGCGGAATATGATGTATGGAGCAACAATGAATAGCAGTAATACCAGGCCTGTGCAAATATTCCAATTTCGAATAATATTCGCAAATAATTAGTAACCTTTATTCGATTCGAAATTCGAATAGAAACTATTCGAAATTCGGACTATTTTGAGTCCAGCACTCACTAGTAGGACGTGTATTAAAAAGACCGCCAAAAGTACAAGAAGTTTGAATTTTCACCGCTAAAGAGCAGATCTTGAAAAGTGTAAGAGGTTTACAGTTTCGTCGACAGAGCGCATGGGTATCAAACGAAAAATTTTCTTCTGACTTTAATGTGACTACAACAAAACGATTGACAACACTGTGCGGCGTCCGCGTGAGCGATGTTTTGAAGAATCTAGGTGCCTGAGAAAGCCTGAGATCTGAGCTCGCTACTGGCGATTTTTGTTGTTGTATGACATAAACAATGGAACTGGAAGACGGGGACTCGGATGAAGACGCGATTGCAAGGCTTTGGCAAAGAAATTCAAACCTCTTTTGGCAGACAAAATTTCTGCCAAGTGCAAAACTTGTGGAAAGCATCTGAAGATGCCATAAGGGCCTAAGCCTAGATAATATTCTAGTGTTTTCACTTTACAGTTTATAACTTTATACCTATACGATAGGCCTAGGCTTTGGTTCTACTGAGTTTAGTTACATTGGGTTGGGCCTATCATTTATCCTTGTGGATTGGCTAGGCTTAGGCCTATGGTCTAGGCCTAGGCTAGGGCTTCATATCAAGTAAGACTTGTCGTGATTGTGGTAGGGCCTAGGTCTATCAAGGCTATGCAAAAAATATGTGCCCCCAACATCATAGGCATTATGTTCATCCAGTCCTAGGCATATCAAGGCCTCCCTGGCTCACAACCATCTTGTGACATTAGCTTAGGCTTAGCCTAGGCCTAGGCTAATGTTACTGTAATCAGGGCTGTAGTCGGGCCTGGACGGGCCTGGGCGCCGCCCAGGCTAGTGTTTTTCAGCCTGGGCTTAGCCCAGCCACACTTTTGTCTTTGCGACCTAGACGCGCTCAGGCTTATTAATGAAAATCGGCAGATTTGGGGTGTCTCGTCCTGGAATTTGAAGTTCGAAAGTATGGTTGCTGAGCCCGAGGAAAGACAGACAGACTTATTCCGCTCGGGCGATTTGCAACCTAGGCGCTGGGACTAGTCGCCTGACTGCAGTCGGAACCAAATACCAACCCTTGCCATGCCAAAGATTACAGATACATACAGTAATCTTTGCCCACGCCCAGCTTAAAATCCCTATAGACATTTTTGCTTCACAATAATTGTGATGTTTCGAGAAACGAAATGCGTGGTGGTCCCTAAAACTTTGTTCTTGTTGGAACAACTCAGTTGTTGACTGTTCGTGGTCGAGGACACAGGTCAAAATCTGTATCATTTGTTAGTTTGTCGTTAGTAAAAGTTGCGAGTGTACTATAAGTGTGTGCCAGCTTACTGTCTAGTTTTAAATGTAATTAACTATAAGTTCATTGTGTGTCGTATCGTATTGTTTAAAAATTATGTTTTCTAAACCCAAACGAAAGGGGGAAGAAACTGACACCAGTAAAATAACGTCATATTTTGTGCGGCCTAAGAAAGTGTGTGTGTCTGGTGGTGAACAATGTAATAATATAAATACCAGCCCTCTGAAGGCAAATTCATCGAATGCAAATTCAAGTGTTGTTATATTGGAAGAAAAAACGAGTCCTGTTTGCCCTGACGTTTGGACCGGCGAACAATGGGCTGAACGAAGGGAAAAACACAAGTGGCTGGATGCGAAGGGAGGATTCTTGGGATGTGTCAGCTGTTCAGAGGTAAAATTAAAATCTGTCAAATCCAGTAATGAATGGGTCCAATACACCGTTACATATAATGGCACCGACTATGTTCAAAAGCTTAAATCTCTCCGATCTAAAATCTCCTATCTGGGATCTAAAATCCACAAAATATAAATCCATTAGAAATGTTTGGTTATAATTTTGTCTTTTAAACAAAGTAGTTCCACTGTGACTGTATGTGGGCATTGCTGCTGCCCCCCCCCCCCCCCCCCCCCCTCCTCCGCAAACAAGGCGCCCAGGCTGATATTAATTTACGACTACACCCCTGACTGTAATGTATGTTGGTATTGCTGGCACCCGGTTGTGTAACGGTTGCCAGCCCTGCCCAGCGAGAGGGCGTTGTCAAGGGGGCGTCTTCCCCCGTCGCACTCGCTGAGCTGAGCAAGCCTGTCAGTGTTGTATTGTCAGGGCATCGTTATGGTCGTGTTGCAATCAATTAACGGTTCCCTGAACCATGGGCCTATGACTATTCATTCCAACCCATGGAAACACCACACATGGCGACGAGGATATATAGGCTTAATTCAAGTAAGCAGGCACTCAAATTCGAGTAAGGCAAGGGAAGCCAAGTGACAGTTCCAGTGGACGTGCTTCACCCAAGGTCAACATGGCGACAATCGGCAATATTGGATCATTCGATTCGGGGGAAGAGACGTGGGCGTGGCATTCATATATTGAAAGGTTTAAAAATTTCTTCAAATGTAACGAGTTGGCAAATACTTTACGTTCAAGTATGTTGTTAACTGTAATTGGGGTGAAAACTTATCACCTACTCAAAGAACTTTGTGAGCCGGATTGTCCGTCCGACAAAACGTATGAGCAACTAATCAAGATGGTTGGGGATCATTTGCATCCAAAACCTTCGCGTATTGCGGAGCGGTACAAGTTCCATAACTGTGTGCAGTAAGAACACGAAACGATCGCAGAATTTGTAGCCAGGCTAAAAGGGCTGACAACTCATTGTGTCTTTGGGGCCAATCTAACTGAAGCCTTGAGAGACAGATTCAATTGCGGGTTACGAAATGATCGAATTCGAGAGCGTCTGTTGGAAAAGGGCGACCCAACTTTCAACGAGGCTTTGAAGATCGCTACGTCCTTGGAAGCAGCGCGGAAAGATGCGCCAGCGTTGGGGAGGGAGTGGTCCATGCAACATATGCAAGGTCACCAGAGTACTACATACCAAGGTCGCCGACGACAGCAACAAGCGTGCTCAAGTCAACAACAACAAGTGGCTCAAACCAGTGCTTCAACCGACGGGGGTAATAATTATAAGTGTTACTCGTGTGGTAGTGCAAATCATTTATGTACGTGCAAACTGTAAGTACAAACATTACCATTGTAATTCATGTGGAAAAAAGGTCACTTGAGCAAAATCTGCAGATCTGATAATGTTTCAAAGACTAGTGTTTCAACTACCACTGAGGTAGTTAAAAGGCCTAAGCATAAAGGCCAAATTAGGCCTAGGTCATAAATTCATGACTGATGCAGAGAGACCTCATAATCCTTCTTCTGGTAGTGAGACTAAAGGCCCGTTCAGAACCAATTAGCGTACGTAACTTATGAAAATTACGAAGTTGGTCCAATGCAGTTCATATGCCAATGTTCACATAGAAATTCGCGAAATTATCGCTACACGTAATTATCGAAAAGTTGAACCAACTTCAACTTTTCAGCTAATTTCAGTAATTTTGTAAATTGTGCGCATGCGCACAAAACCAAATACACATATTTTGAGTTTGTTTGCGGGTTTTAAGAAAGCTGTTGAGGTTATAATGGACGAATCACTTTTTCATTAATTTGTGCAAAGTTCAGAACATTTTGTACGATAATAGAAGGTCGGATTATCGCGGAAAGTGCATTCACATCTGATTGGTTTAGGTTCATTTGTGAAATTTCATTCTGAACACCTACATCAATTTCTAAAATTTGTACGCGTTAATTTTCGCACGCTAAATGGTTGTGAACGACGCTTAACAGCAGCGATGAAAGTAGCATGTTTCATTTAGCAATGGGGGAGCCAATTCAATGTAACAAAATGGTAGATTTTAAAGATAGTCCTTTAATGGCCAAAGTTATTGTAGAAGGTAATGGAACTCAACAGAACTAGATACAGGTTTGGTTGTTTCAGCTATTTCTAGTGAATGTTATAAAAAGCAATTTAGTACAAAGACATTGCTCAGTACCGATTTAATTTTACGTTCCTATACAGGTGAAAGAATAGTGCCTGAAGGGGTACTAAAGGTACATGTTAACAAAAAAGGAGTGAAAGATACAAAGATGTTAGATATATATGTCATTCCTAGTGGAGGTCCACCATTAATGGGTAGGGAATGGATAACGGAGTTAAACGTTCAACTAAATTGTGAAGTTCCATTCCAGTTTGCTATGGTGGAACCAAAACTAGAGGAGTTAATTTCAGAATTTCCTGAAGTATTTTTTGAAGGTCTTGGTACTTATTCTAATGGTACAGGAAAATTGTATTTAAAAGAAAACAGTAAACCCAAATTTTGTAATGCTAGACATCTTCCCTTCTCTTTAAAGCCTAAAGTGAAAGAGGAATTCGAACGTCTAGAAAAACTGGGAGTAATTTCGCCAGTCACTCACTCAGAATGGGCCACGCCTATTGTTCCAGTGATTAAAAAAGGGGGCAGAGTTAGGATTTGTGGTGATTATAAAATAACATTAAATCCTTCTCTCAATGTAGATGGATACCCCGTACCAAAAAAAGACCGAGTTATTTGCTAACCTTGCAGGAGGGAAACATTTTAGTAAGATTGATCTCTCGCAGGCGTATCAGCAAATTGTCTTGGACGAACAATCAAAGAAATATGTCATCATTAACACCCATAAGGGTTTTTTTACATTCAATCGTATTCCATATGGAGTTGCTTCTGCTCCTGGTTTATTCCAGCGTTTGATGGAACAGACATTGCAAGGTCTTAAAGGAGTAGTAATTTTCTTAGATGATATTCTGATCACCGGAAGAAGTATCAGGTAACATCTTAAAAGGTTAAGAGCTGTGCTCCAACAGTTGAAAGAAAATTGTTTTCGAGTAAAACGTGATAAATGCCAATTTTTCAGAGAATCAGTGTCATATCTAGGTCATATCATAGATCGCGAAGGGCTACATACTGATTCCGAGAAAATCGAAGCCATTCTGAGAGCACCCTATCCTAACGATGTTACGCAGTTAAGAGCAACGCTAGGTTTAGTTAACTACTATGGGAAATTTATTCCTAGATTAGCGTCAATATTAAAACCGCTATATCAACTCTTAGAAGTAGATCGTGAATTCCAGTTCAATAATTCTTGCAAAGAGGCTTTTGATAAAGTGAAACAGTTTTTAGCTTCATCGACCGTCTTAACTCACTACGACTCGACGAAACCATTAAAATTACATAGTAACAGATGCGAGTTCTTATGGATTAGGCGCAGTCATATTACACTTGAGACCGAACGGAATGGAAAAACCTATTGCGTACGCGTCGCATACACTCAATAAGCATGAAAGGGGTTATTCACAGCTAGATCGGGAAGCCTTGGGAATCTACTGGGGAGTGAAGAAATTTTATCAATATCTATTTGGACGTAGGTTCATTCTAGAAACTGATCATATGCCATTGACAACAATATTTGGTCCAAAACGTGGAATTCCCACTATGGCCGCAAGTCGATTGCAGAGATATGCTTCGTTCTTGGCCGGGTTTGATTATGAAATAAAGTTTGTAAAGTCAGCAGACAATCTTGCAGATGCTTTTTCTAGAATTCCATTAGAACTTTCTTCTAAACATTCGGATGATAAGGTAGAAATTTCAATTTACATTATGTTGATGTAAACAACTTTCCTGTTAACAGCAAACAAATTGCTAAGGAAACAAAAAAAGATCCAGTGTTAAAACAAGTGTCCATCTATGTCATGCAAGGTTGGCCTTCCGATTCCAAACAATTGGACGAGGAATTTAAACCATTCTTCAATAAGGGTTTTGAACTATCCATTGAACAAGGTTGTTTACTATGAGGTTTTCGTGTTGTAATACCCATGTTGTTCAGAAAGCAAATGCTAGAGGAAAGTCACTTAGGTATTGTAAAGATGAAGTCTATGGCTCGTTCATATATTTGGTGGCCCAACATAGATAAAGACATAGAAAACATGGCAGCTAATTGTAGTCATTGTCTAATAAACAGGAGAAATCCTACAAAAGTGTACTACATGTGTGGGAATACCCATCCAAACCATTTGATCGTGTTCATTTAGACTTTTTAGGACCTGTTGAAGGTAAAATGTATTTACTATTGACCGATGCATTCTCCAAATGGCTTGAAGCATTTGAGGTATCATCTACCTCAGCTGCACAAACGATTAGTAAACTACGAGGTTTGTTTTGCACAGTTTGGCATTCCTGTTCAGATCGTAACAGATAATGGCCCACCTTTTACCTCGAGTGAATTTCAAACATTTGTGAAAATGAATGGCATTAAACACACATTCAGTCCGCCTTACCATCCATCATCTAATGGTTTAGCGGAGAATCATGTCAAAACTTTTAAGCATAAGGTTAAAACAGCTAGGCCTATCAGAAGTGGAAAAGATTTTCATCTAGCAGTCAGTAAATTGTTGCTGGACTACAGAAATACAGTTCATTGTACCACTAATGAGTCCTGCAAAACTGTTTCTTGGTAGAACATTACGCACACGACTAGATTGTGTACGTCCAAGTGTTCAAACGTATGTTCATAACAAGCAACAGAAACAAAAGAACTATTTTCCTGGTTCACGTGAAATTCAGTTTGTACCCAATCAGAAAGTTTTAGTCAAAGATTACAGAGGGGGAAAAGTGAACTGGATTCTGGGAACCATTAATCAATGTTTAGGACCTGTTACATATGAAGTAATAATTGATGGCAAAAAGGTATGGAAAAGACATGTTGATCAATTATTACAGTGGAAGGGTTCTAATGTGCAAGTTGTAAAGGATTTGTTACATAAAGAAGAGCTAATGCCAAATGTTACTTTTGATGAGCCTGATGTATCAGAAACTAATAATGTCACAGAACCAGTAAGGGATACGTCTCCTCAAACCATTGTAAACCACAAGGCTTCATTGCCTGAGGTAATAGTTAGCGGTACCACAAAGGAGTTATCTCCTAAGGTAGACGAAGGATGACCAGTACAAGAACGGAAACCAAAGAAGGTGTTCGATTTATAATTCTTTCAGTTCTTATTCTAATTGAATCATTATTTCTGTATCATTATGTTAGTATTTTGTGTCAATTAAGTACCACCAATTGTGGTAATGGTTATTCTTAATTTGTACATGTATTGAAGGCATTACTGTACCCTTGAAATTGTGGTGAGCAAATTGTAATGTACCGGTATGTTGGTATTGCTGGCACCCGGTTGTGTAACGGTTGCCAGCCCTGCCCAGCGAGAGGGCGTTGTCAAGGGGGCGTCTTGCCCCGTCGCACTCGCTGAGCTGAGCAAGCCTGTCAGTGTTGTATTGTCAGGGTATCGTTATGGTCGTGTTGCAATAAATTAACGGTTCTCTAAACCATGGGCCCATGACTATTCATTCCAACCCATGGAAACACCACAGTTACTTTATTATTTATTGTTTGATATATTTTTATTTTTTAACATAATTTTTGAAGGGAGGACTAGGCCCTACAAAGACAAACATACCTATTACAAAGTGCTATTTTTGTTTTAATATTTGTGATATTGTACTTGTAAGTCTTCAAAGTGCAAACATATAATTTTATTTTAAATACTGTGTAAACAATAAACGTGCAAGGTAACACAAATTAATTAAAGTACCGAATTAAGAAATACTGTTTTTCACGTAATTATTCTTAACTATTCGTGGATAAAATTATTCGATATTCGAACTTTTTTCGTTTGAATCTTTGAAATTTGATTCGAAGTAAAAAATCACTATTTGCACATGCCTAAGTAATACTATAGGCCTACATCAAATATGGCCAATAAATGATGTTAAAAGACATTACAATAATAATGAGTTTAACTGAGCCCATACTCACAATCTGAAAGATGAAAGTTGCCCCTGAGTTTCTCTTTGTAGAATTGTTTTATGTCTTCAATAATATCAAATTTCGCATCAGTAATGTATGGATATGATCTTCTTATGTCTCGCTGCGAAATTGCTACACAGAAACAAGAACAGTTAGCATAGAATAGGATGAATGTGATCTTCTTACACCTTGTTGGTAAATTGATCTATAATACCCATAGCTTCAAGAATCACATTAAACTTGACACTAGAAGGGAATTAAAGATATTTAAGGTACGACACTCACCAACTAGCTCATTTTTGTACACGAAACACCTGTATTCACTCCCTGGATCGATATCGTTCCAGCGTTTTAGGACCATAACATACTTGTTGACCGACTGTGGACTTTTGAATTCATATGAAATGTCATTGTCAATTCTTTCAGAACTCTTCAGTAGGAGATAGATGTCCTCGAGCGAACTGCACTTCAACGTTTTGTCCGCCAGTATCCATGAGGCATCAAATGGAGCACTCCAATTCAGCTTGATAAAAACAGATCCTCCAAGTTCATTTATTGCATTTGTTAGCTGCTTGCTGAAATGCGGGAACGTCGGTTGCTGAAAGAGAACAATTAGGTTTCCATTGTAAAAGATGTAATGTTAACAACAAAATTCATTCATAATACAACTGGTGGTTAAAAGGTGGTTTGTAAGACCTTAAAAACTAAAAACGCTGAACACGTGACAGATATATGACATTGGTTAAGTAATAGCACTTAGGCCCTACTTCTATCTCGTGCGTATCCACTTGAGATGCATCCCAGTCCGTGTCACTGTCTCCAATTGATTGCTGCTCTGGACTTCTTTCAATGACTGCTTCTCGAGGCAGGACTATTCCGTCACCACGCAAATATGCAAGAACGTCTTCTGGGATCTGGATTACTACCGATTCATCAATCAGATCCTTGAAGTTACGATACCAGTTTTGAAACGAGCACCTTTCCTTAGCGTCAATTATAATCATCGCAACTGCAAACAGAATACTGTACATCAAAACACTCACATTAGCATGAATAGAAAACCTGATCAGAATAGGTCTATAACCATTCATTTCCACTCTATAATAGTTTTACAAATTTTGCAAATTGTGCAAAGTAAGGATAGATCAATCAAACGAGAAAAAGTTTAAACATTTAGAGGTTGGTTGGTAGAGATTCTTTAACACATTTTTTTTTTTTTATCTCGGGCAATCATAGCTTAGCCAAAAGCCTAAGTTAGTTAAGCAACAGGCTGGGAAAAAGCAGTTAGGCCTACAAGAACATAAAACGAGGTATGATCAACAATTCAACATGATTCCACAATGGTCCCTTACTAATGTAATGTAGGTGTAGGCCTAATGTAATGTAATGTAATGTAATGTAATGTGACAATGTAATGTAATGTAATGTAATGTACTTTATTTATTAGCTTAACAGCTATTTTGATGACAACATGCAACAAAAGAAAGTTTATACACACGTATAACATTCACACACTCACAGATTCAGGCTAGGCCTATAGACAGGAAATAAGGATAGTCAGACCTCAATTACAAACCTGATGTTTGCATGCAGCATGTGGCTAATTTTATTTAACAAAAGTTTGGCAAAACTCTCAAGTTGTAGGGGCCAAACTGTCAATTACCAAAAGTGTTGAATTTTCGATAATGACCAAAATGCAGTATCTAGCTATTACATAATACGAGAGACCGACGGTTTTAATTGAGCCGACTTCGATCCATGGGCAAAACCGATTCGCTCATTGCGTGCATGTAAATTTAGCTCAGAACTGGACGCTTTTGTTTCAGTTGCTTTTTCACTGGAGAAGGCATTACGGTCTTCCCTTCTTGCTTCTTGTGCCTGTCTCACATTATCATAGTCTTGTAAATCGTCTAGTTTCAGCTCAATGCGAGTGGGGTTACGCCGAATCATTGTCTTGTAAGCATGAGTTGTAGGCTTTTCTGGTTGAGATTGCTGTTTTAGACCTGTTATAGAATATAAAATGTCAACAAAATTCTCATTCTTATGAGCTACAAAACAAGGATATTTAAATTACATAGTAGGTTGAAAATGTTTTTAGGGCTGCTATCTATGACCACAATGATTTCAAAATTAAGTTATTACTATTAGCCTACATTGGCTTGAGCCACCTTTCCGCCCATGGCTACAAGTAGAAAATAGCTTTTGAGGCACTAAGTTTTAGTGGCCATTAAGGCCATTAAGTAATTGAATGCCAATTTATGGGGGTGAAATGGGTTTTTCTCCCAGGCCAGAAAGCAAAAAACCAAGGATGCTGATAGAGATGATGAATGGGTGATTACGAAGATGAAAAGTGACACGTTGTGAAGAAGACCATTTCATGGTCTTCTTCTGTTCTTTTCGATACAAGTTATTGACTGCTCTACCGGATGTGTTGCAATCCTAACTAACTAGACGCATGCACAAGTTGAGTGTACCCGTGGAATGTGCATGTGTCAGGATTTCAACACTTTGTCGGGAGCGGGCAACGAACGGGTATCGTGAAGAACACCTGAGTCAGGTGGATTTGGTTTTGTTGAATGGAGACGGGTTTGACTCGGGGAAGAGGTTGGACTGTCGGAGAAGAGACTAGAGCGGGTGCGTGTAGGAGAAGGAAGACAACGAGGACTTGACCGGGGATCCGACCGAGGGGCGAACCAGGACCAGTGGATTGGCAGGGTTGCTGTACCAAGCCGTCATAAAGGGGTAGGATGAAGTTCTGTAAGATATTGTTTTATTAAAACTAAGTCGAACCCGCGCACGCATACTCGTGATGCAACAGTTTACGGGATGACCGAGTAGGGTGGAAATTTAAGGTAAAATAAACGTAACCTTCGTTATTGAATTTGGTATATTGAATAGTGTTAACCCTGCATCGATCCATGACCCACAAAAAACCCGATCCTGGTCAAGATTAGGGGAAAACTGGGTCCCGTAGCTTGACATCAGCTACGCTCCCCAAGCCAATCAAGGCAACAACATCTGTCTTGGGGCTCAGTCAACCCCTTTTCTTCACATGGTGGAGGTCGCCGGTTTTGTAGGGTTGTAATACCATAGGTATAATGGGTTTATGCAGGTGTGATTACAAAATTATGGTTGTAGGAACGGGTTACGCGTTTTGGTAAATGTACTGCTCGAAATTGAGTGCTCGAAATTGAGATGTTGTATTTTTGGGTCAGACACTGTTGCGAGGGTGCGTGGGTTGCGAGGTTATTATTATTGGTCAAGAATTAGCACGTGGTGTGATGGTTTGGTTATGGTGAATGTGTTATGTGCCACGTTGTTTTTTTTTATTTGTTGTATTTTAATAAGGCTATGCATTGCGTTGAAGGTGTCTTGACGTCTTCGATGGGGTGTAAAGACACGTGTGGTGTTGTAGTCAGTTGTGTAGTTAGTTGTGCATTATAGGCGATGTAAGATGTAATGATGGTCTCCGTTTACACTGAAAGGGTGTGTTGTACACTGAATGTAGGGGTTTACACCCTGAATGCCTCTTGGGGCCAGTGTATGATCACCTGGAAGGTGTGGACGGGGAACGTCGGGTCGTCGGTTCGATTCCTGGGTGGATGCAGCAGTGTACTTGTAGTGTATATACGTTGTGTAGTTCAACCGTGTATTCCTTCTTAACCGCCTTGCTGTGCTAGTTTAGGGAGAGCGTACGATTAGTTTATACTGTATTCTTAGCAATAGGATAGTAATTATTATTATTATATATACGTACTAATTTGAGTGTTGTTTATTTGTCTGTATATTTTGTGTACTACTTTATTATTTAGGTACTGTAATTTCTTTTTATTATGTCGGTTCATGCACGTGGAATTGTCCGTGCCCGAGATTAGTACATCCTAAGACGAACGGATGTGAACTTCGGACTGAAGTGATGAATCGACGTTTCTTACGTGAATTGTGCGTGTGGTTGAATGAAAGGTTATCGCCCGAGGTAGCGGGGATAATCGCGTTGTTGATGTATGAGGTGAGATGCAGTTATGGAGATAACTTTTTTTCTGGTGACTTTATGGTCACAATGATTGGTTATTGATATCATACTATTATGAAATTGAGATGCAGTTATGGAGATAACTTTTATTCTGGTGACTTTATGGTCACAATGATTGGTTGTTCGTGTCATACGATGTGGATGTATGAAATTGAGATGCGGTTATTGAGGTACCGGTAACTTTTATTCGGTGACTTTATGGTCACAATAATTGATTATTGGGGTCGTGTGATATGGACATATGGAATTGGGATGTAGTTATACTTGGATAACTATTATTCGGTGACTTTATGGTCACAATTATTGAATATTGAGGTCGTTATGCGATGTGATTGTGCGAGATGATTTCGTTGATTTGACTATCTGGTGACTTTATGGTCACAATATTGCTGGTGTCGTTGATGGTTGATGTTTGGTGGATTTTGGTAAAAAAATTGTTGTTCCTCATTGTTTTTGTTTTTGAGGTAATTGCTTTGGACATGAGTGATCTCATGATTTGTGAAGATTAATTGGATCTGCTTGTTGGCAGATTTTTGTTCGTTTCTAAGATATGGAAACATGTCATGGATTTGTGCGGTGGAATGCTGACGACGACTTTTTGGGCGTTGTATGGCCGATACTTGACGTTGGCAAAAAGGGAGAGCGATCTATACTCCGTTCACGCTAGCCTGTTTTATACGGTTCCCTTAGTCGGATATATGTTGTGTAATGGGCGGTCGCCCTGACATTACGTATTAGGTGTTTATGTCATCTTGGGCTTGTGCAGCGTAGAGGGTACGATGGAATGTTCTTGTTGGTTATATTAAATTTTAGATTTACTTTACGTTTAAGATAAACTTATGGCCTTCAGCTTGACTGATTTACTCCTTGCAAGGTTTGTTTAGTACTTTATTTATGTGCTATCGATGGCCCTTAGGTTAGGAAGTACATTTAGGGTGCGTTTGGACATTCCATCGGTACGGTTTTGCTGGAGTTCTGCGAGTGAATTTGGAATTTATTTTTATGATGGTGGCCAAGGCATCCGTGTTTCATGTTTCGTGAGATGGAGTATAGGTGATTACTCTCGCTTGTCAGCGTATACTTAAGTTTGTTTTGCTGTAATGCCGAAAATGTATGCTGTAAGATGCTGGTGGGAAGACGAAACGAGAACGATTATCTGATTTGTTTTCGGTGCATTGTCCTGTTGAAATGATGACAATGATGATGATGATGATTTTGATTTCGATTGATTTTGATTGATTTTGGTGGTGTGAAGATTGAGATGTTTACAGTTTAAAGTATTGTTTCAATAGTTTTGTTTTGGGTTCTGTGAATTTTAGTTACGTTTGACGGTAGGAAATACATGGTTTTAGTTGTAAAGAACGTTGTCATAGTACTTGTTAGTAAATGCATTTTCGTTTGAATTTTGTTTTTTCGCGGTTATGAATAATCTATTTTTGTTAAGATTTACTCTGTAAGATGATTTGTTTTGTTAAATTTCCGTTACTGAACAAATTAAGATTTAATTATAATAATATTTGTTACTTAGTCGTTGATTGATGTTTTAAAATTATTGGTTTTCTTCGCAACTATTTCCATGTGTCTCTAAATGTCAGCTGTCAGTGTCAGCTGTGTTTGTAACACGTGCGTAGCCTCGTGGCTCTGTCTGGCGTCAGCGGAATTTGCTGGATACGAGTGTGTAACCTTGACTGGTGACTGGCGCAAGATTGTTATATGTTACAGGCACAGTCCACTAACACGCTGACGTTTCAACTTGACGCAGTACATGCCTGCGAATCGAGCCGTCACCAGGGAATTGCCAGGGCGAGCTCACTTGTAACCACGAGGGTTACGGTTTTTTTGGGTCAAGATTGACGTTCAGACAAAACAACAACAAAATGAAATTATTATAGTTTTGGTTTGTACAAAGACTCGTTAGGTAGGACATTTTCTTTGTTTTATGTTGGTATTATAACACACAGGCAATTTTAAATATGCTCTTGTTTTTCTCTTTGGTTTTACGCCTGTGTGCAAGCTGGTTAGCGTTTTCAAGGGCGTTTGTTGCCGTTAGGATTTCTGCCCTTCAGGTGAAACTTCTATAGGACGAGTTTTTGTTTTTCATTTAGGGTTTTAGCGGCCTGTAAGAGTCGGACGTAAATTGTTGCATTGTGGGTACGGTGTGTTAAGGTAATGCGTTTATAGGATAGGTTTGGTACGGTGATTGGGTTATGATACTGGTCCAGGAAGCTTGAAGATGCTGCTTGAAGACGCGAAGATCAACATGCAAGACCGAGACTGTACGATACCAAGTTCAACTATTAACAATGAAACTACTGAAAACTGATTGAGGATACTTTTGCCTGATGTACTTGCCGGGTTGAAGAAAATGTTGATGGATGCGAATAGAAGAGGTGCCCGAAGTATGAAGAGGATTCTGCCGCAAGGAGTGCGTGGGCATTCGAACGATGAGGTCATCGTTCATTGGGGGGCCGGGCATGTGAAGAAGACCATTTTATGGTCTTCTTCTGTTCTTTTCGATACAAGTTATTGACTGCTCTACCGGATGTGTTGCAATCCTAACTGGACGCATGCACAAGTTGAGTGTACCCGTGGAATGTGCATGTGTCAGGATTTCAACACTTTGTCGGGAGCGAGCAACGAACGGGTATCGTGAAGAACACCGGAGTCAGGTAGATTTGGTTTTGTTGAATGGACAACGGTGAGACGGGTTTGACTCGGGGAAGAGGTTGGACTGTCGGAGAAGAGACTAGAGCGGGTGCGTGTAGGAGAAGGAAGACAACGAGGACTTGACCGGGGATCCGACCGAGGGGCGAACCAGGACCAGTGGATTGGCAGGGTTGCTGTACCAAGCCGTCATAAAGGGGTAGGATGAAGTTCTGTAAGATATTGTTTTATTAAAACTAAGTCGAACCCACGCACGCATACTCGTGATGCAACAGTTTACGGGATGACCGAGTAGGGTGGAAATTTAAGGTAAAATAAACGTAACCTTCGTTATTGAATTTGGTATATTGAATAGTGTTAACCCTGCATCGATCCATGACCCACAAAAAACCCGATCCTGGTCAAGATTAGGGGAAAACTGGGTCCCGTAGCTTGACATCAGCTACGCTCCCCAAGCCAATCAAGGCAACAACATCTGTCTTGGGGCTCAGTCAACCCCTTTTCTTCCTTCACTTCACAACATCCATGCCCAAGCCAGGATTCGAACCTGGAATGCAGGGACGTGGTTTACTAGACTAACGCCTAATCAACCACGGACAACAACTGTGCTGCCCTATATCTTATGACAGAACAGTTCTTGTATTATGACTTACTACTTTAAATAACATTGATAAACACACACATGCACATACACCAACCCACCCTTCCGAAAGCATGAAGACTTTTGAGCCCTTAGAAATCGGCATAAAGCAATGCTAGACTACGAGCAGTTTGTGAGTGACTCAATCCTTGCTGAAAAATCAAATGCAGGATTTACGTTGCAAAAGTGGGTAAGATACTGCATGTTTCTCTTGGCAGTAGTCAAAGTCATCACTTATAAATAAACAAAATGACACAGTGCTTGCTCTCGGTGGCACTCAATCAAAAAATAATTTTGCCTAAAAACATGTTTTGTAATGCATGCTATCACAAACAATTATGCACCGAAATATAAAAAAAACTGTCGATTCATCAAGATTTGATGTGCTTGGTTTCTTTTCTTAAAAGCTGCGATAACACTGTCTAGGCTACCCATACAAAAGGTAAGGGCATTTGCCGACAGGCTGAAGCCCAAACCCAGGTCGATGGAGGAGGTGAAAGGCGACGGTCTAGAGGAAGGGAGGGTGACAGAGGAGAAGGAAGCAAGAAAACCAGGGAGGAATAAGAGAAGAAAAGTGGATGATGGAGGAAGGGACGAAGGAAGAAAAAGAGGAAAGGAAGGATAGAGGAAGAAGAGTGACTCTTGCCACCGGCATACAGCCAACAGCGAGGGAGGATAAACAACAACAACATACCAGTACTGGCAGTGGCATAGGCCTAGGCTACTTAGGAGGAGAGGGGGATTGAACCCTCCCCCCTACACCAGAAACTAAGCTGTAGCCTACATCAAGGAGGATAGTTTTTACTCAGCCTAGTTTGTTGGGTGAGCCAACCTCCTGGAAAAATGTAATGAAAGAGGTAGGCGCTAATATCTCGAGTCCGCTATGAACAAAAATGTGACTCGAGCTCACTTGCACTTCCGATTGCTAGTGGAAACCCCGCCGAAATTTAAATTAAGTTTGTGTTCAAGTTTTGACAGGTATTTAGGCCTGCAATTGGCACAAAGGTAGAATTGTCTAGGCCAGGCATAGGCCTATGCATGCATCCTAGGCCCTAGGCTAGGCCTAGGCCTAGCCTGGTATTTGTAGCTCCAAGAATAACAATGCTACCTAGTCCATAAAGAAAAGACGCAATGCTTACATTTGTAGGCCTAGCCTACTCTACTTACAATTACACCTACGCCCAAGGATTGTAGCGTACGTGCTAGTTACAAATTGAAGTCAAAACAGAGAACTGGCCGAGAAAATGTCATACGGCGTGACAAGACAACTGTATGCTAAACCATGGCTAAACTGAGAAACGCAGTTATGACAAGTAAAGGACAAATGTTTGAAACAGGCGTGGCGTAAACCTGTCGTGACACTCCAAGCGGCATTAGAGCCAAACTCCACAGCGTGCTACGATGGTGGCTCACTCTGTTTAATTGGGTGGTTGTACTAATTTTATTTTGGGTATTTCTATTGTAGTTTACCATCAACGTTACGCCGAGCCGAAAATCAACTTGTTCCAAAATGGAGGCTGAAAAAGTTTATTGTTTGTGTCGCCAGCCCAATGATATTAAACGTAATATGATCGAGTGTGATTATTGTGAAGATTGGTTCCATCCTAGGTAAAATAGATCACTTTATTCATATTTAATACATAGATCACCGTAGATAATTTGTATTGTTCATGTAAACATCTTAAAAAGTTAACCCTGCCAAAAGGAACACCCATGTTTTGTTTTGATGGACATAACCCTAAACATGTTGTTTTCTTTTCCTTTGCAATAATAATTACGTTTACTTTTCATTAATGTTTAATTGTTTTCATTGCAGCTGTGTTGGCCTTCAAGAGCTACAAATACATGACCTTGAAAAATATCACTGTCCAAACTGTGCTGCAATTCGTGGTGCATCCCTTTGTAAGTTAGCCTAGCCTAGCCCTGCCTAGGCCCTAGCCTAGGCTAGGCTATGCAGCTTTGGCCTTGGTCTAGCCCTAAGCCTATGGTTAACCAGCTGATCCAATATTTTATTAATCTGATTTGATTGTAAATTGATTTGTAAATATTGCAAACCTCTTATAACCTCATATTTAGATAATATAATAATGGTATTATATGGTAAATAATAATATGATATGGCCTAGGCTATACAGCCTAGCCTAGGCCTGAGCCCATATAATTCTGGTCTTGTACAATGACACCGTAGCCTAGGCCTAGGCTCAGCCCATAGTCTACTAGTCAATGGGAGTTGAGTAAACGTACGTAGCTAAGTTGTCTGACAAACACCCAATCTTTTGATTGAGTTTGGTTTCGATACCACTTGAACCGAAGTCGTGACATAGGGTTGGGCCTAGACCTAGTACGACATGCATGTGGAATTATTACAAAAATACAGGGTATTCACGGAGTGAACATTAAATATTTTAAAATATTTTAAGATATTTTAAATATTTAAAAAAAATCACTTTCCAATTATGTAAGGTGCATGCGTAAAATAGTACATATTTATGCTTTAAATCATTTTAATCATGTTGAATTGTCTATGTATGCCATTCACCATTAGCAACATGCACACAGCCTACTGGATGCTACAATCAGCTGTAGCCCGGTTTACACACCGTAATAAGGTTTAAGGTCTAAGGTTTAACCAAGTTGAATCAATCTAGTAGCATCATGGCGTTCACATAACTTCCTAAGATTTAAGGGCTAGGACGAAAGTTGAAACTATTCCAACTTGTTAGCCCTTATCCCAAAAATTCTTAGCCCAGCCAATGAGAGACGAGCTTTTATAAATCCGGCCAATGGTAGCGATCCTAGTAAATCAGTTTGGAAAATACTTTCCTTAGAACAAAATATTAAATGTTAAACCTTAAACCTTATTCCGGTGTGTAAACCCACCATGTTCTACGTTGATTCTGTAGCCAACGTATGAAATGAAACCGAATATCGCCCGCAAACTTGAAGAAGGGGTAATTTATTTTTTGGGTTTAAATTAATTTTAAAATAATAACCCCTTCTTCAAATTATTTGAAGAAGGGGTAATTTATCGAAAATACTGTGATTATTATACAGTAACTTGTGTTTAAGTTGGTGCACCTGCTGATAACAAAGAACCAAAGCACTTATTTTGCTCAGAGATATTTCTCTTCATCCCAGTTTTGAACAATGGCAAATGGCGTGCATAGGTCTAGGCATAGGCTCTAGCCAATTCAACAGAATTAAATTGATTTAAAACATAAATACGTAGCTACTATTTGAAGCATGCGCCTTATAGGCCTATAATTGGAAAGATACAGTTCAGGAAACATAAAAAAGTGATTTTTGTTAAATTTCGTTGAAAAAAAAATATTTCATGTTCACTCCGTGAATACCAAATACAGCAGGCCTACTTGAATTTGTGTTGGGATTTTTAGGCTATATAGCTATGTTCAACCATAATAACATAAGGTGGGAATATCAGACAAATGTACCCAATATATTGTAAAATAAATAGGGATTGCTGAGTATTTAGCTTTGAGTACCATAGGCCCCTATACACTATTAAGGTTAGTAAAATATCTATATCTTCGGAACTAATAAAGCTATGAAGGCGATCTTGGACTTTTTAGAAAGCATAAATCATCAACTTCAATCTTACCTAACATTGATTACTAATCTTTATAATTAGGCCTACATAATAATTAGGGTTGCACGATGTCAATTGACCAGTCAATTGACCGGTCAATTGACTGGTCAATTTACCATAACACAAAACATGCTAATAACATGCAGCTTAACTGCTGAATGTTGTATTGTATTGTATTGTATTGTATGTGATATTGAAACTGAAATAATAATAATAACAACAACAACAAGTGTATAAGAGGGCTGTGGAATGACCAACAAAAAATGTCAACCAATAGCACAGGACCTAATTCCAAAAATAGCCATGTTGCCGTGTTTTGTTCCGGACAAATATTGAATGTGCACCAATCAAAGAAAGATACAACAATGGAGTTGCCTAACAACACGTTGTTTGTCTGCGTGTTATGTCACAGTCCCCTCAATTGGGTCCTGTGATGTATATAAGCAATAATAATCGATTAAATATTACTCAATAATAATTTACGTTTAAAAATCAATAAGTAGGCCTAGGCCTACTAAATACAAAACTGAAACAGAAGGCCTAAATATGCAAAATCATATTGTGTTTACTGGTGGCCAGCTGATCTGAATGAATACGCTGAATCGGAAACATGCTGACATGTATTGTAAAATAAAATATTCTAATCGAAATGTAATCGATTAATCCGGCAACCCTAGTAAATGGAGGCCTACATATATTTTAATTTTACAGTCACAGGTGACAGGTGTATGGATTTTACTTTTTTGAATTTTTTGTATTTGACGGTCAAATGACCAAAATTGAATTTGACCGGTCAAATCCCATCCCTAAATTAATAATAATGCTTTTTTAATGAACATCTGTAAAATTGACTTTTAGAACGATATTTAGACCAAATATTAATCCAGCAACGAAATTCAAACGTTTTTGCATAAAACGCATAAATTGTAAGGACTGACCATTGGTATATTTTCAATTTTCAAACTTGATTTCAATGAAAAAAATAATTAATGGCACTTGATTAAATTACCTATCGTTTGTGATTATGATACGATATTAACAAAAGGCTAACGGTCAGTCCTTGCATTTGGTTCTAGGACTTGACTACTTTTAAAAATTTTCAAGAATTATTTTGTTCGACAAGGAGCGCTTAGAGGGGCAGTGTTTGGAACTTGGTAGTAAGAATTAACCATTCACCCGCGGGAAGGGCAAAATGCCACTTTGGAACAGATTGAAGCTTGTCACCTGTCACATACCTAATTAGGCCTACACTATATGTAGGCCTAGTTGTAGCGCATGGGTAGTTCGATCAGTGGCGTATACACGGGGGGGGAGGGGGGGGGGACAAAACCCCCCCCCTTTTGCAAAGGAAACATAGAAAATGACCGTTTACATTTCAATAGCAGTATCAATAGACAGTATTTCAATAGACAGTTAGATGTTTTACTTTATAATTATTGTATATTGTTGTAATTAAAAGCAAAAGCAATACGAAAAATATGCAAATTACTGATTGAGGTTCCTTTTATTAGCGGTGCTAAAGACAAAATGTGTCCAGAAACTGAGTAATCTTGTTTCAGTTGGACGCTGTAAAACTCACAGATTTGCACTAAAATGACCTTGACGAGAATTTTTTCGGGGGGCAAGCCCCCATGGAACCCCAATTATTTTTCGGCTCCACTCTCTATAATATGGGTTGAAAACCCCCCCCTTTCCCAATTCCTGGATACGCCACTGAGTTCGATACTGAAATGCAACTCAACGATGCTCGCCTGCACCAATGCATAGAATTATTTCGAAATTTCACTTGTGTTAATATCGGCTTAATCTACAAGAAATCTACGATACACTTTGTAGTTTGTAACGATTATCAATTGACACCATTTGAGACAGACTCTCAACCATGTATCACCAGTAGGCCTATTGAGATGAGAATCCATTAATGTGTTTTGGGGAGCTGCATAGGCAACCAGACCTTATACTTTATGCGAGGACGAAAATTCGTTGTTTGTAATGTTACATATAGGTAATAATATTAAATATGGGCTAATTAGTAGGGATGGTTGAAAATGGTGTTATTTTTTTCCAAATTTCGTTTTAATAAATCCAAATTATGGTGTTTTGTGGTGTTATTTTTGTTTTAATACAAATCGTATGTACATGTGCTAAAACAGAGTTATGTAAGTTATGCATTTTTGACTTGTTGGAATCTGCTATATTATTATTTTGGAGTAGGCCTAGGTTAAATGTCTAATATCTACCTAATTTGTAGGTCTACATTATGTTACCTACTCGAGAAAGAGTTGATTATGCTAAGGTGAATGTAAAAAATGTCAACTTTATTCACATCAACATCAAAACTTTAAAAGTTATGTAAAACAATGTAAATATTAGGCCTAGCCATATCATTATCACTCAGTGAAACAAATCATAGTTGTTTCTAAGAGAATATGCTGCCCCGTCAAATATTTACATAAACCGCTTATTTTGACTTTCTGTACCCGTACCTGCTGTTGACGTCAACATGCATTTAGCGCTACGATTACGTAGGTTCTTGCCTTGTGGCTCGCTGGTCGCCGCGCGGTCAGCTGTTTAGCCAACCCCTTTAGCCGCACTCACTGCTACTTTCGGCATGATTTTAGGAAAATAAGATTGTACGACCCTTTCTTACCAAGAAACGGACAAGAACTGAAAGACGAAGACGTCTATCGATTGTCAATGACCGAGAAAAGTAGGTCAGAGCGCGGGTGGGAGGGGTAAAGAATGGTCAGCGCCGGGGTTGCAAAAAAAATGTGTGAAACATTCTTGTGGCAGGCGCAGGAAGGGATGGAAATTCGTGGGAATTTATTTTCGCCGTTTTATTTTTCATTCAAGGAGTAGGCCTAATTCACGGAAATAATTGGAAATTGACAAAAATACAAAATGTGGCATTATTTTGGGGTGTGAAGTATTAAATATGGTCTTATTTCGCGAATAAGGGCATAATTCGTTTTATTGCCATTTTATGGTTTTATTTCGTGATTTGATTTGGACTCCTGACTAGTCATAACATGAAGAAAACGAAAAAAAATGTGTTAAAATTGATTGTTACACTTTTCGTTTTATCGCGCATCGCGAAAAACAACCATCCCTACTAATTAGTCATGTGTGGTATGATGGTTTTGCAATCACTTGTTATTGTTACTATGTTAATTGATTTTATTTAGGCTACTTATTTATTTATTACAACGCCAAAGGAAATTCTCAAGTACAACGTATACATATAGCATAAAAGAGGTATATAACAATAATTTAAAAGACCTTTTATAATTTGTAATTCACTGCTATGTAACTGTTGTATTTGCATAATCCATTCAAGTTTGATGCAACAACAGTGCGTATAGGTTCAACAAATACACATAATAAATTAATAATGTATCGCAGTAAATATATGTTAGGGCCTACCACTATAAAAAATATCGTTACTGAAATCCTCGTATCTATCGAATGTAAATCCACTTATACTTTTATCAAATACTAATATTTATTATAATTTATGGGGAAAAAATAATAGACGGGCTTGGTCTTATTTTGCTACCCAATTCCAGGTAATTCTTGCATTTCCCAATTTCTCAGTACAATGTTGACTGCACCGCGAATGAGGGGGCCGCCCATTCATCTTTGGGTTGGTGGTCAGAACTATTATTAGCCTTTTAATTTACCTTCCACTGTGTGCCAGCAAAGATTATAGAACATTCATAATCTTGTGAGTCTTTGGCTGGAAATCAGTTCACTGTTTAGCTCCATTCAGTGCCACAAGCGTCTTATAAGGTAACATTGTGTTCATATTAGTTTACATGATAATAAAGCGGTGTTACACGTTTCACATAAATTGTCATGCCTAAAACAAGAAAATGTCCCTCGACGAGAGCATCTCGCATTCTAGCTCATCGCTTGAATAAAAAGAATAAACAAGGGTAAACAACGAGCTATAATGGCATGATGAAGTGTCATTGATTTTTTTTGTTTTTTGTATATCTTATTTGTGATCGCCTCCTACAATGGGCTATAAAGACATGATAAAGTTAATTGTTTTTTTGTTTTTGTATATCTTATTTGTAGGGATGGGCTATGACATAAGGTTACATTATCGATATCGCGGCGAAAATTTCGATTTCGATATCGATATAATCGAACAAAAACTTAGCTTTATTCCCCCGTTCCCCTCCAACAGGGCAACTGGACTGACTGATGGCAATCTTGTAAAACAGTGTGATATGACAACATGCACCTGCGGTGAGTCCAAAATCTCTTGAAAGTGGTGATCGTGTTGAGCCATGGGTGGTCTCTCTCGCCAGTTGCCCCCCTCCAACCTGCTACTTTTTCATTTCAACCAGTATGCAGACATGTGCTTCTTATAATTTTGCCATGTGCTCGGTCGGTCTTATTATTGGGGTGGGTGAGCCCCACCCACATAACGGCACGATTTTGGAGGAGAACAAAATAGTAGTACGTGATCAGTGGCCAGTATGCCTTCTTGTTTGACCAGGGTAGGAAGTAGGCGGAATGAATCCGTGAAGGCATAAGTGCAAATGTTGTGCTAAGTGACGAAAATATATTTCCATACGGGAAATTCAAATGTTGAAATCATCGCCAAGATAAATATTACATTTTTTATCGATTTTTCGATATTACGCAATGTTGGTTATAGGCCTATATCGATATCAAAATAATTCGGACATAACCCGTGTCGTATCGAAATATCGATATATATTTGCCCATCCCTACTTATTTATGATCGCCTCCTGCAACGGGCTATTATGACATGATAAAGTGATTGATTTTTTGTTTTTGTATATCATACTTGAAATCACCTCCTGCAATGGGCTACGTATAATGACATGATAAAGTGTCATTGATTTCGTTTGTTTTTGTATATCTTATTTGTGATCGCCTCCTGCAATGAGCTATGGGAGACCATATGACAGCAGCGCTGGGAGCGTTCCTGTTCTCACAAATGTCAGTATGCCCCTCACTTGACGCACACAATTATGATGTCGCGGAAATACAGATGGCTGTGGGACGGCTTAACCTTACCTGCGCGCGAAGAGTGTGGTAGACTGTGTTATTCCATAAACCATTATAGGCCCTACTAGGTTTCACTTGTTTTTTGGATTCTTTAGCTGATTGTTATTTTAATAACATAAAACTTATTAATAATTAAGTTGTAAGTGCTTAAGTATGTCTATAATCAAAATTACTGTAAATAATGTATTAGGAATATATGATTTGGAGCATTTAACTGAAGTTGAGCTAGATATAATAGGTAAACTGAACGTCATCGCTCACAGCGCACTCTACCTGTCATACGGTCTCCCATAACGACGTGATAAAGTGTCATTCATTTTTGTTTTGTTTTTGTGTATCTTGTTTGTGATCGCCTCGTGCAACAGGCTATAATGACGTGATAAAGTGTCATTGATTTTTGTTTTTGTATATCTTATTACGGATTGTGTATCTTATCACTTTCTATAGTAGGTAGCTCTCCTTAACTTTTTAGTTTCTACTACTAATCCTACAGTTCTCTGTATTTATTAGTGACTGATCAGGCCTAGTCTTGACATCTCAAATGTTTATATTTGCAGATCGACAGCGCACAAATTGGCATAGATTAGATTATTGGGAACTAGATGCAGAAAAGAAGCCTTGCCAAACAGGAACGGCTGTTTTCATCCGAGAGCTAAAGACCCGACATTTTCCCAGCTCTGATGGCCTAGTGAAGCATACACAAGGCCATCAACTTACTGTCTCCTACCTAAGGACAAACGGTTTTGATGTACCTATTCTCATTAAAGACAAGAGTGGTCTTGATATGGTCATGCCTCCAGATACGTTTACAGTTGAAGATGTTGAGGAATATCTTGGTAAGTTGGAGGCAAGTTGATGCTATTCCAGTGGATTAATGTCAACTTGCAGGTTGTATGGAATTAAATTTAAGCACTGCATTGAAATCAGTATTTTTAGTCAATACCAGTAGTGAATGTTCTTGATTGGTTTCGCAACCTGCAGACACCCATAGATCTAACCCTGACTAGCTCTAGCATGAAATCACAGTTGGTACGTGTATAGAGGCTATGTACTAATGTGTTTTTGTTTTGCATAGGACCGGACTATGTACTGGACGTAATTGATGTGGCTCGTCAAGTAAATATTCTTATGAAACTCTCTGCGTTCTCAAATTATTTTAGAAGCCTTAACAGAGTTACTACCTTGAATGTCATAAGCTTGGAATTTAGTGAAACAAGGTAGGTAATTAATACATTACAGCCTAATAGTTTTCTTGGCTAAGTTTTAGATCATGGACTGGCAGATTGCCTTTTGCATTATTTCCATGTCACTTTCTTATTTTTCAGCATGGCACAATTGGTGACAGTTCCACGAATTGTTCGTGAATTAGACTGGGTCAACTGTGTGTGGCCAGAAAATATGCCGGACGAAATCCAGAGACCGAATGTTCAGAAATATTGCCTCATGAGTATGAAAGACTCTTTCACAGATTTCCACATCGATTTCGGTGGTTCATCTGTCTGGTACCATATTTTATGGGTAAATAACATGACAATTATGTAATTATTTATGGCACTCATGTAGGGCTGTATTAGACTATGTTTGCATTTTGCAATGCAAATTAGCTTGCCAAGCTGAACCTTGGTTTCCTCCTGCTTCTTTATCAAGATCCTTCATACAAGCTTGTCCCATCATATGTTATCCCATCCTTTTAACATTGTTAAGTTTTCAATCACTGTTTTTGTTCTGGTATCACCAATATTATTTAACTGAATATCAAAGTAATCATGAAGGGGAGCTTTAAGTGAATTTGTTTGGTTCCATGTTCTAGGGCGAAAAAGTATTCTATCTGATAAAACCAACACCAGCAAATCTATCTTTGTATCAGCGTTGGATGGACTCGGCTAAAGCATCTGAAGGCTTCTTCGGGGATCAGGTAGGCCTACATGTTAGGATTTTTAGCACAATGCAATTAGGTTGATACTACCTACCAATTTTATTATTTCTAGTTACAATTCCAAATCTGTGGTACTGTATTTGAATTAACAGTCTTGTCACATATAAGTTGATCCCTGTTAAGACGACACCTAAGATGTTGATTTATTTGAAGAACAATTTCAAATCACTTGGTCCTTTTTTTAGTTTTCATTTGTTATTATTTCTAACTGCTTATCCTACAATTTAGCTAGTGTTCAAAAGATAAAGCTAGTGATAATGCGTCTTTGCTTAGTTGGAACTGAAGGAGTAAGGTATGTCAATTTAATGTTTGTGAATGGACCTGAGTGATCATAATTTATAAGTTATAATGGCAAAAATTATTTCAACAACTTGGTCGTTTATTATCCTTTTAACCTATGGTCTATTGGTATTGAGTTGACTCCTTGACTTTTCCAATGTGTTTTTCAACAAACAGTTGTATATTTATTATTTAGAAAAAATTTAATCACCGATTTCAGTAACAACATACTCCTCTAAAATGTAGGCCTACTGGAACATACAGTAGTACCATCAATCATCGTACCGTGGAGAGCTTAGAGCGTTCTTATATCTAACTGTGTATCATTTATCCAGGTGGACTTGTGCTATAAATGCGTCATTCACAAAGGCGAAACCATGCTGATTCCAACGGGATGGATTCACGCTGTATTCACTCCCATCGACTCGCTCGTCTTTGGAGGGAATTTCTTGCATAGTCTTAACATACCTCTACAGCTGCAGTAAGTAAATCACAATATTTGAGTTACAATATAAGTGATGTTCGAGAATTTATCAATAGGCTATTGCATCCATAAACCAACAGAGTTTGAATATTAGAGAGATTACTGTAACATGATCGTTTCTATTTAGTTGATATACGTTGTGGCTCGATTTTTCGAAGCCATCCTAGCATTTGCGCTGTGTAGAGTGGAAATCCACCATCAGGATTAACCTTATTTTATTCCATTTGTTGCCATCTTCAATAGCCTAAGTCATTGATCACATTTTCCATTTCCTTAAAACTTCATAAATATGTAATATAATCTTCCCTCCTTGTATGTAAGACTGTGGCTGACTCTCAAAGCTATGCTTGCCTTGACTATTTTGATTAGGCCTATTGTCAATTAGTAATAGCAGTAGAAGTATAAAGAGTAAAAGGCAATTTGCATATTATATTAATATGCATTGCAGTTGAATTTCTTTTACCCACTAACATAGGCCTAGGTATATTTTAAAATCTTTAAAATCTTAGAAAATATCTTACTTGTTCTTAATGTTCTTCCCCCAGACTTTTGAACAAACTTGGATGTCTATGTTACATGTTCAATGCAACACAAAAATGTATGAAATAATGAACACCAAGAAAATTCATAGCCTGAAGTAGGTTGACAGGCAACACTCATCATAGCAGTGGGTTAACATGCTTTGTTTGCTAGATGGTTTGATAAGTCAGACCAAGCCTTCCCAATAAGCTGACTGCTGTCCATATCCGGATTGTGGCCCCTCGTAGACTGGACCTTCTAAGAAGTTGTTACACGTGTACTAAGTATTTCACTGAGCTGAAAATGAGCAGTGTTTCAAAGATAACACATTTGTATGTACACATCCATGCAATGTGCTTCTGACTGAATATGTCTTATGTGCAGCAAAATATCTGTGTATGAAAGAATGGGTGTATTCTAAGTGTAAATTCTTTGGGAAAGCAAGGCTCCCCTTACAACTGCCACAGTAAATATACCTAATATTGCAGTTTTATAAAGTGTGGACCACTTGTTTTCTTCAATATCATATTATGGACCTTAACAAATCTTAATTGGGGAGGTCTGAGCTAGACGTTAGTACCCTTTTCTCCTTTCTCACCTGCAGAACTAATTAAACAGGTTTCACTACTTTGTATGTATTTCATACTTAAATGATAATTCTATCTTTTAGAGTGTACGAGTTTGAAAAGAAGATTCGTTCGCCACCCAAGTTCTTGTTTCCAATGTTCGAGGAGATAAACTGGTACGCTGGAGTGAAGTTACTAGATGAGCTGAAGACTTTGAATGGAATTGGTCAGCTGCCACCCCAATATTTACTTGTGGGGATAAAGGCCTTGGTGATAACATTAAAACAGTGGAACCATGATAATGAAGTACGTATTAACAGGACTGTTTGCCCTTGATAGCTGGACAATGAGTTCATCTAATTTAGTCCAGTTCTGCTACATACTTGAAGCTCAAAAAGATTCACACATTTTGTCTGGCAATGTATTCCTTTAATGGCCTTGAACAAAGAGAGAACAGGCACCTCAATGTCAACCTTAATATTATGTACTGAATCTGATATTTGCAGACAAACAAGCGAAAACATGAAATTCCCGAAAGTATTGAAGGGTACAAACTTTGCAAGGACATCACGAAAGAAGTGAGAGTAGCCGAAAGATTTCTGAACTTACTCAACCCACCAAAGCCAGAGCGCGAGTCAAAGCGGAAGAAAAAGAAACCTGTTAATAAAGATTTCGTTGACTACTCACATCCAGAACCTGACGTGCACGTAAGTAGCCTACTTCGTGAAGTAAAAAGTATTGCCACATATGATGGAGGCTAATAAGAGTTGTCCCTAAGCACCCCATGAGTGGTTAAACTAGGGGTGTGCGAGTAGCACTTTTCCAAATCGAGTCGAGTTCGAGTTCGAGTAGTAAATAACTCGCGAGTTTCGAGTCGAGTTTCGAGTAGTGCCTGAATATAATAAAAATATACAGGAAAGGAATAACTACCGGTAGAGGACTAGGCAGACTAGACCTGGGACCCCATATAAGCTACCGCCGAGTTCACCTAGGCTAGGCCTTGGCCTAAAAGCTGTCCCTGGGGCCAGGCCTAAAACCATATACTGTAATTTGTTCAATATTATTGTCTCCCTAGGCCTAAGGCTCAAACGATGCTAAATTCTGCCAACTGGGTCTAGGCTTGGCCTAGGTCTTGGGATAGGCTAGGGCTATGCTCGAAGCATGGCCAAATGCTAGGCCTAGGACTAGGCCTACACTGTACACGGGGACCTGGCACAGGAGAAAGACTTTAAGAGGATGCGGGCGTGCAGACCTTCAGAAGAATCGTTGACAATTCTGCAGTTTTTGAGATAATCAATTTATTTTTTTTGCGTAATGTTACTAAAGGAATTATAAATATACCTAATAATACCGATTTTCGATTAAAATTTTTTTCAACTTAGTGATATTATAAATATTTTTCTAAATCAGGTAACAAAATTTCGTGTTAGTAGGCCTGTCCTTTAGTCTCTCTTGCGAAACATATAGAAAATTCATAATTTTCGCATTATCACTACAGTTTCTACAGCAAACGACAGTTTTGCGTATGGCGGGATAGTATACCGCTGCCCCTGCAACTTGTATTGCGAGCGCGGAGTCGCTACGTCGCACGTGTTGGAGGGGAAGTGACAAGCTTCGACAGCCACGCTGCACACATGCAGGTGGCCCGACTGCTTTGCGGCGCAAATGTTTGTTGCTCAGCGCGGTCTCTCCCTCTCGCTCTCTCTCTATCTCTCTCTCTCTCTTTCTCTCTCTCTCGTATAAAGCTATATATTATTGACTAAAATTTCGTAAAACTTTCTTGTTGCCATATGAATGGGGTGTGTATGAATGATAAGCTTGTTTCCTGTTTTCCTGCTTCTTTTGTTTGTTTGTTTTGTTAAAATGATATGTATGAATGATCGTAGACACTGATAAAATAATTACTGCGTTATTATTATATTCTATAATGTTGTCGCTAACTTTAAATTAAACTATAATACAGTTTTCGAATGAATGGTTAACCTTAATTGCAATTAATTTTTTGTTTCTCATTATGAGTTTGTATTTTAGTATATCTATTGAGAAGTTTAATGTTCGTACACTTATCCTTATATTATTAATATTGTTGTACTACTGTATATTGTTTATTGTCTTTATCAAAAATGTATTATTTGTTAAAACGTTGGATGGAAGATAAGGCCTAGCTGGCCTTAATCCCGCCTTCAATAAAGACCATTATCTATCTATCTATCTATCGTCACCTCGTCACTTCTTATTAAAAGTACCGTATAAAACCCCCGCTGAAAAGAGAAGGTGTCCCTGGACTGAAGTGTCCTATTTGTCTCGATTGTTAGCAAATTGCCCTATCCCGTAAACTGTTCACTGATACTTCTGTCCCTTTTACTTCAATTTTATTTTTCTATTATCTGTTAGCCTATAGATACTGTTGTGTGACTGTGATGTGTAATGAAATGACTGTCAGACCACGCATCCTGCTCCTGGATGCGCGGAGAGCGGGTTTGTTCTAGACTAGCCTAGATACTGTTGTGTGACTGTGATGTGTAATGGGGAATATGCATGATTTTTTTTTTAGCATTTTACTAGATTAGGATTGACTTCCTGAATACAAAAATATTTTATTTCGATGACATAGAATAAAGTTTCATTTATAAAAATGAGCTGAAAGTTTCACACATATTTATGGCGGGAAAAACGGGGCATACGTCACCTGCCATGTATAGGCCGGACGCCGTAACAAAGAAGGTTGTGTCGTCACGGATGATGTAATAGCAAGTGACCTCACACCTTGTAATACCAACTTAAATGTAGACTACTACTCATTGTCTTACCAGAAGTAAACATGAATTGTTATTTCATAGGTTGGTGGACATGGGCCCTGGATTAAATGCTATTTTTCTCCTTCTTGGTATGTGTTTGCGGTTTAATTATGCAGGAATAAACTTTAGTTTCTTATTATCTAATTTATTATATTCACTTTAAATTAACAATTAATTAATTATGTTTGGGAAAATTTAAAGTAGTTCCGTCCCATCATGCTAGGCATGAAGATATGAAGAAGGAACAGCTACGGACGACCTACCTTTGTCAATTGCTTTGTCTGTCTGCATATTGTCGTACCCTAAAGGCACAGGGAACGCATATGACCACTCTGAAAGATCCCGAGTAATGTTTTCAGTGTCAATGTTTCTTGATATCGGTAATAAATTTTCATAAATAATATTACAGGGTAAATCAACCGAACACGGGCGTAAAACGCCGCCATTACTTCCCCACGTGAACTCAACTTCTGTCAAACACGAAACGGCAATAAAGACAACAGACCATCAAATGACAAAGAAATACATCAAGTATCCTAGCAACACACAGACGTCAAAGCTTTCTTGATGGTAGTATTTTTTAGTCACAGCCTACCAAAGCTAGTATTCTCTAACACCGCCTTGCCATTCAGTGTATTTTCTCTCTGACAGGTAGCCTATAGTGCGTGGATGATCACTGCGTAAACGTCCACATATCACTACGCCGGCCAGAGTAATTAGTTGTGACGACACAACCTTCTTTGTTACGGCGTCCGGCCTATATCAGCAATCAACCAATCATAAAATGATAAATACAAAAACGCTTATTTGTAAATTATCATATCCATAATCATATAAAATCGAATTAATGTCTAGTACGCCTAGTAATAAATTTTGAAGCCCAATTACTTTATACCAAACCTATTTTCATAGAATATCAGTAAATATTGGGTGTTGTTATTCATCTGAAGCAGACTTGACAACGGCTTGAGTAAAAATTTTGACAAGGTTAGCTTGATAACCTTGAAAATTTGATTGTTTCGTCTAGGAGGCGGTGGCGAATTCCAAGGAGGTTATATGCAAAGTCATTCATATAAGCAGTGATTTTCATGGATTGTGACGTCACATACCGTTTAAAAATAATAGTGCGGGAAACAGATAATCAAAATCTTTGAACATGTATAGAAGCATAATGAATTAATTTTAAAACTTTAAAATAAGGTTTGTGATGTCTTTAGATGAATAACAATAAATTCCACGTACCTTTAGAGCTAAAGCAAATTCATGCACATTCCCTATTGAATGACTGTCAGACCACGCATCCTGCTCCTGGATGGGCGGAGAACGGGTTTGTCCCAGACTAGCCTAGATACTGTTGTGTGACTGTGATGTGTAATGTCATGACTGTCAGACCACGCATCCTGCTCCTGGATGCGCGGAGAGCGGGTTTGTCCCAGACTAGCCTAGATACTGTTGTGTGACTGTGATGTGTAATGTCATGACTGTCAGACCACGCATCCTGCTCCTGGATGCGCGGAGAGCGGGTTTGTCCCAGACTAGCCTAGATACTGTTGTGTGACTGTGATGTGTAATGTCATGACTGTCAGACCACGCATCCTGCTCCTGGATGCGCGGAGAGCGGGTTTGTCCCAGACTAGCCTAGATACTGTTGTGTGACTGTGATGTGTAATGTCATGAATGTCAGACCACGCATCCTGCTCCTGGATGTGCGGAGAGCGGGTTTGTCCCAGACTAGCCTAGATACTGTTGTGTGACTGTGATGTGTAATGTCATGACTGTCAGACCACGCATCCTGCTCCTGGATGCGCGGAGAGCGGGTTTGTCCCAGACTAGCCTAGATACTGTTGTGTGACTGTGATGTGTAATGTCATGACTGTCAGACCACGCATCCTGCTCCTGGATGCGTGGAGAGCGGGTTTGTCCCAGACTAGCCTAGATACTGTTGTGTGACTGTGATGTGTAATGTCATGACTGTCAGACCACGCATCCTGCTCCTGGATGCGCGGAGAGCGGGTTTGTCCCAGACTAGCCTAGATACTGTTGTGTGACTGTGATGTGTAATGTCATGACTGTCAGACCACGCATCTTGCTCCTGGATGCGCGGAGAGCGGGTTTGTCCCAGACTAGCCTAGATACTGTTGTGTGACTGTGATGTGTAATGTCATGACTGTCAGACCACGCATCCTGCTCCTGGATGCGCGGAGAGCGGATTTGTCCCAGACTAGCCTAGACACTGTTGTGTGATTTATGTCAAATGAAATGACTGCCAGACCACGCATCCTGATCCTGGATGCGCGGAGAGCGGGTTTGTTTTAGACTACCTAGATACTGTTGTGTGACTGTGACTGTGATGTGTAATGAAATGACAATCGGACCAGGGATCGATAACCTGTGATTAATCAGTGAAAACAATAGTAGCATAGCAATAATAATAATAAAAAAAATCATAATAATAATAATAATAATAATAATAATAATAATAATAATAATAATTATAATAATAATCATAGCCCTTAGTACGTCATAGATAGTCATGATTTACAATTATTGTCCCTATACCAACAACTCTCTTTGAGTTTGCATTTTACCGCCGTGTAACTTGATCAGGAAATAACTAAGGTTGCGCGGCCGCGGCACCGCCTAACGAGTAACGATATACCGCACGGACACGTGACTCATGCTTTCCCACTACGCCGCCTTGCCTCCCCTCGAGTGCTTTACCGTACCCCGCGCCTCTCCGCATCGCACCTACAACCGCCAATGTGCCGTTCCACGGTGGCGCGATCTCTGGGTAGAGTCGCGCGGAGCGGCTAATGCCTTCGTCCTCTTTAGAGAAACAATAGAACTAGGTACAGTGTAATCTGTTTTGCAGATGGGTTGTCAGATGGCCACTTTTGTTTTTGTGAGACCGTTGGCGATAATATCTTTGATGGTTAGGTACTTTTAGGTCTAGGCCTAGGCCTACGACCAGGGTCTAGGCCTAGGCCTAGGCCTAGGCCTAGGCTCTTTGAACATAGTAGGCCTATGCGTCAGCGATCTCGTAGGCCTAGGTTCTCGAAGATTCCCTTCCATTTGTTTGGCTGCCACTTCTACATCATCCACACGTTCACAAAAAACGCAGACACTTTTTGCGAATTTGTAGAAGAATAGGCCAAATAAGCGTCGTCTGCGCGGTCTGCGTGTATCGATCTGCTCGATAATGATCGATAGGTCACTTTTTCTTCAAAGTCGATTATAAAATCGATACTTAAGCTATTTTTGGATACTAGCGCTACCTATTGGCGGTATTTTTAACCAGTTGAGTACGGCGGCTCAGTCGATCAAAACTACTCGAACTCGACTCGTTTTTCATGAAAAACTCGATCACCTTGAGTCGAGTAGTAACTACTCGACCGAACTCGACTTTTCGAGTACTCGCACAGCCCTAGGTTAAACACATATGGACATTTAGTGGAGGCCAAGAATCAAATTTTCAACAACAAGTTTTAGTTGTTGAATCGCTTATAAAGCTAATTTTGGAACGGAGTTTCTAACTTGATTTGTAATGCGGAACATAGTGATGCCACTCGAATCCTTGTGTTCACAAATATCAAGTCCATGGTTCGATACCTTGACGATCCTAAGTAGGTCCTTGTTACAATACAAAGATAAGCACGGCCACAAGCACGATAGATTTCTGTAGCACACTAATACATGACTTGTATGTAATTACATAGATCATAATGTGTGACAGATATAGGCCTATGTACACAAACAAAGTGGCAACTCAGCAGAATCAAAGGGTGGGCAGGAGGACAATGCTTACTTGGGCTTTAAAGCTGCGTTGTTTTTGTTTAATATCCTTTTTACAGCACTTCTTCTTCACTCGACTTTCCCTAGTGATAGTATCAATTTATTGTGGTTTGTTAAAAGTATGCCCAAGAGGTGTTACAATTAGGGCTGTGCGAGTACTCGAAAAGTCGAGTTCGGTCGAGTAGTTACTACTCAACTCGAGGTGATCGAGTTTTTCATGAAAAACGAGTCGAGTTCGAGTAGTTTTGTTTTGATGAGCCGCCGTATTCAACTGGTTAAAAATGCCACCAATAGGTAGCGCTAGTATCCTAAAATAGCTTAAATATCGAGTTTACAATCGACTTTGAAGAAAAAGTGACCTATCAATCATTGTCGAGCAGATTGATACACGCAGACCGCGCAGACAACGCTTATTAGGCCTATACTTCTGCAAATTCGCAAAAAGTGTCTGCGGTTTTTGTGAACTAATTGATGAAAGTGTGGATGATGTAGAAGTGGCAGCCAAACAAATGGAAGGGAATCTTCGAGAACCTAGGCCTAAGAGATCGCTGATACATAGGCCTAAGCCTGGGCCTACTATGTTCAAAGAGCCTAGCATACTAAGACTACGTTTATCAAGCGAGCCGAGCTCGTACTCGCCAGTTCGAACCGGATATAGTGCGTGCCGAATTTGCGTGATAAACACCTAAGTTCGAACCCAACTCGGCGCGGGTAAGGAGCCGTGCCAGCACGCTTCATGCGATCTCAGATTTGCGTGGTAAACGTTTGCGGGCCGAATTGCATCACGTGATCGAACTCACCGCCATGAAAAGTATACGTATCTTAAGCTGTTGCGCGGCAGATATGGCGTCCACCAAGTAGGTGTTGACAAAGAATTGCGATTTCTGCTTCTTCTAACTGTTTCACAGCCATCAGTTTTCTAAGAAAATTCTGGCGCCATGTAATTTATTTTCGTTCAACTTTAGCGTGTTCCATTTCGTACTAGACGTAACGGATGAGGTTATGTTCACTTCATTGCTGATGAGTCAGCTGTTACCTGCTACGCCTCCGTTCAACCGAGCTGAGCCTGAACTGGGGGGTGCGATCTGAAATTGCGTGATAAACAAGTACCGTACAGAGACCATAGATTGAGTTCGATCTGAGTAGTACGAGCTCGGCTCGCTTGATAAACGTAGTCATAGCCTAGGCCTCGACCCTGGTCCTTGGCTAGGCCTAGGCCTAGACCTAAGGGTACCTAATCATTAAAGGTATTATATTATTATATTCCCTTCTGATCATCATGTATTTGGAATCATTTTTAAAACGTTCCATACAACTTAAGTTCAAAATGTAATCTTTGCATTATTAACCTCAAAATGGGGAAACACTCGCCAACATGGTCGCACAAAAACAAAAGTGGCCATCTGACAACCCATCTGCAAAACAGATTACACTGTAGTTCTATTGTTTCTCTTAAAGTCCTTCTGCTGTGCCAGGTCCCCGTGTACAGTGTAGGCCTAGTCCTAGGCCTAGCATTTGGCCATGCTTCGAGCATAGCCTATCCCAAGGCCAACCTATCAGCCTATCACCTAGGCCAAGCCTTAGTACTTTCCTTGTCTAGATCATGTAGGCCTAGACCCAGTTGGCAGAATTTAGCATCTATTGAGCCTTAGGCCTAGGGAGACAATAATATTGAACAAATTACAGTATATGGTTTTAGGCCTGGCCCCAGATAGGCTTAGGCCTCAGGGACAGCTTTTAGGCCAAGGCCTAGCCTAGGTGAACTCGGCTGTAGCTTAGATGGGGTCCTAGGTCTAGTCTGCCTAGTCCTCTACTGGTAGTTATTCCTTTCCTGTATCTTTTTATTATATTCAGGCACTTCTCGAAACTCGCGAGCTATTTACTCGACTCGATTTGGAAAAGTGCTACTCGCACACCCCTAGTTACAATCCAAGCTTCATGAATATTTGGTTTAGGGATGACATCGGGTAGTAAAATCTGGATTCGATTCCAGCCCCTCAAGGATTCGGGTAACCCGAATCCTAGAAGTGTAAATCACGTCGCTCAACATGTTATTTGAACGTCATTGACTGCCCGTGGCAGAAGCTGCCAGCGTGCGTCCTGTCAGCCAGTGATGCCGGTCGGGAAGGGGTGGGGGTAGGCCGAGAGCCAGTGGGAGCACAGGCATACCAGAACTCGCCCGCAGCAATCACACCACATAAATGGCTTAGTCTATTTTTAATCAAGCCGATAATGGGTACATAACGGGGCGGGAAAGTATTTTATGAATGGAAACAAGTCATTTTGCTATCACCATTGTTGGCACATTGTTGAAGCATACAATAATTCAACTAAAAATGTACCAGAACAAGATTCGAATCCTTAGAACGGATTCGGGTAATTTTTGGATTCGGGTAACCCGGATACCCGTATACCCGATGTCATCCCTAATTTGGTTACACACTCGTTCTATAGTGTGTCAGAATTTCCAAATAGCAAATTAGTCCCATAGCAGATTAATTAGTCGAGTAAATAGGTTTTAGGGTAGTGTGTGGAATGATTTGAAGAATGTGGTGTAGTAATTACTGTATAGATTAAGACAATGTACTTTACTATATGTTTTATACTTGTATTTTACTATATGTTTACATTTTATGTACAATATGACATTTCCAATTTTAGATCTATGTATCTGGCCAAAGGAAGAAATAAATAAACTAAACTAAACTAATGTTTTAAGTTTTATGTGGAAAATAAATACTAAAATGTAACTTTTTTGTATAATATGCCCATAGATAGAAACAAAATGCCCGCTGAAGCTGACAATTAAGACCATAAGACCATCTGCTCCAAGTAGCCCGGTTGTATCTCGGCCGCCCCTCAAGCTAACTCTTCCAAAACCTGCCACATATCCATACACAACACAGCCTGGTACTCCTGACTGTTGGAAAGCCCAAACATCTTTAGAAAGTACCGTTTACATGGCAGACAACGTTTCTGACAACAGTCCGGTGTTGGCCGAGAACAGAGATAAAACTCGTCGGCCTTGGACTGTGGTCTCTGTGAAGCAACCGTTGAATGCCGGTGGTGAAGAAAACTCGTCGCTGAAGTTAACGGATGGAAGCGAAAACTCGAATTACAAAAAAAATGTGTTGCGGCTTAAATTAAGGTATGTTGTGCTATTTATTTCTTTGACACGGTACGAAAACGTTTAAAATACCATCTTGTTCCATCCAGTGTTGTGTTACATGTCGTGGATATCTTTGAATTGTAGTAGGCCTAGATCCTTTAACTACAACTTTTTCAGATGTTCCCACCATTTCAAATGGTATAGCCTATGAGAAAACGTTTACAGATGTTTTCCCTCCATAACATTGTTCAGGCAATATGGATCCAATAAACAATTAATCAGGTGAAAAACAAATCAGTAAAGACAAGCATAGGCTGGAACACCCGGAATACCTCAATACATAGTATAGTGAACGGCTGTGAAAGCCTAAAAAATAATTGGTTTCATGTGGTATTCATATTGAGACTATCCCTTTCACTTAAAATAGAATTTTGGTTCATTTATGGTACTCTTTAAAATGCTATTTTTATTGTTTCTATGACCTAGGCCACAATGTGATCCAGAGAAAGGTGAATCTGTGTATGATTTCCATGATAGCGAAGAGGATGACAATTGTTTAATGATTGACGATACTCCTACAAGAAAACGAAAAACAAGCTTTCCCAGTGTGTCTGGATCCCATAAAATTAAATCGCCAAGTATGTATGTTCACTCGTCAACTAACCTAGAAGGAATCAACTGTAGCCTACATCACTTTAGAGTTGTTATAGAAAATTAATAAAACATTAAAAGATTGGTTTTATTTCTGGTTAGACGTTTACGTCAGATAGAAATAAATGTTTCGGGCTGACTGTTTTTTTTTTTTTTTTTTTTTTTTTGATTGTGGTTTTTGATTAAAATCTTATGTAGATAAAAAGGTCGTAGATGTGATAGATAGTACTAGGGATTTCAAATGTTATGTCAATTATTAATCTTTGTACAGAAGCGTACTGGCAAGTAATTCAATATTGGCTGGAAAAAAAAATCATAACGATAACTATCAGTTGTCAAAACATTTATTTGACCATGTATTGTCATTTATTTTAATGTAGCCAGTTACTTTTAGCAAACATTGATGAATTATTGGTATAGATGATAAACCACTTGCAATCTGCTTGCTGGTGCACCCATCCAGTGAGAAAACAATGGAGTGAGTAAAAGAGGGCACCTTCCAATAGTAACCCAACTGCCAGAAATGAGAAAAAGGAAACAATTAAATTTTTCATGGGGAAATGCTGGTTAATCAATTATCAGTCAGAATCTCTTATGTTGATGGATTGATATCTGTAGGAAATTATTAATTACAGCAATTGACATCCTTAAATAAAACACGTGGTCTGTTGAACTAATCATGAACAGTTAAACAGGAAATTAGCATTAGTAATGTGCTTTTGTGACTATGTTATGTCTTGTTAAGAAGCCGTCTTCTGTTTTAGCTGTGTACATGACCAATGGGCAGGATACAGTAGGGGATATGGATGTTGCGGGGGAAGTTGATGTTGTGTCTGATGCACCTAAGAATGGCATAGAAGAATTACTCAAAGCATCTTGCTACACAACAGAAGCTGGTGAACAAAGTCCAAGGCTCGAAGAACTCGAGTAAGTCATAGACATGTGTCAACGTTAAGTTGGTATTTCAGATTAGTTGCTAGTCTTTATTACCTCTTGTTCTACTACTTACATACCACAAAAATAGCATAACTATGTATTTACAAGTAGGTAGCACACTTCTGATCTTGCCAAATACAAGCAATGCAATAGACTACTTTACCAATAATGTAAGTGTGTGAAACCCTAATAAATATTAAATTTACCATATTTACTCGAATGTAAGTCATACCCCTGCTTTAGTTGTTACCTAAAATCGAAAAGCTGGTTTGCACGCAAATCTAGATCGCACCAGTGTTATGTCAGTCTAGGTATATAAATAGCTCACATCCAAATGGAAAAATCAACTGAAAATACTACTAGCTTTGCTGAGTAAAAACCACACTAAAAACAGAACTTGGAATTATTTACTCAGACCAGAAAAAAAATTGGTAGACTTGGTAGAGTAGTTAGCGTAATTGTTTAAAAAGGGAAAAAAAATTAAATCGAGGTGCAAGATTCCAATCCATACGTATCGCATACTACTGTAGTACTACACAAGTTTCATGTGTGGTCAGAGTAAGAACCCAAAAAATGTGTTTAGTTCTGGTCGAGCGTCTTCTCCGTCCACAAGAGATGCTGTCGTTGGCATGTTGATGATCAAGCAAGGCGCGACGGTGAAGCGCAGAGACGGGGACCAACCTTCAAGATCACGACGGAAGCGGGCCATTTTGTCAGACGATGATGGCGAGAATATGGACAAGGTGCATCAAGATGATGAATATGGTATGTGAAAATTGTTTAAATACTGTAACAACTAACAAGATCTCTTTATGATTGGCACAATGGTACTGATATTGAATGTTGATATTAAAAGAAGAATATCCTTGAACATCCTGATTGTAATATGATATGTAGGTAGGCCTACTAGCCCATGCAAGTTTTTCCTACAAAATAAATTTACCAAAATTGCAAACTTTCATTATGAAGCTATCATTTCCAATGCTATTTTAGCTATATATATTTTTTTTTTATGAATGCAATGCACATCTATAGAAAACACCAAATCTAGTTTGGTGTTGGTAATTAATAGCTGACAGAATGCCACAATGGTTCTGCAATAATGTTGGCATACCAATAATAGATCTTCGTTTGGTTTCCAGTATATCCAGGACTGGATTTATCAGACGACGAATCAATTTTTAAACCTCGTGGCAAAAAGAAGTTGGATGAGGCATGGAATCCTAAGGCTCGTGTTGGTCCCCTCTTACCCAAGACTGATAGGCCAATGCGTGAAGGGACGAAGAAGCAGTCAGTAGAAAAGGGTCTGGAGGCAGCAGCCTTAAAAAGAGCAGGACTACCTGTGAGTTTACTACAATAACAAATTTACTAAATAGTAAATACTGAGCAGTGGGGGGAAAGGGGAATGCAACCAAAGCAGTACAATAAAAACGTGCAAGCTATGATCAGTCAGCTCTTCCCTATCTTTAGACAAATTTAGACTTACAGCATGAATACACATTCCTCTTTTTGACATTTTGATGCTTGCAAATGTGAGGTAGCAACAACAACAAGTGTGTCTAGGTTACCACAGAACTTCATCTGCACTCATTAATTATTCCAAAGAACACAGAGTTCCTTTCACTGGACAAATACAGTAATATGATGTTTGTTTCTGTTTCTCTATACAGCCAGCTAAGAGGCCGTACAACAGAAAGAAAGTAAAGCCAGCACCAATATTACCAGCAGTGGTGATGGAAGAAGAACCCCAACCTGGACCATCAACCTCAGTTTCAGCCCCATCCTCAGTACCCAAGAAACTTGATCTCAAGAATAGTAACCGTAAGTTAACTGTATTTGTTTCACTTGCTGCGTGTCAAGCAACATGTTGCAACTTTGCATTAAATGCTGTCACAGGGTTTTTAGAAGAAGGAATTGAGAATCCCATGCTAACTTTATTGCATAAATGAGGTCAAGTATATAGGAACAATTGTTAGATGCTATTAGGTACTTAATGCAGTGCGCTCCGCAAAACTGTGGTCCCCTGATATTGCCCAGGGGTGCTCCAAAGTTTTAATAAGCACAAAGTAGGTACCTAGCAGATATGAAATTATTTTTTTGAAACAATACCATACAATTAAATAATAATGAATAGGCCTAAAGGTTTTATGATGAATACATAGAGGTTAAATATAAATCTAGACGTATTTTAATTCAATTTTTTTTATTTATCATTGGATTTAATTCTTAAGAGCGAAGGATACCTCTACGTCAAAAACCGCAGAAAATTTTCATTTTTTAACTATATCTCAAGATTGAAACACAACATCAAAAATCTGAGACAACATAGCGCTGTGGTTTGGTAATCCCTACACACTAAATGATAAATTTATTTAACGTTATCATCAGTATGACTGTGATAACGATTTCCTTAAATTACTATGGAATTCGTTATCACAGTCATACTGATGATAACGTTAAATACATTTATCATTCAGTGTGTAGGGCTTACCAGACCACAGCGCTATGTTGTCTCAGATTTTCGATGTTGTGTTTCAATCTTGAAATATAATTAAAAATTGAAAATTTTCTGCGGTTTTTGACGTAGAGGTATCCTTCGCTCTTAAAATACAATTTTGAAAATTTAAAAATTGATCTTCTAGTACACGTGGGTGGCCTACCTGTGTGTACTAAAATACCCATGTTTAAGTGTTTCAGAATGACCTGGGGAAAAGACAAAAGACTTGCTGCACCATGCAATGTGTGATTTCCGTACGATTGTTTGTGAAAATAATTTTTGTATAGATCATGCCAACTTATAAAATCACTATTTTTTTTTATTAAAATCAACTTTGTTTCTACTTTTAACAGAGTTTTGCAAATGACTTATCCCCTCCATCACGATTTGAGTTAATTTTTTGGCAGCAACCCTCTCTTTGTCAAACGCCTTCTAATCTGTCTTTTTGATTTTTGAAAAATCGATTTCGACACGATCCCAAAGCTACAGATCCGACTCCAAAATTTACTACTCTATGTCATCCCTACAATATAGACACATTGATCAGCATGTTGATCAACGTGTCAGATCAGTTAAGAGTGTTGATGCGTGGTCACTGGTCAGGGTAAAATAATTGAGTGTCTGGAAAGTGAAATTGTAGGCCTAATGATTTTTTTTTCTATTCCAGCTATCCGGAAACCTAAAAAAGGTATGGCAACCGTCAAACAACGACTGGGCAAAATACTTAAAATTCATAAGATGAAATTTTAATTTAGTACTAGTTTAAGAATGTATTGTTCATATTAGGGCCCGGTAAAAGTGATAACTATTAATTATTAATGCATAATGATTTGTGAGAAGCGAGATTTCACATCAGAAGTTTAATAAAATATATTAAATAATAAGGTAGCTCAAGCATTAATTGGTTTGACCCAAAATTGCAAAGTTTTTGTATATTTGCAGTCCTCTATAAGGTCCACTATAGTATACCAAGAAAAAGTGGTCTTCCTGGACCCGTATTCTATAACCTGTACGAAACGGATTCGGTCGGAAATTGCAACAATTTCGGTCGATTGCAATAATGTAACATTTTTAGTGTCCAATACCGCCGGAAACAGATTCAGAGGTACCGAATCCGATTAGGTAGCCTTTTATACGGGGAAATCATATACGTATATAATTTAACCAAGTTTAAAAAGTTATAACATGGATTAAAAGTAACATGGAAAACTTCACGGTGCGAATTAAAAGACCATTTACAAGTATAAGAATAAGATTTTGAAAGGTCAACGAACGATCTCAACCTACCGGGAAGTTAACAATGTTGTTATGACGAGAGTGAGGTTATGGTAAGCAAGTGTCACAGCTGTCAGTATGAACTTGGAGCTAGGTAATTAATTTTGTCATCCTTACGTCAACAAGAAAGGATCATAAAATGTATTAGCTGGGGATACAACTAATCATGTTGGGTTGACATATGTTATGCAATCTATGTAGCTTATTCTGTGGCTTGTAATTTAGGCCTAGGCCTATGGTCTCTGAAACTTTTGGGACATGGGATGAAGGCCCTAGCCTAGTAGGGCTACTCTAAAAGCACAGGTGTTACGTTTTCCCCATTGATATAGGCCTAGGCACGTCGGCTAATCTAGGGCTAGGCTAAGTAGGCCAAGCCCCTACAGCTTTTGCTAGGCCTACTATAAACGCACATGCATCACGTTTACCTCTTAGATCTAGGAACCTTAAGTCTATTCTAGAATCACAGGCAATGGAGTTGTTGTTGTTCATATACAATGTGTGATTGTGCATATACTGCAGTAAATAAATACTCTTTTTGCTCCTCGCTCATCTTAACATTCTTAATCGGTGCCAGTTTTTTAAAGTGACAGCTCTATTTTTTGTTAGTTTATGTATTTCGTTCCCAGCTTCGAGTGTATGTCTTTTGATTGGTCTACCACAGTCGATCCGGATGTCAGCCGAAACCGAAGTAGATCAATTTCGATACTAGTTATAGAATCGCTGTTCGTTGTCCATTTAGCAAACGACCGAAACGGAATCAGATTCGGTTGCTGATCGGATTCAGCACTAGTCTGTTTCGGAAGAGTTATAGAATAGGGGTCCTGAGCTGGTTTTTGAGATATGTATCTTGTTTCAATGTTCTTGGTTTTCGTGATTTTTAACACAGGAGGTAGGCCTATACAAAGTCACACACATTGTATCCCTGTATTTCTTCTAAAATACATTTCATGTGATACAATGTTCACAACAAAATAGTATTGTTTTGAAAATAGTCAGTGGAAACTAAAAATAAATATGAAGAATACCCTACCTGGACGATTGTTAAAGTTACGGTTCAAAAAAACAAATATAAACACTAGTGATTTGTGTCATTAAATTAAAAAGTATTGCCTGTTTCTTTATTTATAACTTCATATTAAAACAAAATTATATCGATTACTCGTACCTCTGTACATGCCAAAAAATATTGAAGAAAATAATTTGACACTAATATTAACAAACATAGGCCCTACGCCTAGTTTTAAGAATTAACAAATCGGTGTTTTTAAGTGGGTAAAGGTAGGCCTGTGCGAATAGTGATTTTTTCACTTCGAATCGAATTTCGAACATTCAAACGAAAAAAGTTCGAATATCGAATAATTTTATCCACGAATAGTTTCGAATGATGTGAAAAACAGTATTTCTTAATTCAGTAATTAATTTGTGTTACCTTGCACGTTTATTGTTTACGCAATATTTAAAATATAATTATATGTTTGCACTAGTTGAAGACATGTACAATATCACAAATATTAAAACAAAAATAGCACTTTGTAATATGTTTGTCTTTGTAGGGCCTAGTCCTCCCTTCAAAGATTATGTTAAAAAATAAAAATATATCAAACAATAAATAATGAAGTAACATTAGCCTAGGCCTAGGCTAAGCCTAAGCTAATGTCACGAGATGGTTGTGAGTCAGGGAGGCCTTGATATGCCTAGGACTGGATGAACATAATGCCTATGATGTTGGGGGCACATATTTTTTGCATAGCCTTGATAGACCTAGGCCCTACCACAATCACGACAAGTATTACTTGATATGAAGCCCTAGCCTAGGCCTAGACCATAGGCCTAAGCCTAGCCAATCCACAAGGATAAATGATAGACCCAACGTAACTAAACTCAGTACCTAGAACCAAAGCCTAGGCCTATTGTATAGGCATAAAGTTATAACCTGTCAAGTGAAAACAATAGAATATTATCTAGGCCCTTGGCATCTTCAGATGCTTTCCACAAGTTTTGCACTTGGCAGAACTTTTGTCTGCCAAAAGGGGTTTGAATTTCTTTGCCAAAGCCTTGCAATCGCGTCTTCATCCGAGTCCCCGTCTTCCAGTTCCATTGTTTATGTCATACAACAACAAAAATTGCCAGCAGTGAGCTCAGATCTCGGGCACCGGCCAGATTCTTCAAAACATCGCTCACGCGGACGCCGCGCAGTGTTGTCAATGGTGTTGTTGTCACATTCCAGTCGGAAGACAATTTTTCGTTTGATACCCACGCGCTCTGTCGATGAAACTGTATACCTCTTACATTTTTCAAGATCTGCTCTCTAGCGGTGAAAATTCAAACTTCTTGTACTTTTGGCGGTCTTTTTAATACACGTCCTACTAGTGAGTGCTGGACTCAAAATAGTTCAAATTTGGAATAGTTACTATTCGAATTTCGAATCGAATATAGGTTGCTAATTATTCGTGAATATTATTCGAAATTCGAATATTCGCACAGGCCTAGGTAAAGGATATTGCTTGAGCTACCTTAAATGGTCTTATAGTCCGTGCATCCATTTTTCGTTACGTGATACTACAGGCCATGTACAATATTTTGTTTGTGATAGATAAGGTTGTTTGCTACAATATTATTTTATTAAAAATAGCCAGTCGTTATTATATTTTGTGTCGATATATAGTCAATTCCACTAGTTAAATTAGTTGTAAGTTGAATATGATACCTGAATTTTGCCAGTCAACAAATTGTCACGAGGCAACCATTTTCAGCAGTATAATTTTTTAAACTTTGTCTATAAATGCTGATTGTTGTTAATTGTTGTAAAATCCATGCCATTTTTACAGGGCCCTAATCATTATGTATGCTTGTGTTACCTAGGAGATCATTTAGGTTTGTGAGGTTGTTGTGCTTGTCATTTGGTATTTTTGCTGCTGGCATTATAACTTTGCCTTTTCAACATTTAAAAAAAAAATGCTTAAGAAACTTAAGAGCTAAACTTTATTCCACCCCTTTTCCAACTCCAGGTAAAGGATGCCTGCCTCCATCAAACCACTTGTCTCCTGGGTAATATGTATTGTCAGTATTTTCCTTAAAACACATCAACATACTCATTTCACTGTACACATTAGCTATGTATATATAAATCTTTGCTGTACAGTGAACATTTTTTGAGTGCAAATTAATGATTTATTTGATACATATGTACTACTATTCCATGTGTACATAAAGAATATTTACTTTTGCATTGTGTGCAAAGTGTTCATTTTCACCACTGTATATATGTCTATACATATATATATTATTCATAATTCATCCACATAAACTTAAAACTAAAAGAAAGCTAGTAACGAGAAACATTGTAAATATTATATTAAGAGTGTATTTATTACATGTATTTGATAGAAAGGTCCAGTCCAGTTGACAGCTATCTTTTAATTCCTATGAATAACCAACACATTTGCCATTCTGTCTCACAGTTGGTTATTATGTATTGAGATGAATATTATGACAACACTTGAAACTGGCACATGATAAATTATACATAGGAAACGTGGACATTATGCCCGACTATTATAAGCTGAATTCAAGTCTGTGCTAGGAAAGTGAACGGTGATTTACCGCACATGTGTACAAAAAAAAACAGTCCAATTATGTATTGTTGCGTGTTGCACTGTTCAATTTCAACTAGTTGTTCCAATATATTGCTGCTGACGATTGCTTCCATCTAATCATCTGTTTTTGTTGACAGCATTATTGTGATTGCACAGGAAAACCTCACTTATACGTTTTTCAATGGGCCTGCTATTAAAAATGTTGTAGTGGAAAAGATGTATAACTGAACAGAATTTACATGCATAAGATGACAATGAGCTGCATTTTAAAACTGTATACAGTGAAGTGGCAAATTATGGTCTTCATCCATGAATTTCATCCATAAAACTTAACAGGAAATAAAAAATTAAAATGCTCAACTTATTTTGAGATGTTCAAACTTTTACACATTTGTATCAGTTCTGATTGATTTCTGGGTAACACTTGGGAAAGCATGATTTGTCGAATGTTGAAATGCCATGGCCTAAAGGACAACCACAATGCATGTTTTTTAGGCAAAGACAAAATGATGGACACGTCACACATTAGATCTGAAAATGTGCAAAGCCCTTCAAAACTGAATGAGCCACAAAGGTAAAGTAGTGAAGCAACATCCATGTAGTTGCCTCCAGACTTTTTCTTCTGTATTTGTAAATTACTTGGGATTGTAACACTTATTAAATCTATCATTTAGATATTTTCCTGGCTAAGGCATTGTTCAGGAGGAACTCCTGTGAAGGAGTGTTTATAAAGAAGAGTTAAACAACTATTCTATCACGATTGCTTTTTCGATAGTTTTTCCAAATCAAATTTCTGGTACAAGCCAGTGTTCATATTAACTGTCAGTAAATGAGTGTAAACCTTTGTCTAGAATTAGAGTTCATCGTAAATTCTTTTGAAAACCTTGTGCGTCCCAACAAATATCTCCGTTTTCTTTGCCTTTGTGTCTTGCACATTTTAGTTTATTTCATTTTCATAAGCTAATACTACGACGCAATCGCATCACTCGTTTAATTTTTGCTAACTCTACTTTATTACAACTATGTACTATATTGTGGTTTCTAGCTTCCTATTCATAAAGTCATGTGTTACTGGTAGATCAAGTGTTGGTCTACACTTGTGATGACAGTATATTTATAATATGTGTGCATTGCATTGTGTAACAAGAGTTGCGTAAAGCTGCAACGGCATTGCAGGATACACTTATGATTGCAAATGCGACTGAGTTTTAATTCCCAAACATTGTGACCTGAATTTTTCTCTTTGTTGTTTCTTGTGACCAATATGAAAGTGTTTCACTCAACAGGAACTATTGTATAGCACTTAAAACTGTTTTGTAAACATGAAGTTTAAGAGTAGTATTATTATCATGTCGGGATTTGGTATAAAATGTGACAGTTGAATGTCTGTTATGAGATACACATAATACCACTGAACAATTCATTCTTGGTGCATTTGTGTTGTTGTTTTATATTCAATGCAAAGTAAACTTACATAATATACATTACTTTATTTAACTGTTAAGTTTTCTTTTCCCTTAAATGTTTATTTCTATCTACTTGTCCTGAACTATTCGATACTTTAGAGAGGTTGTGCTTGCACTGTTCACATAGTTTTCCTCCCAGCTGAGATTGCCATGCTTTGCCACCACTGGATATAAACATGATATTGTATTACACTTAGTTGTTTATTTTTAGACCCTCAGATGGTTTATTTTCTAATGTCTATGAGATGAGACTATGTATCAATTAGGGATGACATCGGGTACCCGGCTCCAAATATTAACCCGGAGCCGTTTTTCGGGTCCAGGTAATTCTTTAGTCGGTTTCTAGGCTAAATTTACGCGCCAGTATTGCTGCGGTCGATTCCGGTGGAGCCAGCAGGTACAGCAGGCGCCTACCCTTCCACAACACGGGACTCGACGGGGAACAGAACAGACGCGAACCGACTTGCATTCGTTACTGTTTGTTCTTTATTTAACATTCTGGTGAACATTCTGGCTAATACTTGTTCCATTACTATTTATTTTCCTTAAAATATCATATTTTATGTACGTGCTTCTGTTGTGTATTGAGAAAAGTTTTTTTTACTCGACGTGATTACTGCAGGCGTATTCTAAAAGACTCGCCGAGCGGGTGGCGTGCATATCATTCGTCCCTCGTCTTTACTCCCCGCGCACTTCACAAGGCCTAGCGAGGACCTTCAAATCAAGCCTACACATCGAAAAATACGTTTTCAGGATCCGGGTAATATGAGAGCTGGAACCGGTTCCGAATTTTATTACCCGATGTCATCCTTAGTATCAATCAATTATATATAAATTACATATTATTGAATTCATCTCTTTAGAATTCACCAATTTATTTATGTTTAAAATTTAAATCTATTAAGACAAATGTTATATTTACATTTTAGTTCACTTTAATTGAGTTCACTGATTTATTTATGTTTACATCTATTATGAGAAATATATTTACATTTTGGAAACATATCCATTCACTGATATGATTTAATCAATTGAGATCAATATTATGTTCACATTTAGGATTCACTTCCTTGAGATCACTGATGTGGTATTTCTTGTTATAGACTTTCAACAAATTGTTTACCGAATTGCTATGCAACAGAGTGAGTGAAGAATGACTGAGAATGTTCTGTATTTGTTGTACACAGTTTGTATAACCTTAAAGAGTTCACAACACAACGAAATCGAAATGCACCAATTTCTATATATTAATTCATAATGCCCAATTTTCACAAATTTTAAGTATATACTAATTCTGTTAATGAGATTATTATTTAGTGACCTTATGCCGGCTGCTTTAAACTAGATTTGATGTTCTCAGTCATGGGAATATTGATTGAATTATACATTCATGCTAAATGTTTTGGTGTATATATTTGTAATTACTACTGTATTTCTGTATTTGTGTATATCTAGCATGGATCCCTGCAGATATTAACAGTTGGGATTACAAACTAAGTATAGTTATTTATGTGATTCTAATATGTAACTATAATATCTATTGACAGTGTAATATGTTTATAATGATGCTGAACAATGCTGGTACATAGTTTGGTACAATATCAATATTGAAGCTAAGCATGTCATTCAAAACGTATTTATGGCATTGTTTTTGTTGGTTAAACGATGTTGGTTGTGACTTGTGATGGCACTTTACTTTTTCCTTCTGAACAAATGGTTAAATATTTGGTTGTGTGATATAAGTGGTAGCCAACCACAGAATTCATTTTTTTGTGTTTAGTGAAACTTTAAATTATCAGTGTAGTGTACATGTTTGTTTAACATGGACCCGGGAGATAATTAATTAGATCTTTCCTTAGCCTAAACAAGATAAACATTTTCCATTTATGTGAATTCATCGCTCACATGATAATTTTTACACCCACCAACTCCATCACATACATATATAGTAGATAGGCCCATTATAATAAATATCACACATCTAACAAAAAATACCATTAGAAGGGTTCAACTGAATGGCTATGAAGGGTTTCAATTGACTCTTTGTCTACAATATTGATATACTTTTAAATGTTGTACGCATCCTGGATCATGTTGAATTAAATTGATGTGCATAAACTAATTATTGATGATGAATGAATGATGATATGTATTTGTGTTTTACATCTCGTAATTGGGCAAGGATGCTATTCGGGATGAAAACACAAATTATTGCAAATAATGCTTCTCTACCCATGTAGAAATCAATAGCCAGCTGATGTGTTAATGGTTATCCAAGATCCATTCTTAGGTATTTGTTTTAAATACCCCTTTTAGACCACATTAAATTACAACAACATGAGAAAGTGGAATTTCAGTGGACTCCCTTTGCTTATTTTGGCTTTCATTTCTGTGCTTGATATTCTAACAGTGCTCATATACTTCTTTTTGTTTGAAAATATTATTGTTTGACTGCCTTTTGGATACTAATAGATACCCATTATATTATATTTGGCAATTGGCATTTTCTATATGAGTAGTATATTCAATGCTATTAATGGCATGACCACAATCATATTGAAAAAGTTATTGCATTGTGAAAGTAAATTCAATTGGATTATGATATTGAATCTTGGAGTCCCTGTGTTTTAGTTCTGATTATGTTCTTGCTGTATAGGCCTATTGTTGCTAGAAACGAAGGCTTTAAATAGTCCATAGTCACATTCGTTGACATTTATTAGAGTTGAGATATCACTATTTTTCATGACAAAATATTCATGCAGATTTTCTGTGTTCAGGTGGGATAATGATACTCAACGAATTACTGTGATACACTACCAATCCTGCATGCAAAGCACATTGTCTCTGTTCATCTCAGTATTAAACTTATTTTTTATAATTTTGTCTATTGCAGTGCGCTAGGTTTGTTTGTTTAGACAAATAGCATTGTTAAATATGATACAGGGAACATGTTATGTACAATTTGAAGTGTATTCTGTAATGTGAGTTTAAATTAAAGAAACTTTTTGGTATGTATATTTCTATATAAATTACTCCTCCCAACCTTTAGTCCTATCATATTTATCTCACTGTTACAAACGTCGACCTATTTTCTACATTCTACAAGCACACAATGTTGCTGGGGATTTTGTTTTTATGTAAAAAAAAAAAAAAAATAGCATTCATCCCTTACAAAAAATGTTAAAACATAGTCAAAACCTAGTTGATGACATGGAACACAACGCATATCTGAGTTATTCGCTTTTAAAAAGAAACAACACGCTCCAAGCGGACAAAGCGAGAAGCGCTAGGGTGAGGTTGTTGTCAAGGTTTGCGGCGCGCTAGGAATGGTACACAACACAAACAAAATAAACTTTCTAGATAGAAAGTGCCCTGAACGCAAACTCGTAGCATGCACTAGAATGCAAGGTGCGTATTTTCACGGCCCAACCGCACGCTGAGACTATAATATATCCAAGGTTATATTTGTAAAAACAAATCGTTATTTATGGATGTTTATCGTATATGAATGACTCACGGGTCTTTTGCATTGGTATTGGCTTTCATGTGTACATAGATATCGACAGTATTAGCTGCTTAGGTTTTAATATAATTAATACAAAAATTGTCTAGAGCGCTTTCACAGTATCAGGTTGGGCCGGTCAGGTTCCGGATCGGATGAAAACCTGATGAACAGTAATACCCCCCGCCACCCCTACAATCCCTTATCTGTGGTAATACATTGATGTAAATAGGACTCTTCACACTGTCAGGTTCCGATCAGGCACCTGATTGCAGCCGGACAAGTCGACTGGGCCATCCGGTAGCCTGACGCCGGATGAGGTGCCGATGGAATGTAGGCGGCAATGTGCGTGTTCACACTGGTCAGGTTTTCTGTCTTCTTGTCAATCTTGAACGGGAACGTTGTGTTTTTATGGTTATTTGTAAATGTCTTGCGATAATATTGACGCTGACCTATTAACAGGGAAGAATACCTCTACGTCAAAAACCGCACAAAATTTTCATTTTTAAATTATTTCACATGAATGGGCTTCGAAATCGAAAATCTGAATCAACAGCGCACTGTGGTTTAGTAAGCCCTACACATTGAATGCTCTAAGTCGTGACTTATATTATAATCAGTATGTTTTTTTATAAATAATTAATTGTATTACTAATTATCGAATTATAATCAAAATACTACGCTTATGGTTAAAATATTTTATCCAGTCTGTAGGGCTTACCAAAGCAAAGTGCGCTGCTGATTTAGATTTTCGATTTCTTGTTGCAACCTTGAGATATAATTTCATAATGAACATTCTCTGCGTTTTTTGACGTAAAGACTATCCTTCACTCTTAATTTCGAGTGTGGAATCCCGTCCGTGTCTATGGGACAAGTCAGATGAAGATTATAAGCACAAAACTAAATCTAACGTGAGTTTCTCATAAAAACTTATGACACCACACTCGTCACGTTCTCGCAGCAACCGGTGTACCCAAGGTGCCCTGTTACGGCAACACACTTGCGGATGGACCGCCGTGGACTATCCGCGGACAGTCTCGAGGTGAAACACTTGCGGATGGACCGCCGCGGACTATCCGCGGACAGTCTCGAGGTGAAACACTTGCGGATGGACCGCCGCGGACTATCCGCGGACAGTCTCGAGGTGAAACACTTGCGGATGGTCCGCCGCGGACTATCCGCAGACAGTCTCGAGGTGACACACTTGCGGATCAACCGCGCGGACTATCCGCGGACAGTCTCGAGGTGAAACACTTGCGGATCAACCGCGCGGACTATCCGCGGACAGTCTCGAGGTGAAACACTTGCGGATGGTCCGCCGCGGACTATCCGCAGACAGTCTCGAGGTGACACACTTGCGGATCAACCGCGCGGACTATCCGCGGACAGTCTCGAGGTGAAACACTTGCGGATGGACCGCTGCACACTATCCGCGGACAGTCTCCAGGTGACACACTTGCGGATCAACCGCGCGGTAGTAGCAAGGTGACTTACAAGTCTGTATAACGCTGGTTACATGTAAGAAAATACCCTAAGGTCTTCTTGCCAGTTGAAATAAAGCAACAATCAGTCAATCAATCTCTTTCTCTCTCTCTCCGCTCTTTGTTTCTCTCTCTTATTGGTACATTTTATTATAATTGGCATTGTTTTTTACTTTGGCAATATCCACGAGAGAAATACACAACAGTCAGATAGTTTGAGGAAAACATATTTGAATCTTGAAGCCAATAATTAAGAAATTACTTATTACTTATACCAATCTTATTTTTGAAGAGTAACTCTCCCATTCCGGGTACATCTCACGACAATTGACTTGCCATGCCGTTCTTTTCATGTCCCGATCGCTTTAGCTTTTCGAAGACAATTACCATAAACACTCCCTAACCTCCACCTTGCAAATAAATGTCTCTGTATCAAACATCTCCCCTTGCTGTCATGAAGTGAAGTGACCAAAATTCACTTAGAACCCTGTGTCTTGAAATTAAGTGAACAAAATTCACAGAAACCCTGTGCGGGAGAACCGCCAGTGTGTCACCCCTCATCAGAGACAATGCTCCACGTTCCTCGGGGGCGGACGATCCGCGCGGACCGAACGCTGTATGTCGCGGTCGCTCGCGGACGAACCGCCAGGTGTGGCGTTCAAGCTTTACGTTGTCAGCGGTCGATCCGCCGCGGATGGTCCGCGCGGACGATCCGCAAGTGTGGCACCGAGCGCTCCGGTCCATGGTTGAGAACAGACTGATTGGACGGGATCACCTCCAGATCTATGAAACCGGATCTGATGAAAACCTGATACGAACCTGAAGAGTATATTGTCATTGGGTTTGAAATATGATATTGTCTTCAGGTTTTCATCCGATCCGGAACCTGACCCTCGCGGCGACAGTATCGCTATCTCTTGACAATTTTAAAGGCGATATTTTTAAAAGGCGATATACCCATGGATATACCTTGCAACTATATGACTAAAGGCGGAAAGATTTTCACGCCATCTGTTGCGTCTTTCTGGGAACAAGTGATATACCATGTTGCAGGCTTTTTCCGCAATGCGAAAATAAGAATAAAGTTGTCTACACATACCGTCACCGACCAAATAAAATTAATTGGTTGTTTCATTTGTCACTAACAACGCTAGCGCTAGTCCCACGACAGCGCGAACTTCGTAGTTTATATTCTAAGTTTTAGTAGTAGAACCAGGTAGAACGCCGGTCAATTATTTGTATCCATCTCTAATAATATGTGTAGGCCTACTTGTGTATACCCGCTTACAGGCACGTAACAACAGGGGGGGGGGGGGGGAATTGACCCCCCCAACCCCGCACTCAGGGGCGCCGAGTATGTGGGTGCTCAGGGGCTGAAGCACCTCTGGCAAAACCACTAGGTCTACATCTAACAAAGTTTTGAGCACAAAAGTCAACTTTGAAGACGGTTTTTTTCTTTTCAACTTACTTAAATGCACACAATGCATAACAATAACATAATATATTTGCATTTTAAAATTTAAAATAAATTGGTAATTATAATAAAGGTACAGTAGCAGTAGCGGATACAGGGCGGGGGGGGGGGGGGGGGGCAGCGATCGCCCCATCGCCCCCCACGATTGTCCGACCAAAAGTCCAGCCTCCAGAATCATTTAGTCATGCACAGTACTGATCACAGGGGTAAGACTAGAACTCTCTGCCAACCACCCCTACAACTTCAAATGTTTAAAATGGTTTCGGTTTACTAATGATATGAACTCACAAAAATCCTTCTAGATGAATAATGAATACATTTTTTTCCGGGCAATTGAAAGAGAATTTCGTATGATTTGTTTGCGTCCAGCTGCCCCAGCAGCTCTGCCCCAGACCCCATTCTGGGAACGATTACTCCAACAATTGTATGCAACTAGGCTACTTTTATGGTACTACCCGGGAAATCCACTAGTAGACATTCTGGGCTCCCACTGATACAAATAAAGAAAATACTAATAATTACCTAACTTAACTTCCTGATTCAATTTTATGTTAATAATAGTATTCTGAACATATGTTAATCAACCATTTTGTCGAGCCGTGGTGACAGTTCAAACTGGTAGATACGTT